>OZ024688.1:20818745-21166939 GCA_964016905.1 Perithous albicinctus | reverse complement strand
ACATCTTCAATAGCTGATGCAAAGTTAAAGTGGCTCATAAAAACAGTGAGAAATATGAAGGATGAAATCGCGTGCAAAAGCGAAGTGAAGAAAATCGTAGAAGAAGCAGTGGCGGGAGCATTGGAAGAAGTAAAACAAGAGCTCGGAGAACTGAAAAGGCTGATTCAAGGAAGTAGTGTCTACTCAGCAAAGGAGGTAAAAGGTAGCTACAGCGAGGCAGCCAAAGGAAAGAAAAAGGAGAATGTTTTAATTATTAAACCAAATGTCGAGCAGGAGAGCGAAACCACCAAAAAGGTGATAAAAGAAAAGATAGATATAAAAAGCATTGGTGTTGGAGTATCAAAACTGAAAAAGGGCAGTAAGGGAACCGTAATACTAGGCTGTGAAACGGGAGAAGAGATGCAGGTACTGAAGACGGCAGTGCAAAGCAGTATGGGTGCGAACTTCAAAGTAACGGAGTCGGCGCAAGCCAAACCGAAGTTAAAAATTGTAAACGTGGAGGAAGAAGAGTTGCAGCTGTCTGATGAGGAACTAGTTGACACAATCAAGAAGCAGAATGGAATGGAAGAAGTCGACGGAAGGGAGATGAAGATAGTAAAAAGATTAAACAAAGGAGGACAGCATGAACGGGAAGCACGGGATAGAAGAAGAACGGGTGAAGGCTCTGTCATACTGGAAGTGGATGAAGCAACACATGAGGAATTGCTGAACAAGGGAAAACTTAGCGTGGGATGGAGGAAGTGTCCGGTTTACAACCACATCAACGTCAAGCGTTGCTACAAGTGCTGGGGCTACTATCACATAGCGAAAAATTGCAACAGAGAAGAGTCATGCTACAAGTGTGCGGGAAATCACAACGGTAGAGAGTGTACAGCAAGGAAGAATAAGTGCGTTAATTGCGTGTTTAAAAATCAGGCGTACGGCCTGAAGATCGACATTGAGCACAGTGCGCTCGATCGTGAGTGTCCGACCTACTTAAGAGCAGTGCAACAGGAGAAGAGGAGAGCAGGATGGACGGATTAGCAACCACTGATAGAAGAGACGATATGGTACACGAATGCTCAAAGTTTTTTAGCGCATAAGGATGAGATTCAACATGAATTAGTAGATAGAGTGAAACCTGCATTTATAGTGTTATCGGAGACGCGAGTGACTGCGGAAATTGGAGACAGTGAAGTTTGTATACCAGGGTACAGTGTAAACAGGTGCGATGCGGAAAATAGAAATACCGGAGGGGCTATGATATACGTAAGAGAGGGGATTAAATACAAACTGCTGATGGTAACGAAAATCGAATATAACTGTTGGAGTGTAGCGATAGAGGTTAACGATAACCTATATAAAGGAGTGATAATGGCCGTGTACCATTCACCAAGTGCGTCAGATGCGGAATTTATCAGGCATTTAGAGGATGTGACGGATGAATTAACATTAAAAGGTGATTGTTTAATAATAGGAGATTTTAACATAGATGTTACGGTAGAATCATTTTACAAAAAGCAATTACTGACAGGAATGGTAAGTCTTGGAATGAAGCAATATATAGATAAGCCGACGAGAGTAACTCAGAATAGCCGGACAACTATTGATCTGCTATTTGCAAACATGGACGTCAATGTACAAGTAGAATATCAACCAAAAATAACAGATCATGCCTGGATAAAAATTGGGCGCAGACCATTAGCGTCACCCAGAATGTACCACGTGGAGGTTGTCTGCTAACATTCCTTGGCCCTGAAAAGGGCCGTTTTAGTGTTATTTTCAGTGTGTGCCTGCGTGTGTGTGTGCAAGCATGCGCGCGCACAGAGATCAGGACCCCATGGTTCGTCGCTTCCACGGTATTTTTTGACTCCAAACCCTCTCTGATCGCGCGCACGTACGCTCGAGTGTGTGTGTGTGAGTGTGTGCGTGCGTGCGTGGTTGCCTTAGCGCAAGGGCGCGAATATGCGGGTATGCGCGTAAGCTCGAGGGCGCAAGGGTGCAAGCGTGTTTAAAAAAATTCATCGTCGGAAGACTCTTGCTCGTCGGGAGTTTCATCCGCGGACAATTCGTCTAATTCTTCGTCGATTGTCTGAATTTTTGCACGCTTTGCAGGGACTATGTTCTCCAGGCCTTCGGATTCCACGGTCGGAGGATCAATTTCTCGTAGTTCGAGACCCGCTTGTTTCTCTCCATCAACGATGCCTGGATAGACTCTTTTTATGTCAAGGAGGAACTGCATTATTTGTGAGCCAAGGTCGTCCCTGTACGTCTTGTCTAGGTGCTGCTGCCTGTAATAATGCAGTGCCATATACTGGTGGAGGAGTTTCGGTGTGCGACGACACAGTATGGCTTGCTTCAGCAGCTTGTTTTGATTCTCCAGGTCATTGATAGTGTTGGCTGGATTTTCTTTGCTCACGTACTCGCCGATGCTGTGATTCGTGGCCAAGTGAACCGTACCAGCATTGAAAAGCTTTTCCACGCCAACATACTGTTTTGCACTATCAGTGCAGACCTGACTTGTGTCTTTCGACACATACTTACTTATGTAAGCCCACAGTTCTGCCTTGCTCTTCGAATTTACCTTAAAGAAAACTCCGACCTTGTCTTCTTTACAGTAAAGACCAAGAACTGTCGTCGTCATCTGTTCGGTAATCCTCCCGCGGTGGTACTTTCTTTTCGTGAGGAAAGTTTCGTCAATTTGTACGGTTTTTCCGTCACCGCCAAGGCATATCTCGTCGTTTGATGCAACGACTTCTGCGATTTCGCGACAATAACTGTAGTAGTCGATTACCGTTGATCGACTTAGCTCTTCCTCATCTTTGTGTCGTCGCCAGCCGAGCAATTGCCGATGGTGTTCTGTAACTTTCATTTTGGCAACGAACGAAAGAATTATCGCTAGTACCTCGCAGATTTTGATGCGGCAGTGTGAGCCGTCAAAAAATGTGCCACAGCACGGATTTTCGCAGCGTCGACATTGCCTAGCACCTTTTTTTTTTTGACGATTTCGATGTGCATCGCCATGTCCAGCCCAGCTTCTTCTCCCTGTGAATCTCAACTCTCATTGGCAAACCACAGCACGTCGGTGGTGTCGATGTTTTTGAGGGAATGAGCCCGATTTCTTCCAAAAATGGGATTGCCTTTTCATTGCTTTCGACAAGGTCGCTGAAGGAATAAAAAAACGAAAAATGTCGAAGTTTTGGATGTAATGACGGATGTTCCGTCGACATGGTGTGAGTGAGTGAGTGAGTGAGTGAGTGAGTGAGTGAGTGAGTGAGTGAGTGAGTGAGTGAGTGAGTGAGTGAGTGAGTGAGTGAGTGAGTGAGTGAGTGAGTGAGTGAGTGAGTGAGTGAGTGAGTGAGTGAGTGAGTGAGTGAGTGAGTGAGTGAGTGAGTGAGTGAGTGAGTGAGTGAGTGAGTGAGTGAGTGAGTGAGTGAGTGAGTGAGTGAGTGAGTGAGTGAGTGAGTGAGTGAGTGAGTGAGTGAGTGAGTGAGTGAGTGAGTGAGTGAGTGAGTGAGTGAGTGAGTGAGTGAGTGAGTGAGTGAGTGAGTGAGTGAGTGAGTGAGTGAGTGAGTGAGTGAGTGAGTGAGTGAGTGAGTGAGTGAGTGAGTGAGTGAGTGAGTGAGTGAGTGAGTGAGTGAGTGAGTGAGTGAGTGAGTGAGTGAGTGAGTGAGTGAGTGAGTGAGTGAGTGAGTGAGTGAGTGAGTGAGTGAGTGAGTGAGTGAGTGAGTGAGTGAGTGAGTGAGTGAGTGAGTGAGTGAGTGAGTGAGTGAGTGAGTGAGTGAGTGAGTGAGTGAGTGAGTGAGTGAGTGAGTGAGTGAGTGAGTGAGTGAGTGAGTGAGTGAGTGAGTGAGTGAGTGAGTGAGTGAGTGAGTGAGTGAGTGAGTGAGTGAGTGAGTGAGTGAGTGAGTGAGTGAGTGAGTGAGTGAGTGAGTGAGTGAGTGAGTGAGTGAGTGAGTGAGTGAGTGAGTGAGTGAGTGAGTGAGTGAGTGAGTGAGTGAGTGAGTGAGTGAGTGAGTGAGTGAGTGAGTGAGTGAGTGAGTGAGTGAGTGAGTGAGTGAGTGAGTGAGTGAGTGAGTGAGTGAGTGAGTGAGTGAGTGAGTGAGTGAGTGAGTGAGTGAGTGAGTGAGTGAGTGAGTGAGTGAGTGAGTGAGTGAGTGAGTTTCAAGTTATTTGTACATGGTATAAACTGCAAGATTTGCCATGGAAAATAGTATAATGTGACCGGCTTTTGGTGGTGATCATTTTGATCTATTGGTGAAAGTGGTGGTTGACGAATTTACGGAGTTATTAACAAATTTGTGATTATTAACTTTGCTACCTGTCGAATGAGGTGTGGGCGGCCATTATTGCTGCCACGTTAAACGTTCGAATTGGGGGCGTTGGAAGACAGCATACGTACCGCTCGGTATGCGCTGGGCGGTAAGTTGCTAACGCAATAAAATCATGGACTGTACGGGCGATTACGATGAATTACAAAAAAGCGATAAAAAACCAGGTAGTGCGGTGCAAATCATGCCCGAAGCTGTTTTACCACCCAGGATGTGCGAACAAACATCGAGTCTATGGGAGGAACCAGGAATTGGTCCCATGTAAGGGTCCTTTGGAAAAATTCATAGTGGAGGAGGTAGAATTGCCGAGGCCCCTCACGCCGACAGTAGGGGGCCACAGCAAAGAGAGATTGGAATCAACTGGATCAACTAGTGGAGGAAAGAGTACGAGTACATCTTCAATAGCTGATGCAAAGTTAAAGTGGCTCATAAAAACAGTGAGAAATATGAAGGATGAAATCGCGTGCAAAAGCGAAGTGAAGAAAATCGTAGAAGAAGCAGTGGCGGGAGCATTGGAAGAAGTAAAACAAGAGCTCGGAGAACTGAAAAGGCTGATTCAAGGAAGTAGTGTCTACTCAGCAAAGGAGGTAAAAGGTAGCTACAGCGAGGCAGCCAAAGGAAAGAAAAAGGAGAATGTTTTAATTATTAAACCAAATGTCGAGCAGGAGAGCGAAACCACCAAAAAGGTGATAAAAGAAAAGATAGATATAAAAAGCATTGGTGTTGGAGTATCAAAACTGAAAAAGGGCAGTAAGGGAACCGTAATACTAGGCTGTGAAACGGGAGAAGAGATGCAGGTACTGAAGACGGCAGTGCAAAGCAGTATGGGTGCGAACTTCAAAGTAACGGAGTCGGCGCAAGCCAAACCGAAGTTAAAAATTGTAAACGTGGAGGAAGAAGAGTTGCAGCTGTCTGATGAGGAACTAGTTGACACAATCAAGAAGCAGAATGGAATGGAAGAAGTCGACGGAAGGGAGATGAAGATAGTAAAAAGATTAAACAAAGGAGGACAGCATGAACGGGAAGCACGGGATAGAAGAAGAACGGGTGAAGGCTCTGTCATACTGGAAGTGGATGAAGCAACACATGAGGAATTGCTGAACAAGGGAAAACTTAGCGTGGGATGGAGGAAGTGTCCGGTTTACAACCACATCAACGTCAAGCGTTGCTACAAGTGCTGGGGCTACTATCACATAGCGAAAAATTGCAACAGAGAAGAGTCATGCTACAAGTGTGCGGGAAATCACAACGGTAGAGAGTGTACAGCAAGGAAGAATAAGTGCGTTAATTGCGTGTTTAAAAATCAGGCGTACGGCCTGAAGATCGACATTGAGCACAGTGCGCTCGATCGTGAGTGTCCGACCTACTTAAGAGCAGTGCAACAGGAGAAGAGGAGAGCAGGATGGACGGATTAGCAACCACTGATAGAAGAGACGATATGGTACACGAATGCTCAAAGTTTTTTAGCGCATAAGGATGAGATTCAACATGAATTAGTAGATAGAGTGAAACCTGCATTTATAGTGTTATCGGAGACGCGAGTGACTGCGGAAATTGGAGACAGTGAAGTTTGTATACCAGGGTACAGTGTAAACAGGTGCGATGCGGAAAATAGAAATACCGGAGGGGCTATGATATACGTAAGAGAGGGGATTAAATACAAACTGCTGATGGTAACGAAAATCGAATATAACTGTTGGAGTGTAGCGATAGAGGTTAACGATAACCTATATAAAGGAGTGATAATGGCCGTGTACCATTCACCAAGTGCGTCAGATGCGGAATTTATCAGGCATTTAGAGGATGTGACGGATGAATTAACATTAAAAGGTGATTGTTTAATAATAGGAGATTTTAACATAGATGTTACGGTAGAATCATTTTACAAAAAGCAATTACTGACAGGAATGGTAAGTCTTGGAATGAAGCAATATATAGATAAGCCGACGAGAGTAACTCAGAATAGCCGGACAACTATTGATCTGCTATTTGCAAACATGGACGTCAATGTACAAGTAGAATATCAACCAAAAATAACAGATCATGCCTGGATAAAAATTGGGCGCAGACCATTAGCGTCACCCAGAATGTACCACGTGGAGGTTGTCTGCTAACATTCCTTGGCCCTGAAAAGGGCCGTTTTAGTGTTATTTTCAGTGTGTGCCTGCGTGTGTGTGTGCAAGCATGCGCGCGCACAGAGATCAGGACCCCATGGTTCGTCGCTTCCACGGTATTTTTTGACTCCAAACCCTCTCTGATCGCGCGCACGTACGCTCGAGTGTGTGTGTGTGAGTGTGTGCGTGCGTGCGTGGTTGCCTTAGCGCAAGGGCGCGAATATGCGGGTATGCGCGTAAGCTCGAGGGCGCAAGGGTGCAAGCGTGTTTAAAAAAATTCATCGTCGGAAGACTCTTGCTCGTCGGGAGTTTCATCCGCGGACAATTCGTCTAATTCTTCGTCGATTGTCTGAATTTTTGCACGCTTTGCAGGGACTATGTTCTCCAGGCCTTCGGATTCCACGGTCGGAGGATCAATTTCTCGTAGTTCGAGACCCGCTTGTTTCTCTCCATCAACGATGCCTGGATAGACTCTTTTTATGTCAAGGAGGAACTGCATTATTTGTGAGCCAAGGTCGTCCCTGTACGTCTTGTCTAGGTGCTGCTGCCTGTAATAATGCAGTGCCATATACTGGTGGAGGAGTTTCGGTGTGCGACGACACAGTATGGCTTGCTTCAGCAGCTTGTTTTGATTCTCCAGGTCATTGATAGTGTTGGCTGGATTTTCTTTGCTCACGTACTCGCCGATGCTGTGATTCGTGGCCAAGTGAACCGTACCAGCATTGAAAAGCTTTTCCACGCCAACATACTGTTTTGCACTATCAGTGCAGACCTGACTTGTGTCTTTCGACACATACTTACTTATGTAAGCCCACAGTTCTGCCTTGCTCTTCGAATTTACCTTAAAGAAAACTCCGACCTTGTCTTCTTTACAGTAAAGACCAAGAACTGTCGTCGTCATCTGTTCGGTAATCCTCCCGCGGTGGTACTTTCTTTTCGTGAGGAAAGTTTCGTCAATTTGTACGGTTTTTCCGTCACCGCCAAGGCATATCTCGTCGTTTGATGCAACGACTTCTGCGATTTCGCGACAATAACTGTAGTAGTCGATTACCGTTGATCGACTTAGCTCTTCCTCATCTTTGTGTCGTCGCCAGCCGAGCAATTGCCGATGGTGTTCTGTAACTTTCATTTTGGCAACGAACGAAAGAATTATCGCTAGTACCTCGCAGATTTTGATGCGGCAGTGTGAGCCGTCAAAAAATGTGCCACAGCACGGATTTTCGCAGCGTCGACATTGCCTAGCACCTTTTTTTTTTTGACGATTTCGATGTGCATCGCCATGTCCAGCCCAGCTTCTTCTCCCTGTGAATCTCAACTCTCATTGGCAAACCACAGCACGTCGGTGGTGTCGATGTTTTTGAGGGAATGAGCCCGATTTCTTCCAAAAATGGGATTGCCTTTTCATTGCTTTCGACAAGGTCGCTGAAGGAATAAAAAAACGAAAAATGTCGAAGTTTTGGATGTAATGACGGATGTTCCGTCGACATGGTGTGAGTGAGTGAGTGAGTGAGTGAGTGAGTGAGTGAGTGAGTGAGTGAGTGAGTGAGTGAGTGAGTGAGTGAGTGAGTGAGTGAGTGAGTGAGTGAGTGAGTGAGTGAGTGAGTGAGTGAGTGAGTGAGTGAGTGAGTGAGTGAGTGAGTGAGTGAGTGAGTGAGTGAGTGAGTGAGTGAGTGAGTGAGTGAGTGAGTGAGTGAGTGAGTGAGTGAGTGAGTGAGTGAGTGAGTGAGTGAGTGAGTGAGTGAGTGAGTGAGTGAGTGAGTGAGTGAGTGAGTGAGTGAGTGAGTGAGTGAGTGAGTGAGTGAGTGAGTGAGTGAGTGAGTGAGTGAGTGAGTGAGTGAGTGAGTGAGTGAGTGAGTGAGTGAGTGAGTGAGTGAGTGAGTGAGTGAGTGAGTGAGTGAGTGAGTGAGTGAGTGAGTGAGTGAGTGAGTGAGTGAGTGAGTGAGTGAGTGAGTGAGTGAGTGAGTGAGTGAGTGAGTGAGTGAGTGAGTGAGTGAGTGAGTGAGTGAGTGAGTGAGTGAGTGAGTGAGTGAGTGAGTGAGTGAGTGAGTGAGTGAGTGAGTGAGTGAGTGAGTGAGTGAGTGAGTGAGTGAGTGAGTGAGTGAGTGAGTGAGTGAGTGAGTGAGTGAGTGAGTGAGTGAGTGAGTGAGTGAGTGAGTGAGTGAGTGAGTGAGTGAGTGAGTGAGTGAGTGAGTGAGTGAGTGAGTGAGTGAGTGAGTGAGTGAGTGAGTGAGTGAGTGAGTGAGTGAGTGAGTGAGTGAGTGAGTGAGTGAGTGAGTGAGTGAGTGAGTGAGTGAGTGAGTGAGTGAGTGAGTGAGTGAGTGAGTGAGTGAGTGAGTGAGTGAGTGAGTGAGTGAGTGAGTGAGTGAGTGAGTGAGTGAGTGAGTGAGTGAGTGAGTGAGTGAGTGAGTGAGTGAGTGAGTGAGTGAGTGAGTGAGTGAGTGAGTGAGTGAGTGAGTGAGTGAGTGAGTGAGTGAGTGAGTGAGTGAGTGAGTGAGTGAGTGAGTGAGTGAGTGAGTGAGTGAGTGAGTGAGTGAGTGAGTGAGTGAGTGAGTGAGTGAGTGAGTGAGTGAGTGAGTGAGTGAGTGAGTGAGTGAGTGAGTGAGTGAGTGAGTGAGTGAGTGAGTGAGTGAGTGAGTGAGTGAGTGAGTGAGTGAGTGAGTGAGTGAGTGAGTGAGTGAGTGAGTGAGTGAGTGAGTGAGTGAGTGAGTGAGTGAGTGAGTGAGTGAGTGAGTGAGTGAGTGAGTGAGTGAGTGAGTGAGTGAGTGAGTGAGTGAGTGAGTGAGTGAGTGAGTGAGTGAGTGAGTGAGTGAGTGAGTGAGTGAGTGAGTGAGTGAGTGAGTGAGTGAGTGAGTGAGTGAGTGAGTGAGTGAGTGAGTGAGTGAGTGAGTGAGTGAGTGAGTGAGTGAGTGAGTGAGTGAGTGAGTGAGTGAGTGAGTGAGTGAGTGAGTGAGTGAGTGAGTGAGTGAGTGAGTGAGTGAGTGAGTGAGTGAGTGAGTGAGTGAGTGAGTGAGTGAGTGAGTGAGTGAGTGAGTGAGTGAGTGAGTGAGTGAGTGAGTGAGTGAGTGAGTGAGTGAGTGAGTGAGTGAGTGAGTGAGTGAGTGAGTGAGTGAGTGAGTGAGTGAGTGAGTGAGTGAGTGAGTGAGTGAGTGAGTGAGTGAGTGAGTGAGTGAGTGAGTGAGTGAGTGAGTGAGTGAGTGAGTGAGTGAGTGAGTGAGTGAGTGAGTGAGTGAGTGAGTGAGTGAGTGAGTGAGTGAGTGAGTGAGTGAGTGAGTGAGTGAGTGAGTGAGTGAGTGAGTGAGTGAGTGAGTGAGTGAGTGAGTGAGTGAGTGAGTGAGTGAGTGAGTGAGTGAGTGAGTGAGTGAGTGAGTGAGTGAGTGAGTGAGTGAGTGAGTGAGTGAGTGAGTGAGTGAGTGAGTGAGTGAGTGAGTGAGTGAGTGAGTGAGTGAGTGAGTGAGTGAGTGAGTGAGTGAGTGAGTGAGTGAGTGAGTGAGTGAGTGAGTGAGTGAGTGAGTGAGTGAGTGAGTGAGTGAGTGAGTGAGTGAGTGAGTGAGTGAGTGAGTGAGTGAGTGAGTGAGTGAGTGAGTGAGTGAGTGAGTGAGTGAGTGAGTGAGTGAGTGAGTGAGTGAGTGAGTGAGTGAGTGAGTGAGTGAGTGAGTGAGTGAGTGAGTGAGTGAGTGAGTGAGTGAGTGAGTGAGTGAGTGAGTGAGTGAGTGAGTGAGTGAGTGAGTGAGTGAGTGAGTGAGTGAGTGAGTGAGTGAGTGAGTGAGTGAGTGAGTGAGTGAGTGAGTGAGTGAGTGAGTGAGTGAGTGAGTGAGTGAGTGAGTGAGTGAGTGAGTGAGTGAGTGAGTGAGTGAGTGAGTGAGTGAGTGAGTGAGTGAGTGAGTGAGTGAGTGAGTGAGTGAGTGAGTGAGTGAGTAACGTGCAACGTTTTGACGAATTTGCCAATAGCTGCCGAAGCTCGGCCGACCTCAGGCGTTTTACGTGCTGAAACGATTACAATATATTTGGCCCCTCAATATCACCGCCGATTCTTGACTATCAGACAAAAAAGCTGCCAACTGAAATTGTCACGTTTATTTCCCGTTAATTTCTAACTTTCCTGAAAATTTTGTTTTTCTTATTTTATACTACTGTTTGGTTTCCTCGTAAGAATTAAAAATTCAGGTTTACACTATAACATTTCGTCAAGTAACAGTCAATCAGTGTGGGGATTTTTTTATTTTTGGGATCTGACCGAAGGGTTTCGGTGTAGCAAGGTAAAAAAATAACATTTGTTCGCAATTTAAAAAAAATTACAGAATTAAAAGAAAATCCAAAATTTCGACGAAAAACAAAAAATGTCCCTAAAATTCAAAATTAAAAAAGAAATCAAAAAATCTATAAAATTTCCGAAACGTTTGATATTCAAAATAAAATTCACAACATTATTGTTGTTAAGCTTCGACGTATCGACCTAATTTTTATGGATAGAATTTTTGACACGCGTTCTCGGGGTCTGAGACATCGGTGTCGAAGATTCTGATGTTATCGACATTCCTATACAGGAAAGTTTCAAACATATTTCGAATCCCTGATTTTTAATTTTTAGTTCGCTCTAATTGCTCCACCAGTTCATTAAGAATTGATGGAGCAACCAGAGCGACCCATTTTTTACAATTAAAATAAATTGTGAAAAAATATCGCCACAGCCCGGGTTCGAACCGGGAACCTCGGATCACTAGTCCGATGCGTTACCAATTACACCACCGTGGCTATGGCGACATTAATACACGATTCGATATGGCGACACGGTGGTGTAATTGGTAACGCATCGGACTAGTGATCCGAGGTTCCCGGTTCGAACCCGGGGTGTGGCGATATTTTTTCACGATTTATTTTAATTGTAAAAAATGGGTCGCTCTGGTTGCTCCATCAATTCTTAATGAACTGGTGGAGCAATTAGAGCGAACTAAAAATTAAAAATCAGGGATTCGAAATATGTTTGAAACTTTCCTGTATAGGAATGTCGATAACATCAGAATCTTCGACACCGATGTCTCAGACCCCGAGAACGCGTGTCAAAAATTCCATCCATAAAAATTAGGTCGATACGTCGAAGCTTAACAACAATAATGTTATAAAAACGACCAAAACCAAAAAACAAATTCTTAAAATTCACAACATCTAAAATTAAAAAAAAAAAATTCGAAATTTTCAAAACTGTTGAAAAAATTTCTAAATTGTAAGATTTCCAAAAAAAAAAAAACAAAACCAGCAATTTCAAAATTGTCACGATTTCAAAATTTCGGAAGAAACTGAAAATATGAAAACGTTTTAACAGAAATTTTCAAAAAAATCACGAATTCAATCTTGTATAAGCCGAAGTTGGCCCTAGAATTTCCAGCGAGTGTTATGAAGTGCATACGTATTTAACAATATCAAAGCGAGATCCCGATGCGAAATGTCAACAAGCTTTACAAATTCCTGACAATCCCCGAGACACCCTTAAATTCCCAGCTCATCAACTATTATCCCAGCAGCAAGGCGTAAAAATCGCAACAAACGATGAGCAGTGCTGGATTCTGGCAAAAACCAACGAACCACAGCAATCTTACGGAATCCCTGAAATCATCTCACAGCACAACCCCCCCACCAAGTATCTGTGCATTCCACACGTTGTCACAAATGAACCTAAAATAAACCACCGCCACCCCTCATAATCTTCCTCCCTGGTAAAAAACTGGAAGCTGGGATGAACGTCAGGCGGGGGGGGTCCAGGGGCGGAGCCCCGGTGGGGGGTAGGGGGGGCGAAGCCCCCCCGTAGACAAACTATTATTCTTATGCTTATTCGTATTCATCTTCTTCTTCTTCTTCTGCTTCTTCTTATTATTATTGTTATTGTTATCATTCTTATTATTATTATTATTATTATTATTATTATTATTATTATTGTTATTACTACTGGTGTTGTTCTTGTGTTTCGGTGCAAGTATGATGAATCCACGGTCAAATCCTGGCCCCCCGGAAATCGTAATACTGCCCATTTTTTACGACATATTAAAATCTAAAAAATTAAATATCTCGGAAACTAAAGCAGTTAGGACTATAGTCCATATGAACTTTTTTGCTCCCCACGAAAAGTACTACCGGAAACCACCGTCAAATCTTGGCGCCCCGGATATCGTACTCGTGCCATAAACGAGAACATATAGGTATGACGTCACCTTCGGCCGTCCACCTTCGCTAATGCACTCGCAAAACCCGGTGAGCGCCAGCTAATTTTTGTTTCACCGGTATTAACGAACCGGTATGCCCTGGAGTTCGAGTGGAACTACTCTCGAACTCCGCAACACAAGAAAAAAAGAAACTTACCAATTTTTGTTTCACCGGAATTAGTAAACCGGTATGTCCTGAGTGCATCAACGAGAGCGACGGTGGCGGAAATGCACGGCCGCTCAGGCTGTAGGTTGTGGTAGAGGGGTCGGGATCGGTTGACAGTAAAAGACACTGCTCTTAACGATATCCCGAGATTAGAGTCTCAAAAACTCTAATCTCTACGAGAGGCAAAGGATCGAGAAAACAGAAATGAATGTGTTAGCTAAAAAGCCGCGAGAACATGCGAAAGCGCATCGAGAGAGGAATCTCAATCAATTCCCGATATCTCAAGCGTCGCTGAAGCGTCAACGTTGCAGCAGTAGCGGTAGCAGTGAGACGCACAGCTGACACGACGAGAGCGACGTTATTTCGAAATAAATCTATCTTTAATTTATTTCGATCGAAATAATTACGGAAAACTCACCAAATCAATATCCAATCCAGGAGGGAATCGAGAACCATACACCCGGGAACGTGGTGCACTAAATTGCACTTAATCCCTGCACGCGAACACGGTGATTTTACTTTCGTAAAATCTCGAGAACACTCGTGACGTGAAGACTCACTCGAAGCGTGCACAACGCGCGAGAGCCGTATATCGCGAGAACCGAACTATACATCGAGCGCGAGCTGACAGAAAAACTGTCAATACGCGAGCTCGAGACGTCTCGGCGACGTCTCGAGACAGACTAATTATTACACGTAACTCTCGATAGCGGAACATTATGATTATTTCCCGAAATCCGAAATTCTTCGATCCGATAGCTACTGCCCTCTGACTCGAGCCACCTCCGAACTGTAGCGAGAGCAAATACACGTAAATCGGTAGCCTTTAACTATGAGATCCTCCACGATTGCTTCCCTAGTGCATTGGGCGAGAACAGAGCCAACTTAACAATACAAAAAAAGATCGAAGGGGTTCCTCCCTTGATTATGACTTTACTTTGCTCGTTCTCCAGCCCTCTACACATCCTCTGAGGGCGCCGGTATCTCAACCGTACTATTGCCGATCTCGTGGAGGAGTCTCGTCGGGCGCTCTCCTCTGTCGGGCAACTCATTTCGTCGAGACTTTCTCCTCTCGACAGATTTGAGCGCTCCGACCTCAACTTAATCTTGATCTCAAAACGATACAAGGCTTTCTTGACCAATACGGTAACTTGACGGAGGGGTGACTCGAGAGAGTCACTCGACGAGAACTACGACAAAAGCCGGACGATATATTTTGTGACCGTGAATTAAAAAAAAATCACGTCACAGCAGTGAAACTATATTGTATGCGGCGACGAGAAGCCAAAGCATCGGATTTCTCAGACGACTAGAGATTGAGAAGTGCGTGATACTAGGTGGTTGTGTCACTCCGCCGAAAGGAAGCAGCTGTGCTGTTAGTTATATAAACACTAACGAGCACGTGGTAGAGATGCAACGGTCGACGGTGGCACTTGAGCCGTACGAAGTTGCGAAAGCCGAGCGCGACAGCGAGGCCGAGCTCTGCACGTGAGTACGGTGAGCGCGGAAAGGGGAGTCAAGCGGCTCGAGCGATTGCAACAGGAGCTCGAGTTGAAGCATCGAAATGAAGAAGAAAAAGCAGCCCTCGTTGAAATTATCAACGAATTCGAGGATATATTCCATCAGCCGGGCGATAAGCTGCCGTGTACACACATGGTGGAACATACAATACCTTTGAAGGAAGGGGTATTACCAGCAAAAGTGCACTCTTATCGGCTGCCGGAAGCGCACAAAAAAGAGGTCGCAAAGCAAACTGAAAAAATATCGGCAGAAGGAATAATTCGTCCTAGCAGAAGTCACTGGAATGCTCCGCTGCCTGTGGTGGCGCAAAAACCAGATGCATCGGGAGAACAAAAAATGCGAGTAGTGGATTTTAGACAACTCAATGAGATGACTATAAGAGATTCGTACCCGTTGCCGAACATCAACGCAATTTTAGATCAGCTAGGAAAAGCACAATATTTTTCTACGCTAGATCTCGCATCGGGATTTCACCAGATACCGATGGCGGAAAAAGATAAGGAGAAAACGGTATTTTCCACGTCACAAGGACACTTCGAGTATAATCGAATGCCCTATGGTTCAAAAAATGCACCTCCAACCTTCCAGCGATTAATGAATTCTCTGCTGGCAGAGTTGCAAGGATTAAGGTGCTACGTATATCTGGACGACATTGTCGTCTATGGAAAAAAATTAAAGGAACATAACCAACGATTGAAGGAAGTGCTACTTCGGTTGAGGGATGCGAGATTAACGGTTCAACCCGGCAAATGTCAGTTTTTACGGAAGGAGACGCAATATTTGGGGCACATAATTTCAGAGGATGGCGTCCGAGCAGATCCGAAGAAAATTATCGCCGTAAAGGAATTTCCCGTTCCAAAGAATGTGAACGGAGTGCAATCCTTCCTTGGCTTGGCTGGATATTACCGAAAATTCATCAAGGATTTTTCGGAATTTGCCAAACCACTTTCCGATCTCATACGGAAGGATACGAAGTTTGAATGGACGGCGATAGGGGATGCTGCTTTCGAAAATTAAAGACAGCATTAACAACGGCACCTGTATTACAGTATCCTGACTTTGAAAGACCGTTTATGGTGACAACCGACGCTTCGGATAGAGCGATCGGAGCAATTCTCTCTTACGGTAAAATCGGAGAAGATTTGCCTATTTGTTATGCAAGTCGTACTCTCTCAAAGGCTGGAATAAACTACACTACGACAGAGAAGAAGCTGCTGGCGATTGTGTGGGGATTGGCACAATTCCGGCCATATATTTACGGAACACAGTTCACGGTGGTGACTGATCACCAGCCTCTCACGTGGTTATTTGGAGTAAAGGATCCAGGATCTCGACTAATGCGGTGGAGAATTAAATTATCTGAATACGAATTCAAAGGGGAGTATAAAGCGGGTATGCGTAATACCAACGCAGATGCTCTTAGTCGCATATTTGTAACCACGAGGGGGCAAGAACGGGAGAGAGAATTAAATTGTGAGAAAGATAGCGGTGGTAGCATGGAGTCAGAAATACACACGCGGAAGTCGCTGCACACTAGCTCAGAGCTGTGTGGTTGGGGTAAGGCCCCTATGATTACGCATGCGAGTAAGGAGGACATGGTGATCGAGCTCGGCAGTGCAGCCGAGCGAAAGGCAAGAGCGCCGTAGCGCGAGAGAGAGAGAGGTAGAGCGGCCGAGCGAGACAGCGCAAAAGCAGTGGAGACGCACGGCCGGGGCCTTTAAATGGACTCCCGCAATGCTTCAACCAGCAGAGAGTCTAAGGAAGTGGGGAGCGGGGATGACGATAGTACAAGCTCGTTCTCCGACGACGAGCAAGACGGCGATCCAAAAATCAAGCGTCGATGCCGCTGTAGCGTAACCTGTCCTGCGACGACTGAGGAGAAATACTTATACTACCGATAATTACGCTAACGAACTGCGCGAGCGCTTACGTGCAGCTTGGGCAGTAGCTCGAGATAACCTCCCGCGCAGAAAACAACTATCTCGGAAAGAGTCTGCCGAATCTTGGAAAGAGTCTCAGAAAAAGTAACGGATACGATCCGGAGCAGTACTTTTCCTGAGACTATGATCAAAACTCTTTAGCCTTAGTAATAGTCTGTGAAAAAGTACTGCTCCGGATCTTATCCGTTACTCTTTCTGAGACTTTTTCCAGGATATTAAAGACTCTTTCTCAGATTCGGCAGACTCTTTCCAAAATTTGAGCGACACTTTCCACGACCGTTATGAAGACTTCTTCCAAGACTACCCTTTTCCGCGTAGGCTACAGCTGGCCAAGGAAAAAGCAAAGCAACATTACGATAAAGGTCCGAAGGTCGAACTATTCGCCGTCGGAGATCAAGTGGTGCTGCTGCACGAAACAGTTTGGCGAGGTGGATCTGCAAAATGAACCCCGAAATGGATCGGCCCATACAAAGTCACGGCGAAGAAATCGGCGGTTAACCACGAAATAAAAAAGGGTCGAAATTTGACCACAGTTCATGCAAACTGCCTCAAACATTTCATAGAATATTAAACGCTGTAAGGATAAGGGAATCAGGTAGTTTAAAGCAACGCCCGAATAAAAATATTAAGCAGAATATTCATGATAAAAATTTTTTTGTCTGTTTTGGGTTACGTCAGATACATAAGAAGGACGTGCAAATCGAGGGAAAATATTCTCCGTCTATTTTTTTTTTTTTTAAGTATATATACATATATAAAGATATTTCGTGGTATAAGATTATTATTAGTTTAGAAAATGTAGGGCGTCTTTCGGAAGCTACAGCTATATAGAGATTGGCTGTCCATATGAATCTATCATCTATGATAATGAGAGAGACCAGCCTAAGGCTTAGCATGAAGAGATTACGGAATTTGCGGTCTAGAAACCGAGGCAGACAACCTTTGCCCATTGCTGCATATCACAGTGGACCGGATGATGGAAAAAATCGCAATAGGAATGGGCAGTGTTTATGACCTTGCGGGATTACAGACAGGACGCAGACGTCGGGGTTTGGTCGATGGACTGGGGTCGGTTATAAAAGCAACAACCGGAAATATGGACGCATCGGATGCTGCAGAGATTCATTCCGAGATTTCGGCCATACGATCTAACCAGCAAGTTTTAAAGGACAGCATGAGCAAGCAATTACAGGTGGTCGAGTCAACGCTCGAGATCTTTGAAAATACCACCGATAGAATCCAAGCAAATGAGGATGTGTTAAAGGGACCCATCAGCGGAGTGTACAGGAGCCTTACATCTAACCAATACCAATTAGACAGGCGACAACGCATAGACGAGAGTCTCACAGCAGTTAGCGAGATGGTGGAGGCTTTGCTCACCGACGTACGGGAGCTGGTGTGGTTGATGATAGAGATAGTGAGCGGTAAGGCTAGCGCGGCGGTACAACCACCAGTAAAGCTTATACAACACCTCACGGACGCACTACCACATCTGCCGCCGGGGAGTAGTTTCCCCATTTCAATAACGCGAAGCGAAGCAACTAATCTTCTATATTTGGCCGATAAAATAGCCTATGGTAAAGGGAATTCGATTATATTAATTCTAGATATTCCTTTGATAGGACAGCGCGAATTTAGCGTAAATAGGGTATATCCGATACCAACTGGAGCAATAAACTGTAGTGTAAATTTTCCAAAAATTGCCAAAACACCACAAAGCTAAAGTCCCGAGCCCTTCCCTTTATTTTTAATGGGCGCCAGGTGCTTTCGCGCCGGGAAGATCTCTCGATGTTATTTAGACCAAGCTGCTTTGCCCGGCTAGCCGCAATCGTCAAGAATTGTAGAGTGGCGGGATTCAATATCGAGACTCGTGTAGTAAAAATATGAAAGAAATAAAATATACTCCAATTACGGGAATAAAAAATTAATAATTTATTCAAAATTAATAAAATCTAATCGACCCTAATTTCCCGTTAACATGTCAAGTTTATCGAACAAAATGATACAACAACGTTTCGATCTGTCAACTCGAGTCGTTGCGAGAAGTTGCTCTCGCCACACACACAGTCACACATACAATATCACACGAGAGAGAGCGGGAATTACTTATTATAATTACCTAACAAAACTATAATTTAATACGGGATGGTTTTGAACGATCGATCATCCACCCGACTCCGATAAAAAAAAAAACAAAGCTAAGAATGTAGTAGGAAGACGAAAATGTCTCTCCTAGAAGGAAGTAATTATTCGGACTTACCCCCTTTTTCCAAACAATTCCATACGGGGTCTAACAAAAAAAACCACTTCCTTTAACCAAAAAAAAACTACTAATATTAGAAAAGGAAAAAAAAGAAATAGATCGCACGTTTCTCCGCCTCTTTCTTCTAAACAATACGGTCTGTCCCGTCTCTCTTTCTCTCTCTCACACACTCGCGCGCGGTATAGCGGGAACGAACACTCTCGAAGTCATGCAATATACAAGGGAACCGTGACACACATCTCTCCCCGAACAAAAGCCGGCTACTCTGTCCACCGGAAAAACAATAATATATTAACGCGTGTCACACTCACACTTTTACCGATTTGTTCCCGCACACCGAAATTATAATTACGATAAACTAAATACAATGGCCAATTCTCGGGAATCTACTCCCGACAGATTCTTTTTCACTCTTTATTTTTAACAAAATAATCTAATAATATTGCCCGGACAGCGCATAGTGGTTAGCCGCGCGGGACTCTATAATCCAAATTAGTAGCTCGCGGGCTATCTACTACACTAAAAATCGTTGTCACGTCCAATTTTAAAATAAACAAAAAAAAACTACTTCTAATAATATTAATCTAATAATATTGCCGGGACAGCGGATAGTGGCTAGCCACGCGGGACTACTCTCTATGAACCAAATTAGTAGCTCGCGGGCTATCTAGCACACGGAAAATCGTTGTCACGGCCAATATGAAAAATTTTTTTTAGAAAACACAATGAAAGAATAAAAAGAAGGAAATGTCGAACAACAGGGCTCACCTCTACTCTCTCGATTTTCCTTCCTCGTCAGCGGGAATAATAAGACCTTCGAGGATGTGATCTTAGTCTTGGGATACAATATACAGTGCTCCTCATGCCAAGACTTTTTTCACGGGAATGCCCCGAGGTCCTTCACTCACGGGGACACGAGCCATCTAATCCCTGCTCTTTTCGAATTTTCGACGGCGGGAAGTCAGGCGGCTATGATATCTCGTAAGTGGCTCTTTCTAAGTGCTGGTGTCTCTAGCGCGCGAAGTCTAAATAGGAAACTCGCAGCGCAGCGCAGCGCATCGAGAGAGACAGCGTAGGTTTTCGTTCTTAATTATTTTTGCTGTCCGTTGTCCTTTTAATGGCGGGATTTTATGCTATTCTCCTGCAAGACGTCTTCGGGAATAAATAGCTCGTTAAGTGTATCGTAACTCCTCGGGAGGACGGAATTCCTCTGCATCGAGAATATGTCGCGGGAAATACCGTAGAGCAGCAATACTCTCCTCCCAAACTTACCCGTCTCTCGACGTACATAAAGAAAGTATGAAAAAAAATACAACAATAATTAATAATTATACTAAATTGTCTATCAAGGCCCTATGAATCTGCCAGGAATTGTCCATGTCGCTCCACACGACAACTCCTGCCAGGAGTTGTCGTGTGGAGCTCTATAGGCGCAATGTTGCCACGTTACAAAACAATACTTTTTTCTTTGTTGATACAACCGAAGAATTAGCTATAACGGGTCAGGATTATAGGAATTATTTACATATGTCCGTAACTGAATTAAGCAATTGTAAGCAACTAGGTGAACGTTACATTTGTAACCCAATCCATCCTTCGATTCCGCTTTGTGTCAATGCTCCTTGCGAGGTGTTGACATATGCCAAACATAGCGTAAACAGTATGTCAGTATGCCAGAAACGGGTGATAAGACTGCCGCATACTTTGGTTGGAACGATCGGGTCGATGGTTGTATGTAGCGCGTGCCGATGAGACCATTAGTATAGATTGTGAAAAAAATCCCACACAGCATATAACGTTAAAAAATGCTGGTATATTGGCTTTGGTAGGTATATGTAGGGTAACCGCCTAAGATTTCAACATTCGCACGATTCAGCGAATAATACAGCGAGAACATGAAGACTATTTGCCTTCCGTCAATCTGACATTGTCAGGTGTTGATAATATAACTCAGTCACGATTAGAAGCTACGGTAAAGGATGTGAAGTTACGAAATGTTTTGCGAAATCCGGAAGAATTAAAAAATCTTGGTGCGCGTATTGAAAACATTAAATCCGTGTTAGACAAGGATAATAGCATGTATTGGCATGACTTTGTAAGCAATTATCATACATTAGGTATTTATTCTGTACTGGGAATAGTATTAGTGGCTTTGGTCTGCTATGCCGTATACAGGTGTTACTCATGTAGATGTAACACGACACCCGCTACGCTGACCTCGGCGGTGCCTCCAGCCGTAAGTATTAGCGTAGAGTCACTTGCACCACGGCACGAAACAATGGCACCTTAGCCTACTCAATATGGAATTCGCGTATGGGTAATAACGCATAGGCAATAACGCAATGCTAACTATTCGTTATACTAAATGCGTTAGCATAGTTGATGGTAATTATAACTAGTGGTTATTTAAGAATGTAAAAAGGCTAACGATCCCAATAAATAAAATACATCTTGCACCCGCGTCCCACAAACGCGCAACGTGCGGCATAACATTGTCTTTTCTAAAATTGATGGATTTTTTATCTTGTTTTATGTACATCATCTCCTTCAAGAGTCTTTTTCTATAATTTATTTCTATTGTTAATATTTTTGTATTTTGAAAGTCAAACGAGTGATTTGTTAGTGATGAGTCTTGTGTAAGTGCTGTGTGACTATTGTCTGGGTGGTTTTGGCTATTTTTATGTTCTTGTAATATGTTTTTTTTTAAATACCTTTTTGTTTGTCCTGTGTATGCACTATTACAATTTTTGTATGGTATGTGATAGATTAGTTGAGATTTTTTAAAGTTCGGTATTGGATCTTTTGTAGTCCTGTGATTTTGTGAATGTTGTGTTTATTGTTGTTGACCGTCTTTATGTTGTGTTTTTTTAGAAATTGGTAAATAGGATAGTGAATCTGTCTAATGTAGGGAAAATTCATTAATCTTTTTATATCGAATTCTTCCTTTTGTTGTTATTTGGTAAGTTGTTTATTTTATTAAATCTATTTTTTACGTCTTTGTTGATAAAATAATCTGGAAAACAATTTAATGTATGCGTGTTTTTTATGATTTTTATGTTCTCTGTCCAAAATCTCTGATTTACTAATTTTATTCGTCTGTCAACTAACATAAGAATAATGCCAATTTTCTGCTGTGTAGGGTGTTCGGAGAAAAAATTCATGTATCTCCCTGAACAAGTTGGTTTTCTATACCAATTAGTTATAATGTTGTCGTTTTCTCTGATAAGTTTCATGTCTATGAAGGGGATGGATGTGTTTTCATTTTCTCTTTCAATCGTGAATTGCAATTCGGGATGATATGAGTTGAAGACGTTGACAGTGTTTTCTATTTCGTCTATTGGAAGTACAATGATGACGTCGTCTACGTAACTTTTGCAGAGTGGTGGTTTAAACTTTAGTTTGTTTAAGCATTCATGCTCTAAATCAATTATAACTATGTTGGATAAAATGGGCGCTAGTGGTGAACCCATGGATAAGCCTGAATTTCCTTTATAAATTAGATTATCGAAAGTGAAAACAGTGGAGTTCATGATTAATTCTATTGTCT
This sequence comes from Perithous albicinctus, assembly GCA_964016905.1. Lineage (NCBI taxonomy): Eukaryota > Metazoa > Arthropoda > Insecta > Hymenoptera > Ichneumonidae > Perithous > Perithous albicinctus. The sequence goes on along the minus strand of OZ024688.1, from coordinate 21,144,884 downwards.
TAATGAGTTCATCTACCGTAATGTCATCCCTGAATAGTTCTTTTCTTTTTTCTAAACTTTTTATTACGAATTGTAACGGGATGTTAGTGTAAAGGGAGGTCACGTCAAAAGAGACTAAAGTGTAGTTACTTGGAAGTTTAATGGTTTTTATTAAATCTTTTAATTCAAAGCTATCTTTGATTTGTGATGGATACGGAGATAATTTTCTTGTAATCAATTTATTAATGAAGTCAGCTATTTTGTAAGTGGGGAAACCTATTGATGAAACTATTGGTCTTAGTGGCAAATTCTGTTTGTGTATTTTGGGTAAAGTGTACAGTCTGGCGAAATTGCAATTTTCAGTATTTAGAGATTTGTATATACTTTCAGTGATTAGTTTTTTGTTTTTCCACCTTCCTAGAAGTATTGTTGTTGAATTTTGAATTGATTAGCAAGGGTCTTTGTTTAAAGTTCTATTAGTTGTGTTGTCGTTTAGTAAGTTTTTTTTGTTTTTTCTATGTGTTACGAATCTAACGTATTTTATAGTTAGTTTCATTTATTTGTTTATTAATTATTTATTTACGGTGGGTGGTAGTGCGATTAATTATTGAAATAAATATCTAGGATCATTATCGTAATAAGAATTTTTATTTATTTGACAAATAGTACGAAATCAGAACCGAAAATAACTATAATTTCGAAGTACCAGTAAAACTACTTACATTAAATGTATAACTCTTACTCTTATTCGCGATCGTATAAGTTTATGAGTATTAAGTCTAGAAGGTTCCGATATAAAATAATTAGTTAGCGAATTGGAATAGTTGATGGTTGATGAATTAAGACTGACTTAGAGGAATAACGAAGGTAAAGAGGAAAGCGCGAATAGCTGGTTGAGTAGGGTTTTGGGGACCGTGAGACTGCTGACGTTACGTTGCACGCGCGGCCAGAGAATCTTCAGAAAGGTGGAAGCTGAGTGCAGATTAGCAGGGCTCTCGCAAGTATCCACGAGCGAATACGAGTCGGCGAAAATTTTATGTGCATGTCCGGCGCGACGGGATAGTTTACGCCCGGAGGATTTTCTTACGAAGAAGTGAAATAAGAATATGTTGGGAACATGGAGCAGGAAAGACAGGTATTAAGAATGTTTATGCAAGGATTAATATTATCGAGTGAAATAATCCTAATTAGTTGTAGAAAAAGGGGTAATCGCCAGGACGTAACACTATGTAATCTTTTTTGTCCATTATTACTGTAGTGTTGCCTGTGTCTGCTCTTGTCATTATTATGTTTGAATTATTTTTGAGAAATTTTTTTGTATCTGTGATCATTTTTTTGGTGTCTTTCTTATTTTTGTTTGTTGTGATTTTGCTTATTATGTTAGTCGATTCACCTCTTGCTGTGTCAAGTTCATCAGGAGGGAATAATTCAGATTTCGTTTCAAATTCTGCGATGATGTTATATGTTGCCTCTTTCATATCATTGTATTGAATATAAGGTAGACAGAATTTGGGACCAAGAGATAGAAATATATTAATGTGGTCAGGTATGTCTACAGTGGACAGATTCAGTAACCACTTTTCTCTAATCTGTGTGTGTTGTTCTGTGTTTATGTTTTCCAACAAAATTTTCATTGGATCATCGTTCACATAAGTTCACACATCCAGACAATAGTCACACAGCACTTGCACAACACGCATCACTAACAAATCACTCGTTTGACTTTGACAACACAAAAATATTAACAATAGAAACAAATTATAAAAAAAAGACTCTTAAAGGAAATGATTTACATAAAAAAAAGATAAAAACTCCATCAATTTTAGAAATGACCTAGACGCACTTAATAATATATTGTTACGACCGAGCAAATTAAAAGATCACGATTTATAAAAGAATAACAGGGCGGAACTTTAGTTGTAAATAGATTTCGTGTATCGCGTCCGTTAGCTTTGAGTTCTCTGTCAAGACTGTTTGTCAATCTACGATCGTTGTCAAGCGTCATTCAGTTCGTTGTCAGTTGTGTCATATGATGCGAGCGGCTCAATTCCAATGCCACTTTTACGTGCAATTCCATAAATAAGCATGTCACAAATACCGATTACGTTACACTCCCCACCCTTTGAGTTGCCGCCCCGGCAACTCCCTAAATATCTAGGATGAGGCTGCTATGGTTCATCTAGACATTACCGCGACGTATTTTTGCACTGCTCTGGTATTTACCCAAGTGCCGAGGGAAAGCCATGGCTGAACAACCTGGGAAGAGCAGCGTGTACATTTGGAAAGCTAATTATTTTATAGAATTTAAATTGAAGTTTCTGTCGGTCGGTCTTCAAAAAAATCTGTCTCTAGATTGAGTATAATAATTGCTTGATCTTGAATTTTCTTTCTTGCGAAACGTAAAAACGTGGAGTGGTTTTTCCTGAAGTTAAGTAGTCCTCTTTCGAAAATTCGTCCAATCCATTTCCACGATGTTTTGTAAGATATCCTTGTTGATTTTGAAGGAATCGGTAAGGATGGAAGGGACTAGGTCTCTCTGGAGAATAGTTTACCTGTGACAGAAAAACGGAAAAGTGTAGTGCTCTGAACAATAAAATCGTTGAAAAATAAAAGATATAAAAAATATTTCTCTTTCGTTGGAATGACATCCCGGAATATCCGCCGTTATGATATCAATAGGAAAGCTTTAATCATTCATTTGAGTACTCTATCGGTTATCTTATCAGAACAATACAGTGTGCGCACCCCTATACTGTCCCAGTGATCCGACCACAAAATATCGTGAAATCGTCCTCGGGAACTCAAAGTCATCCACTAGCTGGAACTATGATCGGTAATTCAAGTTAGTTAAAGGAATATTCTTGATCCACAGCCAGAGAGAATTCCGACCAAGTGACACCAACGACTTACCATGCCCAGTTAGACATTGAATACCCACTACACAAAAAGATTGTTCGTAAATCCTTCGCAGAACACAGTGCTACAGTATGTCCTTTACTAAAGACGAGTGCACTAGGCTCCAGTCAAGCAATCTACTTTCCACCATTAACGTCTCAGAACTGGCATCGCTATTTTTTAATTTTCAAAGGTGCTAATCTATCTATGTGGACAATCATCAATTTTCTACGAGGAAGTTTCTGAATTCTATATACTACATTATTAATTTTGGTTTTAACTAAATATGGACCTATCCAATCTCTTTGCAACTTTGGGCATGCGTTATTATCGAGTTATCAAGCAGAGAAGCGGAAGGATTAGGTAAAGCGGAAATAAGGGAAGGAACATTATCTTTTTTTTGTTGAGTTCGGCGATGATGATACGCGCCGACTCCTGTGCTGCTTCTCTGGCCGCGGTCTGTGCAGCTTCGCCGACTGCTTCTCGAACCACATCCCGAATCGATATTATGGCTGCCTCTCGTGCCGACTCGATCGCTACCTCTTTTATTCTTTGCAGATCTTCAACCATACGACGATTATTTTAGCGTTGATCGTATCTGGTTCGCCGTGTCCATCTTCGGACACTGTTGCTCGAATCCTCGTTCTCATGTTCATAATTACTGCGAATTTCATATACGACTTTCATATACACGTCCCTACTATCAAATCTACAAAATAGATATTTTATACATTGTGACGCGGCGTTAGCACACACTCGCATCAACGCGCTGGGCCTAGGGTGCTTGTGCACCGAGGCCGCCTGAAAATCAGCGTAGCAACAGAATCGTTTCTCGTCGTTAAAACTCGTAACGTATTACGAACGTTTGACTGCCGTGAATATTACATTTACAGGACTCTCGGAATAAGAGCGCCGGCTCGGGAAGACGCTAGCAACGGTAAAGGATGGATAGAGGGAGAGAGAACGCGGAACAACGCGTCGATTGACGAAGTAGATCGATAGCAGGCCGTGACCCCCACCCCGGACGTCCGTAGCACGCGTTACCCGGCAGAGCGTACGAGATCGAGAGAAAAGAATTTAGTGACAATTAGACTGCGGTAAAGAGTGTGGAAATTAGGCTGCCGCTGTAAGGAGCTAGGGAATAGAAATTAGTCTACTGCTCTAAAACGATCGAAGCGTAAGGGAAGATATCGCTCGAGTAGTTTCGCATATCTAGAACCCCGAAGCAATAACCGCGCGCGTAGTACGTCCTCACGAGAGTCTCGTATTGAAAATAAAGTGACCGGTGTTCGGACTTCCGCCGTGAAAGGCTTAGATAGGGAAAGTAGTCAGCTAGACAGTGTGAAAAATAAGAACTGAAAGACAACTGTGGGGAGCCGGGAAGGATAAGCGAACCAGACGGCAACAAGATAGAAAAGGTAGGCGTACGTGGTGCACCATTGATTTATCATTGACCGTGCTCTGTAGAATCGCTTCTTTTTTTACCACCGGCGTCTCCGGTGAAGAATAAATAGTAGAATCTTGAAGTTAGCGTTGCGTGCAAAAAATACCGCGAAAATTGTTGGACTCGAGTCGTTCTTGTAAATCTTTTGTTTCGTTGTTAATTAGCGGAAATTGAATAAATTATTGTTTGCTATTTTTATAGTAGAATCACGCGTAGGTTAGGTTAGGTTAGGTTAGGTTCCTTGGGGGCTTTAAAGCTATGCACTTAGGCCTATGGCCCATTGTACTCCGCATGTTTTGCCCGTCATTCCCCCCGCCTCAGCCCGATGCTCGTAACAAATGACACCAGACTTTTCAGTGGGAGGTCGCCGACATCTCTAGGCTCCACCAAGTGTGCGCCTAGTCTCCGAGCTCTCTGCTCGGCTACAGCCAAGCAGCTACACAACACGTGCAGAGGCGTTTCCTCATCCTCTCCGCATTTCCTACAGGTTCCTTCCTCATTGGCACCTAGTATGTTCATGTGTTTCCTCAGGTGACAGTGTCCTGTAATTAGTCCAACTGTCATCCTAAGTTCACTCCTGCTAAGGTCTAGAAGGCGCCCCGCCAGTTTCCTGTTCGGTCCTGTTATCAGCGTCTTCGTTTGCCTCATTCCCGTCGCCACTTCGAAGGTCGACTGATGTTGTCGCCCCGTCCACGCACGCATCTCCTCCTCCACCTGGCACTTGGCTATGCCCACTGCCGGTTCTGGGCCCACGAGAGGTTCAGACAATCCTTTCCTTGCCAGCTCGTCTGCTCTCTCGTTTCCCTTGATGCCTTCGTGGCCTGGCACCCACATCAGTGTGACCCTGTTGTGTTGCGCCAAACCCCTAAGCGCCGTCCTGCAGTCCCTCACGAGTCCTGATTTGACCCGGCGCTGTTCCAATGCCTTGAGCGCAGCCTGGCTATCGGTGCAAATACAGATCTTCTTGCCCCGATACCCTAGCCGCGAGTTTTCCAGCGCACATGCCAGAATGGCCGTGATTTCTGCTTAGAACACCGTGCAATATTTGCCCAGCGGTATTGACGACTCCCTCCTTGAGTTTTCTAGGCACACTCCTGCTCCAGATCCCTCCTCAGTTCTGGATCCGTCCGTGAACCAGACCAACTCCTGTCCCATTGCTGGTCCCCTTACTTTGATCCATTCTTCCCGAGTAGGGTACCCTATGGTGTACTTGCTGTCGAAGCAGTACTCCACCTGCCCCTCCTCGTGCTTCAACTGCGATGCCGGGATCGCTTCCCTCAGGAGGGCCATTATTTTGATATGTCCCCCCTTAGGTAGCTCCCCCATCCACTGCCCTCCGCACCTAAGTCGGTACGCGGCTTTGGCTGCCGCCCCCCTGACTTCGATACCCAGTGGGGGTAAATTCAGCAGCGCATCTAGCGCCGCGCTAGGTGTGGTTCTCATGGCGCCCGTGATTGCTCGGGTCGCCAATCTCTGTATGTGCGTGAGCTTTCCCGTGGCCGTTTTCAGCCTCGTTCTTCCCCACCACACCAACGCTCCATACAGGATTACCGGCTTCACTACGGCCGAGTATAGCCAGTGTAGCATTCTCGGAGTTAGGCCCCAAGTCGCCCCACAGGCTCGTCTGGTTGCCCACAGCAGAGCACATGCCTTCCTGCATGTTCTCTCTACCTGAGAGCCCCAGTTCAGTTTTGCATCCAGGATTACTCCCAGATGCTTGACCGAGTCCGTTCTCTTCACTTGTTTCCCCTGGAATATGGGGTTCTTCCACCCCTCCAGCTTCCGTTTGCGCGTGAAGATGACCATCTCCGTCTTCTCTGGGTTCACCGTTAACCCGACCTCTCTGCACCATCTGCCCACCTTCCTCAGTGCGTTCTGTGCCAGACATGCCGCAGTATTGGCGTCCATCGCTCTCACTACTATCGCAATATCGTCCGCATATCTCTGGGTGTATATGCCCTCCCCGTTCAATCTCTCTATGAGTTCGTTTACTACCAGACACCACAGCAGAGGAGATAGTACCCCTCCCTGCGGGCAGCCCCTCTCCACGGCCACCTTCAGTGTTCCTCCTCCCCGGTCCACCGTCAGCAGCCGGCTGGTTAGCATGTTATTAACCCATCTGCTGGTAGCCTTATCGAGCCCATGCCTTTCCATCGCTTTGCGTATGGCCTCCACTGAAGTGTAGTTAAATGCCCCTTCAATGTCCAAAAACAGTCCAACCGCCAGGCTGTCTTTTCCTCGGGCGTCCTCTAGTCTATAGACCAATTTGTGGAGTGCCGTCTCCGTGGATTTCCCCGCCTGGTAGGCGAATTGCAACTCATGGATGGGACTGCTTATCAGCGCCCCGTCCCTAATGTCTCTGTCCACCAGCCTTTCCAGCGTTTTCAGCAGGAATGATGTCAGACTGATGGGTCTGAATGCCCCAGCCTGGTCGTAGTCGTTCCGCCCAGGCTTGGGTATAAATACCACCCTTGTTATCCTCCAGTACAGGGGTATGTATCCCAGTGCCACACAGGCCCTGAGAAGCTTCGTTATTGGGGCCAGAATCGCTTCCCGGCCCTGCTGTAGCAAGGCCGGGAAGATTCCGTCGGTCCCTGGTGCTTTATAGGGCTCGAATCCCGCTATCGCCCACTCAACTTTCTCCGCGGTAACGATCCTCGACGCCTCGCCCCAGTGCCTTTCCCCCTTTTTGCAACTCGAGTGTGGCCAGTTCGTCCACTCCTCGATCGCCTTGTATCCTGGGAAGTGCTTTCCCAGTAACGTTTCCGCTTCCTCCCGCCAGGACTCCGTGAACCCTCCCGATGGGGTTCTAAAAGAGCCGCTCATCGGGATCGGGTCCCTGGTTAGTATCCTCTCTATGTCCTGGCAGTATGTACGACACGACTCCCTCTTCGAGTCCCTTATCGCGTTTTTGTAGGCCCTCTGGTGTTCCTTAAATCGGTCCCAGTCAATCTCAGCCCTTGTGTGCTTGGCCCTATTAAACGCGCTCCTGGTGTCTGCCCGCATTCTTTCCAGTCTGCTGTTCCACCATGGTGTGTTGCCTTTGCCCTCTGTTTTCACCGGGCAGTTGTTTTCGTAGGAAGTGGTTAGTGCATCTTGGAGTATATCCACTGCGTGCTCCACCTCCACCTCACTACCGTATTTCGTTGGAAACCTGGCCATCCTACCTCCCAACTCTTCTCTAAATGATGGCCAGTTCGTAGATCTAGGGTTCCTGTACGGCCCCCTGTCCTTCTTGCCCGCATCCGCGGTCAGTTCGAACCTGATTTGTTTATGGTCCGATAGCGACGGTTCATTGGAAACCCGCCACCTCGCGACCTTCCCCACCAGTTCATGCGTGCCCAGAGTGAGGTCAATTACCTCCGCTCTGCTACGTATTACAAAAGTTGGTTCCTTACCTACGTTGAGGATTTCTAACTCCGCTCCCGCGAGGAATTCCAGGAGTGCCTCTCCCCTCGGGTTGATATCCGAGCTCCCCCACACAGTGTGGTGCGAGTTCGCATCGCACCCGATGATTAGCGGCCTCCTCTTCGTCCTGCAGTCCTCCACGAGTCCTGCGATGTCCTCCGAGGGTGGTGGTGCCGGAGCGTCGTACGGCATATATGCCGACGCCACTACCAGTTCCCTCTTCTGTCCCCCCAGGGAGATCTCGAGCTTGACCGCTGCAAGATCACCCCGGGTGAACTCGCTCAACCCAGCGGCGGCTATTCCTTTTGTGAGGATGTACGCCCTTGGCCTCTCAACAGAGGTACAATAATGCAGCTGTCCCTGCTGAATGTTGAGACCCCTGACTCTGCCGCGGTAGAGCCACGGTTCTTGAATCAGGGAAATCTCAATCTGATCTGTCGTCACTCTCTTGGCGAGGACGCGTGTCGCCGCTGCGCTCTTGTGCAGGTTTATCTGTAAGAAACGAAGTCTACTCACCATTATTGGCTGCATCCTCCTGTTCCGTCGCTGTCCTCTTCTCTCCTACCTTCGGGGGGTTGTTCTTCAGCAGCTTCATCGAAGCCCTCCCCATCCCGAAGTAGGGTTTCCACGCCACCGCCTTTAGGAACGGCAGCGACTCCTCGTCTACGCTGAGCACCAGTCGGGTATCTTTCTCCCCGTCCCCATCCTGGCGCTCATGGATTGACCATCTCCTCGTGTTGAGACCCGGGTTCATCCTCGTCAGCCTCGTCAGGATCTTCTCCGTCTCGACTAGCGGCCCCGGTACCCACGCCATGGCCCTGATGTACTTTGGGAGTTCTTTCGGGTCCACTGCCACCAGACCCGCGCCCTCCCATTTCCTGACGTTTTTCACCTGGCCTTTCAGCCAGGTCGCTGTTTGCTTGTCCGCGCAGACCACCCTCAGCGCCCCCTTATACAGGTAGGTCTCATTGAAGCGCGGCATGAACTCCCCCTCCAGGATTTCGTCCGCTATCTCCATGAGCCCCTCCTGCACAAGGAGAGATTGTTCCTTTGTGATCTCCCTCTGAAAGCCCTCGTGGATGATGGCTAACTTCGGGAGATCACTTGGATGGGGGAGTGTCCTTCGAGTCCCTAGTCCTCGTCCTCCACTCCGCCCGTCGTGCCTGTCCCTGTCCGCTGACCCCCTTCACACCCTGGTCCTTGCTCGTCCCAGGTTGGTCCGTAGGGCCTGCCTCCAGCTTGCTTCGCCGGAACTTCCTTCTGGCCGCGCCGCTATAGCGCGTCCTCTTAATGGAGATCCGGCTCACATCCCTCGCGAGTTCTTCAGCCCGGCGATCTCCGGGACTTTCACTCCTGCCTGTTTTGCCATCTTTAGTGGTATCCTCTAGGGTCCCACTTTCCGATTGGCCTAGGGCGCTGCGGGGCCTCTTATCGCCCTCATCGCTGATTTCTTGGTGCCTTACCGGCCCCGATGGTTTTTGTGTTTGAGTGTATTGTGTGTCTGCTGTGTTGTCTGAGTGTGTGTTTTTGGTTTCTTGATTTCTGTTGTCCTCCATTGTTGGTCCCACGAGAATCTAGGGAAAAACGGTCCACCCCGGCAGAGCCCCGAGTGCCGGGGTAAGGTCTAAATACTCCGGAATCCGACCTTGTCTTCCGGAGGCACCGTTCACGACACTATCCCCCAGTGCCATTCAGCCCTCGGTACGGTAGCTAACGCCTCGGCTTGGGATGGCTATTGCAGAGTGCATATGCTGCCCCTCTGAGCGATGGGTACGCCGCTCTCCCTACGCTGAGAGAATCACGCGTAAGAATATTTAATTTTGCATGCCCCCTTTCCAGCTAATCGACACGAGAGAAGACATCGAGAGAAATCTAACGTTAACCCCGGTTATCGCGTTAAATAATAGGGGGCCTGGCCCATAAAAAGGTAAAAAATGCATAGTGCGGAACGAACAAATACACAAATTAAAATAGGCAAAAATTCGGGCGTCATTATATTTGGTCGGTTGCCCCTCCCCCAGTCTCTAAAATACTGTGGTGAGGAGCCCGTCTTAATTTTTTTGGCGCCCGACGGGGGACAGAGGCGAAAAATTTCGGAACTTTTTCGGGTGAAATTAATATTCGGACAGTAATGTGAAAAATTTCTTTGTCTCGAGATACTTGGAATAATATTCGTGTGAATAGTGTATCGCTGAGTCGAGCTAGAGTCTCACGAGTGCCCGCGCGTCAACAAGTGTTTGAAAAAGTATAAACAACGCGCGTCGACATTCAGTAGAGCCAGTTCGAAGAGCTCGAACGAGAAACTATACAAAAAAAATATCTCTTGGTGAATATTTCTCAATTCTCGACGAACAAGTGAAAGATAGAAAGAGGCAGGACATTATTCAGGACGAGTGAGAACATTATAGCCGAGTTTTTGTGCGCGTATAGTGAAACCGAGTCGAGCTCTAGCCACGCGACTGCTACAGTGTAAAGACTTCGAAAAAAACGTAAACACTGTGTCGGACCACTTGAGTGAGCCTTTCGAAACTTCGAAACGACAGTGCGTGAAAAAAATTAACTCTCGTGAATATTTCGAAACGAATAAATCCACGTGGATAATTTCGATTGAAATAATAATTATCTTGAGGGCGAGCCGAGAATCGAGCTAATCGGGTGACCGCGAAATAAACAGAGAATAGTCCGTGGACACCGAATCGAGCTCTCTCGAAGTCTTCGAACGAAAGTGGGTGTAGAAAAACAATTTTTTTTTATGTCACTGCCCCTCATTTCGCAAAGCAAGCTCGAAGTTCTCGGGGACTTTTGAAATAAATAATTTACGATATCCAAAAAAAAAGATGGCGGAAGGAAATTCTGTGAGAACGAACCCATACTCAAGTGAGCACGAAGACGAAGTGACAGGTGATGACATATTGTATTGATGCATTACTGATAAAGAACATGCGACGACTGTTGAGACTATCGAACGCTAGTGAAGATGGGAACGGTGATGAAATACGTGATAGATTGCGAAGATTGGAGCTCCGTGAATGTGGAATTCCTGGTGTGGAGTGGGGAGAAAAAGACAATATGCCAGAACTCGACCAACTCGGGACACCAGAGCGCCAGAGATGAATGAAGCGAAAATGCGTGAAACTCTCCGCGCTTTACTCCCAGATCCGTCAGGTGTAACAGCTATCGCGAGAAACAGACTGAGACAGTTCGTCAGTGCTACGCAGCGGGACCCGAGTAGCTCGCGATCAGAGAGCCCAGCTAACGAATTCCGAGGCGCAATCGCTAAGAAGCGCGTGGGTATGAAAGAGGGTCCAAACTGCAAGAAAACCCCTCCCACCAGAACACCACATCGAGTGATACCAGTGGATTGGGACGATGCAGACTATTTAGGTTTTCAGAGCATTAAAGAAAGTGCGAACGTGACGCTGCGCCGCGGCGAGACCTCGCGAAGAGTCCGCAAGAACGTACCAGAGGAGACACAAACCGGCACAGCTGATCGGAAAAAATCTAATCGTTGGAAAGACCGAAAATCTGATCGAAGGAGCTCGCAAATTGACAGTGATATGGAGCGAAGAAAAAGTGGCAAAAGAGAAGACCCCTTTTGCTCGCGGCAATTGCAATTGCAATTGCGGTGCAGTGGGCCACTTCGGGAGAGATTGTAATAATCTCCGAGTGTTACTAAGCACAGCATGCGGCCGCAGAGACGGCAATAGTTGCAACATGCGGCTGTGCGTTGTCAAAAAACGCAAATCGGAACTGGCAGCCGCGGGATAGCCACGGTGTTACGTACGTGAACGTACGTGACACGGCGTTCGAAAACATAAATAATATAGAGCATCGTGGATATATAATACGCGGATTTCTTTGATTCGTTTCCCCCACCACCAACGAATTGGCAACGCAAGAGAGGACGAAAACGAATTTTCGTGGAAAATTCGTATTCGTAATTTCACTCCCGCGAATGGGAGTGGCTATTTTGAGTAAATTGCAAGAGGCCGTGTACATAACGACATTGGATATGAACGCTGCGTACCACCAAATTTAAACCCATTAACAACCAAGAGTGGTAATCTTTTCTATCATTTTCAACTCAAATTCTCATCATTAAACAATAACAATTAATATTCAAATAAAAAATATAGTCCCTAGTACTTTCAAGTGTGCTCTTTTAGAATCCGGAATTAAAATTGAGTTTTGTCCACTAGAAAAAAAATATGGCCGCTTTTACACAAAAAAAAACACAAAAAATCGAAGACATTTTTTTTCTCATAAAAGACGCCTTTCTCATAGAAGACCACGCCCTTATTTTCACCCATGAGCGCATAAAATGGTTGTAGTTAAAGGACGTATTTTTTAAATTTGTCGTAATCAACATTTTCACTCTCAAAATGACGTTTTTCACCCCTTGAGCTGCGAGAAAAATTTCACGCTTCGCGTAAAAAAGAAAAAAAAATCGGACCTTCACGAAAATAGGTGTCCCGGGATTTTCGAGGTCGCTGATTACGATTCTGCTCTCAAAATTAAAAAATTAAAAATGGCGGATCGAATATGACCAACCTAAAATGCAAAAACTTATTTGAATCGGATGAAATAAAAAATGGTGGATTAAATTTATTTACTTCCGAGTTCACATTATGATTTTATCCTTAGCGCAACCCAGAGACAACGGCGTGGACGTGGTAAAATTATGTCTCCTTTGGCGTGCTTGTTTATAGTGAGTCCCCTTGCATCTCACTATTCGGGGTGGTTGTTTATAGTGAGTCCCCTTGCCTCTCACTATTCGGGGTGCTTGTTTATAGTAAGTCCCCGTGCCTCTCACTACTTCGAGTGCTTGTTTATAGTGAGTCCCCTTGCCTCTCACTATTGGGACTGCTTGTTTATAGTGAGTGCTCTTGCCTCTCACTATTTGGGGTGCTTGTTTATAGTGGGCGCCCTGCCTCTTACTATTCGAGGTGCTTGTTTCTAGTGAGGCGCCTTGCCTCTCACTATTCGCGGTGGTTGTTTATAGTGAGTGCCCTTGCCTCTCACTATTTGGGGTGCTTGTTTATAGTGAGTCCCCTTGCCTCTCACAGTCACTCAGATATTTTCGTGATTTATTTTCAAACATGGACTGCAAAAATATAAATTACAGTTTTCACAGAAAGTCTTGCTGAAGCAACTACTTCGCAAGATAGAAAAGGATCGGTTGACCAATAATCTCTCTCAAACTTTCTTTTATTGAATGAACTCATTATGATGATTCCAATAAATGTATCTAAATTGACTGTTACGTCCTGACGTAACTCCCTGTTTTTATCAAGTATTAATATTTCTGTCTATGTTTTTCTCAATAATAACGCGTTGATTTTAAATATTATTTAAAGAAACATTTCTTTCAAAAAAAGGAAACGAAGGAAGAATATCAAATGATAAGTAGAACGGGTTTTCCAGTCACGAGTAAATAGAGCAATAAATATCGGAATATGGTAATAGTAAAATGTATAGCTATAGCTATACCGACTGCCAAGAGGGGCCCAAGGGTCGGTACGGAAGATTCCCCCACCCTGTAGCATATCTAAAGGGATATTTCGAGGCCCATTAGAAAACCTCTGCAACACCACAAGGCAAAGTGGCCGTTGTCGAAAATAGAGTCCCATGGTGTGAGACCAATTATCGACTGCCATGTAAATATCGATGATATATCTCTTCATTACCAACAACCCGAGATTTGCAAGGTTTGGGGAAATCACCACTACGGGTAATTGGCCCGGATGTGACTTTACCCCTTTAACCTTCGCTTTATGAAAGACTGATAAATTCTCTTCTCCATTCGCTTTTTCCCCCGTACTATGTTTTTCAAGAACAAAATAATGAATGAGAAAGGTATACAACAAATTTTTATAACGTTATTTTCTTACTGGAACAACATTTTAGATGGTTAGACTAAAAGTATATTAAAAGAAAACATACATAACAGTTGGAATCTGTACACGGACGAAACGCGGAGTCTCTATACTGAGCTCCTAATAAATAATGAATACTAGAACGATATAGATATAAATCACATATGTCAAGCTTGGACTTTATGAAAAGCTTGAATGTAATGAAACGATTAAGACCAAAAACGACAAAGAATATAAACAATTGTGCAAGTAGTAAGGGCAAAAACTTGGAAAAACACCATCGCTATACAAGATATAAATCACATATGTCAAGTTTAGACTTTATCAAAATCTTAAATCATAAGGAATCTATTAAGACCAAAAAGAATAAAGAATATAAATAATTGTGCAAGTAGTAACGGCATAAACTAGGAAAAACACCATCGCATACAAAACTTATAGACTAAGCGTATGACACATTTTAAAGAATAATAGAATCAAATCGCAATAGTCATGTTTATACTTGATCGAAAGAGAAAATTCCAAGGAATCGATTAAGCTAAATAACAACTAATACGGTAAACAATTATGCGAGAAATAATGCAAACAAATTAAGAAATATAACGTCTCTATAAAACTGAAGGTATCTTTCCTCTCTTTCTAGCTCAGCGCAGCATCAATAAGCGTATCTCTCTGAGGCGCTCTAGCTTAGAGCCGTAGCCGAAATCACGGATAAGCAGAAGCTCCCACTTCACGCTTTTAGCGTCAAAGTCACGCCCCCGCGACGCTCGTTAGAAAAAGAGACGAACTAATTAGAAAACGAAGGGACACCGTGGAGTTTTCTTATACGATCATGTTAACCCTTTCCACCCACTTATGAAAAGAAATAAAGCGAGAAAGGGTTAAGAAAAAGCGAGATGATGAAAGGGTAACAACGAATTAGAATGCGATGTGCCTGTGCAATGTTCACGTGATTTGGTGCACATTTCCAATCACGACGATTTTTCCAAAAGCCTCATTTAGTTTTCTTCGAAAATCCCCACTTAGAGCTATCTGTATCAATTTCTATGGGGCCAGAGACCTATAAAAAGGGATGAATTTGGCCACCAAGCACAGACAGTAATTATTACAACTCGCCAAGTCTTAGTCTTCCTCGTGATCTCTAGCAGTCTAGAAGAATTCCCTGGTGAGTAGTACCCAATAGTTTCCAATATTTTTCCAAGTCCTGAGAGACAAAAAATAACCAGTATTTTTATACTCTTTATACTTATTAAAATTTTATGGAAATTATTTCTGCATTTTGAAGCAGAGTCGAAAAAGGACTTAGAGATCTCGGGTAGTTCTCAATCAACCAGAAGAATTCTTGTACTAGACTTGGTATTTTATTAAACTTTAATTTGTATTTTATTCATTTTAACTTGTATTTTATTTTATATAATTTTTGCTTTGATTTGAATTTTACTTTGTATTCTATTGGAGACACATTACATTTTAATTTCTACATTTCCATATTTTAACTTGTTCATCGAATTATCTTGGGATTTTAAACATTTAAATTTATTCTCTGCATTGTAACGTTGTATTTTATTATATTTAAGAGAAATACTATCAGTCAAAACTGAGAGTCCCCTTTTTCCGTATAGAGTCATCATTTTCGTTGATTAGAAATAGATCCACCCACCACGGGGCATAGAGAGCTTTTAAGTAGTATTGGAAAGATCATATACCAGAACCAACATCTGTTTATTTCAACCCGTTTATGTTAACTATTTGGAGTAGTTAAAGTGCCTGTTTGATGGAATTTCAAAGTGTTTTTAAGAGTTTTCCTGTATTTGATTTTTGTTGAATTATTACTAAGTTTAAACGGTGTTTGGAATATTTCTAGCTTTGGTTCTTATAAATATTTAAAAGGTGTTTGAATTCTTGTGAATGAATATTTTTTTCTCTGGATCTTTTCTCATCAATCGAATATTAATTTATTAGCATAATCTCGCGCGCGGATATCGAGTGTGCTTATTTGCAAATATATTTGTATCATTCTTTCCACGATTTTATTTCGAAAACGTTTTTTCGAATAAAATCTCTGTTCTAAGTGGAAAAAGAGAATACCGTGAATATTATCATATAAAATACCCATCCATATAACGTATTACAACTCCAGTATAAGTCGTTCTATCATCACGAAGCAACAACAACAGACGTAAGTACAAGATTTATTTTTACTAGTTATTTTTCCCTTTTCTAGACTAACCGATTAAGAGCTACGAATAATTTGAGAAATCCCTTCCAATAGTAGAATTTTCCTCCCTCGTCTCAACATTAGCCCACACCATTCACAGCCCTGACCCGAGTAATTTTCCGAAAGGTTAGACTCAAAAACGGGGTTGCGTCTTCAGTGTTCCACGTCATATTGTGTATAGGGAAAGATAGTCCTTCCTTGACCAGAGTACTGGAGCCTAATAACTGAAGCGCTCAACAAGCATGTAAATTTGTTTTGGAAGAAATTCCAAACGCAAGTTTGACGTAACAAATTTTGGGGGCTCGTCCGGGATCTTATTGGATGAATGCTTTTGTTGAGATTACTCCGTTTATTTGTATTTCTCAAAAATAATTTATAGATCCAATTGAAAGTTTGATTTTCTAAAATTTTTTGCATTTCTCATTTTTATTTTTATTTAATATAAACCCATGGTGTTTCGATAATCATTTTTGTTAAAATATTAACCAAGTATAATTCAGTGTTCAAAGAAATTTTGAAAATGTTAATTATCTTTTAGTTTTGAAAAAAAAAAGAAAACTATAAGAAATTATTTAACCAATCCCTTATTGTTTATGGCGACACAGTTTAAAATAAAGAAAAGTTATGTGTATCTTGAGAAAATTGAAACTATTGTACCAGAATTAAAAGAAACATTTTTAAAAGAAGAATTTATGAGAAAACTCGGTCTAATTAAAATAAATCATAAGGAACAGAAAACTGTGAGTGAAATAAGAGTAAGAAAATTAAAAAGAACTTCTTTGAAGAAAATACGCTAAAATAATAAGTATCAAAAATGAACGGGAGATATCGCTGGCAATAATTTTATTCGAAATTACATTTAAAAATTTAGAGGTCCAATGGAATAAATATTATATTTCAATATTAACGTTCAGTACACTTTAAGATAATCTCAATTACAAATAAAACCAGGAGTTTCGTTGTCATTCTGATCTCTATTTTTGATTGAAAATTTTTTAATTTACATCTATACAACCTTTTGGAAAGAGGTTGCACGTCTACCTTGTGGGTCTTTCAAACCCAAAAAGAAAAAAAAAATTCCTTTAAAACCTAATCCTAATCCTTTTCCCCTGGGTTCTGCGCCACGACTCTTGCGAGTTCTCAGGCCTTTTTCCCTGGGTTCTGCGCCACGTTCTTGCGAGTTCTCAGTCCTTTTTCCCTGGGTTCTGCGCCACGTTCTTGCGAGTTCTCAGACTTTTTTCCCTGGGTTCTGCGCCACGTTCTTGCGAGTTCTCAGTCCTTAATTCCTTAACCTAACCTATCTCACATTCTCATTCCTAAATTCCTTAACCTAACCTACCTCACGTTCTCATTCCTTAACTCCTTAACCTAACCTACCTCGAGTTCTGCGCCACGTTCTTGCGAGTTCTCAGTCCTTTTCCCCTGGGTTCTGCGCCACGTTCTTACGAGTTCTCAGTCTTTAATTCCTTAACCTAACCTACCTCACGTTCTCATTCCTTAATTCCTTAACCTAACCTACCTCAAGTTCTCATTCCTTAATTCCTTAACTTAACCTACCTTACGTTCTCATTCCTTAATTCCTCAACCTAACCTACCTTGAGTTCTGCGCCACGTTCTTGCGAGTTCTCATTCCCAAAATCCCTACCTAACCATTTGAATTTTCTGATGGATGCGAAACATAGGTCCGGAGGACGTGTTAACTTTCTGAAAAGATTAGAAGCTGAATATAGAGGTGAAATTGGAGTCGAAGGACAAAGAAACTCATTTGATCGACCAGTTCCATTAATTTATCATCCTACTGTAAGAATTTACGAACATTGTATTGAAACAGAAGAAACATATAATATTTATTCAAAGTCTTGCCAAACCAACAAACATAAAATAACTGAGAGCGATTTGATTGTTAACAAACGCCAAAAATTATATCTGATGAAATATTGTCAAATAACACTCCTATTGTCTTTCTGAAACGTAGACCTCTTCATGAAAATATTTTACGCCATTACGAGAAGAAAATTGCTAAAATCTCCGTTGTAAAGCCATCTGCAATCCAACCTCATTGCATTAATAAAAGTGAATAAATTCTTTACCATTCTTAAAAATAATTCAATTAAATTAATTCAATTAAAATGTCAATTTGTTTATTGAAATAGGTTATAATAAAACAAGCATTAATCTTTCAAGCGATTTAAATTAAATGAAGTTACAAAAAAAAATAAAAATAAAAACAATAATAACAAACTTAGTCCTATCGCCAAAATTCCATTTTTACTTGCGTATTTTTTGAGCCCTATTGATACTGGTTAAAATTGGTTAAAGAAAAATTTGATTGTTTTCTTTCTTTCAATACGGTTTGTGACGGGTTATTTTTGACAACCGTCACAAAGAGCGAAATATCCAGCTCTCGTGGGAGACGGCGTTGGCAGCGACGTCGTTACTTGCGATAAAAACCCCCGAGGCGATCCAACAGGTCATTTAAATAGCTTGTCCGCATTATTTATTAATTTTTCGATGGGGTTTTCTTTATTTTATGTAATTCTCCCGAGCGTGCGGTGACCTTACCGCCGCTGCACCACGGATGGAAGATCGAATGCCACAACATCCAGGCGAGATTTCATCACTGCCTGGACCACCTCTTCCAAACGAACGCAAGGCTCACGAGGAGAGCATCACACGGGATCATCTCACATCGATACCCGCTGGCCACCATCATAAGGCCAACCACCGCAGCAAATGATTTGCTACACCGCTACGAGCCTACGCTGTTGTACACTGCTGCTGTGCTTCTCTAGCGTAGGCCCTCGTTACCGCAATAACATTCAAATTTGAAGGCGCGGGCGAGGACCCTATATCGCTGAATTCGCGACAGGGGGCGACAAATAGCCGAGAGCGAAGGGGTGGGAGATGATCTTCGTTCCCGAGAATTACCGAATTCTCGAGGACTTCAGCGTAGCGTATCGTAGAGTAAGGACGTCGTCTCTGGAGCCGATCTCGTGTTCGTACTTCGAGAAACCGGCACCTGCCTCCCGCGATTCGGAACCACTGCGAGGTTTTCCCGAGAGGTTTTCCGATACAGCATAAATTTGGTAAGGCCGCCGTTCGTTTCTGGTTTGAGTAGTGGTGATTTTTGTGTTGAGAAACCCGATCGATATCGTTGTTACGGCCAGCTATCGCGCCCGGATTTTAACTTCCTTTTTTTTCTTATGAGCAACCGATCAACCGTTGCACGGTACTAAAAATTATTTCTTAAAATTCGCTTCTCGAGAAATAAAGGATCGCCGAAGGGGTTCCATTTTGATATATTTTGGTTAATAATTTTTAGCTCCTGAAAGTCCATAGCTTTAAGTCGTAATTGTAATTTTAATTGTGAATTAGTTAAGAACGGAGAACCATTGGTGGGAAATTCAGACGCAGTAAAATCCTAAAGTTCAACTTACGCGAGAAATCAAAATTGTTTGTGTGATCGATCTCTTAACTTTTGAATTCGCTCAACCTTCTGTTGACCTTGACAATATCCGTTGAACCATAATTAAGTTCGGAAATTTTATCGTTGGCTTCCATTTTATTGCCCAGGACTAACCTTTTGTTTAATAATTCCGGATATTACCTTATATTGAGTAACCTAGAATAATTTAGCTTATGACCGTTATTTAACAATAGATAATTTTATGCAGGGACCCGATCAGATCTCGCGATAACCCAACATCAATCTAGTTGAGCCATTTTATTAAGTCATCTTTTTGGATTGTGTCGATTCTCCGAAAACTATTGGAATTGTGTGGAATAGTGTAGTTTATAGAGATTGGGAGAAAATAATGGTTTGTGAGGATTAATTGAGTGAGCGGAACCTGAGCACGTTAACGCGCAGTAGATTCTCTACCGTGCTCTCGAGATTTTGTTGGGTAGTTGTGTTGGAGAAAATAAATTTGAGATTGTGAGTTCCGCCACTTAAGTTTGAAAAGAGTCAGAAATTATTTCACGAGATCCTATGACTAACCCTGCCCCTCTACCATTCGCTGAGACTGCGGCAAAGCCGAGCTGGCCTCGTTTTCGATTCTTACAAACCAAATTTGTCTCGTGAGATATTTTATCTCACGGGGCTGGCGCCCAGTAAGA
Organism: Perithous albicinctus; assembly: GCA_964016905.1. Lineage (NCBI taxonomy): Eukaryota > Metazoa > Arthropoda > Insecta > Hymenoptera > Ichneumonidae > Perithous > Perithous albicinctus. The sequence continues at coordinate 21,124,948 of OZ024688.1, read as the reverse complement.
ATTCGATCTCGAGCTTTTGTAACCACCTGTCGTTAGTAACATGAATTGAATGGAGAATTGAATGTGGTGATAAAGGAAAAATAGTTTACAAATTGGCGCCCAACGTGGGGCGTCATAATTAATTAATATCTGATCTCGTGAATATTCTACTCTTTTAAATATTTGAATTTTCGTATTTTTGTGTTTGGGTGTTGGTAATCTATCGATGTATTATATTTGAGATTTTTATAGGTTCGTTTTGTGAGATCGCAGGCTCACGCGTATAGACGAGTAGTGTTTGGTGGTTGTGGGCAATAGGTGAGCGCTTAGCGTATCAGCGTAACGCTGAGGGCGCACCAATACATCGCGCGAGACGTCTGGAACCGCGCTGCTAGGCGGCAAGCTAGCTAGTCGCTCGACGCTCTACCGCTGCCTCGTGCTACGCGTACTGCGTATACTATATACTACGTATATATACTACTATATACTACGTATATACTCGATCTCGTGGATCTTTGTCTTGTGATACGCAACAAAAGTAAAAGTTCTCGTGTACTTGGTGAATACGAAGGCAAGGAATTAATTGCTGATTAATTGAGGTAACGATTTATCCTTTTTCCTTATATATTTCTGGTGTAAATTCATCATTAAATTGTCTCACGGGAACGAGCAATCCCTTTGTTATTGTTCTCGGCGACCTCTAAGCACGCCGGTTTTTGTTCTCGTATAGACTTGTAGACTCGGCATTTAGCTTAATATTTTCAGAGATATTCTTTTCAACGTTCTCGAGTCGAGTCAGTTAAATTATCGTGTATCAATTATTGGTAATTATATTGATTTGTTGGAATGGTTTATTGCTTTTATTTATTAACTTTCTTCGTCTGATTTTATTTATAGATTTTCCTTATTTGATCTTTCTTTCACGACATTTATAAGTTTTATTTATCGACATTATTTATAAATTCTATTTATTGACATTATTTATAAATTTTTTTTTTATTGACATTATTGGTGCTTTTGATCCATTGACATTATTTGAAAATTTTATTGCACGACTTCATTTATTGATTCGATACCGGAATTTTTTTTTTTTTATTTATTAACATTATCTAGTAAAACTTCCTTTTATTTTATTTTTCGACTTCATTAGTTTGATTTATTTGGCGTCTTGGAAAATTTTATTTATAAAATTGACGACATTAATTCATTTGATTTATTTCAAAATTCTTTTATTTGTCTATTTGTCTTTGGGCATAGAGTCACCGAAGACAAAAATTATTTAAATTATTCTCGAGAACAATATTTATTGATATTCATTTTCTTTCTTTTTTTTTCCTTTTCGTTTGTCTGGATCATAAATTTCTGTTCTTATGTTCTAGAAGTATTATATTTCCTATATTTCGTGTGAGACAATTTACCGTACTTTTGTTACTTATAAGAAACCATAATAATCCCAAGCGGACGAGCGAGCCGCTTGCGATATTGCCAAACATATTGACCTCTGTCTTGGTGAGGCTCTCGAGACCTTGAGTAAGTCTCGCAGCCTGCGAACCGAGTAAGTCAATTGCCTCGAAATATTATTCGTGACAGTTGAAAATTTTCGAGTTCGGGATTTCGAACAGTGCCGGTTGCCGCGTGTACGCGAGTGTGGTAGTGTTAGGGCATCGCGTCGCGAGTGACAAGCGTGAGTGTACCGAGCTCGGGATTTCGTTTCGGCGACGATCGGGTTGCTTCGGTTCTCGTCGAGCTTCGGAAGCTCTCGGGGCGTGGTAGATCGTTCGTTCTTGCTCGTGTTTCTGGGGGGAAAATAATTCGACACTTTTCGGGTAAAATGCCGTCGTCGCTAGATGAGGGAGTTTTTACCATAACGGAAAATAATATGCGTTCGGAATTGCAACAACGAGGTTTATCGGTGGAGGGCAGTCCAAATACATTGCAAACGCGATTATTAACATCTTTTATGCTAGGAAGAGGACAACCTGCCGGTCCTTCGGTTGTAGATTCGACCAACCCTTTCCGACAAACGACCGCGCTCGCTCGGCCGATACACGCCCCTCCCGCGATCGCATCAGCTGTTGCTGGGAGAAATGAACGTCGCCCGGTGAGCGAGGAGAATTTTAGAGACGAAGAAGTGGGATTTACCGAGGGTGCGCATATGACGGCTAATACAAGCGCTCCTGCTGCAGCATTACGGGGTTCTCGCGGACCCCCTCCTCCTCTTCCTCCGCGTAGAAACCAAACTATGCAATTACCGACTATATCGACAATACCGAATTTTCATTCATCCCCGCATACATCTCCACGTGTTAGTAATTCTCGCGTCAACGTTACCGCGATGTCAGCGTATGATATAATGCGAAAATGGAATATTAAATTCTCGGGAGTCCAGGGGGAGGATGCCGAAGCATTTTTAATTCGCATTCAAGAGGGACGCTCGCTTGTTCCTGTTGCCGATGCAGATCTTTTTCGATGTCTTCCGTTTTTCCTCTCGGGAATCGCTCTTTTATGGTTTAGAAACGCGAGACCGGGATTTGCTAATTTTGAAATGTTTCGCAACGCGTGGAGACAGCGTTTTGGAGATCCAGATTTTCAGTTCTCGTTGCGAGAGGAAATCCTTCGTCGCACTCAAGGCGAGAACGAACCAGTATCCGATTATTTGACATGTTTGCGTGCGCTTCTAGATCGGGTTGTTCCACCGTTCAGTGCGCATGAACAATTGAATTATGCACACCGAAATATGCTTCCGCGGTTACAGGTCGCGATTCAACGACATAATGTCGCGACTTTTGAGTCATTAGAGCGTATGGCAGTTAGAATCGAGCGTAGTTATCTCGCTGAACGGTATTATCGTCCACCTCCGCTCCCCGAACGTTCTTTGTTCCCGGAGTTGGCCTATCAAGATCCAGTCGCTTCTTCAACGATGCGAGGTACGAGTTTCGCGTCATTGAGTCACCCATGGCCTCAGGCTCCCGTGAGTCAGTTGGTTGCCCGACAGACTCGCGAAATACAGCCTGGGATTCCGCGTCGCGATAATTCGCCATACCGTCGAGAGAAGAGCGATCCCGTAACGCCACCGCGAGAGCGAAGAGTGTCGTTTTCGGAATCAAACCACGTTTCCACGCGTCCGTCAACACCAGGTCACCTGGCGGGTCCTCGTACACCCTCCCGTTCGACCTTGACGTCGAACCAAACGCCAACTAGATCGGGAAGAGACGGTCAATCGAAAGAAACCGTTTGTTGGAATTGTAGGCAACCGGGTCATTTATCGATCGGTTGTACAGCTCCAAAGACCCGATTTTGTTTTAAATGCGGGAAGCCGGAAGTAACGACACGCACTCCGCACGATTGTCCGGGAAACGCTCCAGGGAGTTGCCAGTAAGAGCTGGGGCGACCCCTATTGCAACAAAAACGGCTCTTGAGAAAACACCCGCAATTAGCATAGATCTTTCGGAATATTTTTGCACTCCCCTTAATAGCACACGATCCCGAACCATTCTAGTAATCAAAGTCTCGATACTTGGTCAAGTGTTACCAGCTGTTTTAGACGGTGGCTCGACTCACACATATTTAGGTCAGGATGGTATTTTAGCAGTATCACGATTAGGGTTAACGCGTCGACCGACCCCTCCGCGTACAAGTACTATCGCGAATAATGAAAAGATCGTTTCCACGGAGGAAATAGACTTCCCATTAAAAATCGAGGGTTGCGAACAGACAGTAACAGGTCGAGTATTTCCTGCTTTGCCTGTACCTCTGTTGCTTGGCTTAGATGCTCTCGAGGCGATAGGGGTGGTTATAGATCACAAACGTTGTGTATGGAGTTTTAGCGGGGATCGAAATCGCGAATTCGAATTTGTCAAGGGCGATGGTTCCGAACACACGAACGTTTTATGGGGAATTTCGGATCTCGCACGGGACGAGACGGAACAGTTAATAAAATTTTTGGATATCGAGCTCCCAAAACTTAAGAATGCACCGGGGCTTACTCATTTAACGGAACATAAAATTGATGTCGGGAATAGTAGGCCGATCAAACAACGGTACTACCCCGTTACGCCAGCAATGCGTCAGATTATCGATGCCGAAGTCGATCGTATGTTAGAGGCGGATGTGATCGAACCATCGTCCAGTGACTGGTCTACGCCGATCACACTCAGTAAAAAGCCCAACAATACATATCGGTTTTGTTTAGACTTCCGCAAAGTAAACTCGGTCGCGAAAAAGGACGCTTATCCGCTCCCGTATATGAGCCAAATTCTCGATAAATTACGTGCAGCGAAATATATATCGACTCTAGATCTTAGCCAAGCATACCATCAGATCCCTATGGAGGAAAGCTCAAAAGAAATTACCGCGTTCACGGTACCTCATCGTGGACTTTTCCAATTCAAACGAATGCCGTATGGTCTATCGAGCGCTCCCGCGACATTTCAACGACTCTTGGACAAACTTATCGGTCCGGAAATGGAGCCTCACGCGTTCGCGTATTTAGATGACATTATTATTATCACGGAATCGTTTGAAGACCATCTAATTTGGCTAAAGCGTATATTCGATCGCATCACGGGAGCTGGTCTCTCTATTAATCCGGAAAAGTGCGAATTTTGTTGTCCAGAAGTGAAATATTTAGGATTTCTGGTTAATCGTCAGGGCTTACAGGTAGATCCCGAGAAGACCGCTCCGATTAAGAATTTTCCAGCTCCCGATGGAGTTAAGGCCTTGCGTAGATTTTTAGGAATGGCTTCGTGGTATCGCAGGTTTATTCCTCAGTTTGCAAAGGTGGCGGAACCTCTCACCCTTCTAACCCGAAAGAACCAGAAGTGGTTGTGGGGACGAGAGCAAAAAGAGGCGTTTGCCCTTTTAAAAGAAGCTCTCGCCAATCCTCCTACATTATCGTGCCCAGACTTTAACGCGAAGTTCACGTTGCAGACTGACGCGAGTATGAGTGGCTTAGGCGCTGTGCTTACACAGGAAGTCGAAGGCGAAGAACATCCTATCGCTTACGCGAGTCGTACTCTCTCCAAGGCTGAAAAGAATTATACAACGACGGAACAGGAATGTTTGGCCATTCTTTGGGCTGTCCGTAAATTCCGCGCGTATTTGGAGGGATACAAATTCACGGTTATTACGGACCACCATAGTCTTCGTTGGTTGCAGTCGCTCAGAGATCCCGTAGGGCGATTGGCGCGGTGGGCATTGCAATTAGCTCAGTACGATTTTGAAATACTGTATCGTAAAGGTGCCTTAAATCACGTGCCAGACGCGCTCTCGCGAATGTACGAGAACACGACGTCACCTCCAAACGAAGTGGCTGATAAAAATTCCGATTTTGACCTTTTAATCTTGTCTGTGGAAACCAAGGGTGTTGTAGATCGCGAACCGATAACAGCTGTCGAAGATCGCTGGTATGCCAAGAAAATCCGGGACGTATCAGAATTTCCGAAACGTTTTCCCTCATGGAAAATCGTCGAAAACCGACTCTATATTCACCGCCGTACGACACGCCGTGTACTCTCGGGAGGAAATAATTCGGAATGGAAACTAGTAGTACCGCGTCCGGATCGACTGATAGTCCTCCGGGAAAATCATGATACCCCTCAAGCGGGCCATTTTGGCATTGAGAAGACGTATCAGCGTCTCTTTCATGCATATTTTTGGCCAGGGATGATGCGAGATGTAGTAAGATACGTTCGACACTGCGGAATATGTCAGCGGACAAAGGTCGAGCAATTGCCGTCATTAGGTTTGATGGGTAGACGCATTGTCGAGGAACCATGGTCTGTCGTCGCTACGGATATTATGGGACCGTTCCCGCCCAGTAAATCTGGATTTGCGTACGTTCTCGTGATCCAAGATTTGTTTACGAAGTGGGTAGAGTGCTGTCCACTTCGCAAAGCTACGGGTAAAAAGATCGGGGAAGCTTTGGAGGAACTCGTCTTTTCTCGGTGGGGGACTCCACAAGTGTTGCTCACCGATAACGGAACCGAGTTCGTCAACCAAGGTTTACGCGCGTTAGCTGCCGACCGGGGTATTTATCACACTACCACACCGCCGTACCATCCGCAAGCGAATCCGGTCGAACGGGTAAACAGATCTTTAAAAACGATGATTGTGTCATTTCTCGAGGGGAATCACCGGTTATGGGACGAACATTTGGCGGAGTTTAGATTTGCCTTCAATACCGCGTATCATTCTTCCATTCAAAATACTCCGGCTTTTCTCAACTTCGGTCGAGAACCACAGCCTCATAATTTTTACCGGAGAAAAACCGAAGGAGCTCTCGAGATCATTCCGCTTCCGCGAGAGCGATGGTCTGAGAGAATGCGTGAGCTTGAATTCGTTCGAGAGAAAGTAACGCACGATCTAGAGGAGGCTTATCAAAGACAAGCTAGTCAATATAATAAACACCGTCGCGTAGTAGAGTTTAAAGTAGGGGATCTGGTGTTGAAACGGCAGAGAATTTTGTCTAACGCGTCGCAAAATATTGCAGCAAAGCTCGCCCCGAAATATCACGGTCCATTCCGCATTCGCAAAGCCCTATCACCGGTGGTATATGAACTTGAATATCCAGACACCCGACGAGTAACCAAAGTCGCGATCGAAGATTTAAAACCTTTCATTTCTAACAACCCACCTGACTTGTCATTTCACGCTCTTTTCCCCGAATCGTTACTTCAATTTCAGAATTACCGGAGTGAAAAACCAGAGGAAAAGAACGAAATTACCACGTAAGCATGTCTTGAATTTGTCTTGTCCTGTGAATGTCCTTGGGTAAAAACATGTGACTTTCATAACGTGAAAATGAATTTTTACTCGAGTAGGAGACGGTACAAATACCTGTTGGATATCCTCGCGCGGTAGTAGCCGTCGCGAAGTTAATCAAAGAGTAGCTAAGACCACACTCCCAGATGGACGGTGGTCTTGTCCGGCCGAGGACGGCCGTGAAGTAAGGGGGGAGGAGTTGTGACGGGTTATTTTTGACAACCGTCACAAAGAGCGAAATATCCAGCTCTCGTGGGAGACGGCGTTGGCAGCGACGTCGTTACTTGCGATAAAAACCCCCGAGGCGATCCAACAGGTCATTTAAATAGCTTGTCCGCATTATTTATTAATTTTTCGATGGGGTTTTCTTTATTTTATGTAATTCTCCCGAGCGTGCGGTGACCTTACCGCCGCTGCACCACGGATGGAAGATCGAATGCCACAACATCCAGGCGAGATTTCATCACGGCCTGGACCACCTCTTCCAAACGAACGCAAGGCTCACGAGGAGAGCATCACACGGGATCATCTCACATCGATACCCGCTGGCCACCATCATAAGGCCAACCACCGCAGCAAATGATTTGCTACACCGCTACGAGCCTACGCTGTTGTACACTGCTGCTGTGCTTCTCTAGCGTAGGCCCTCGTTACCGCAATAACATTCAAATTTGAAGGCGCGGGCGAGGACCCTATATCGCTGAATTCGCGACAGGGGGCGACAAATAGCCGAGAGCGAAGGGGTGGGAGATGATCTTCGTTCCCGAGAATTACCGAATTCTCGAGGACTTCAGCGTAGCGTATCGTAGAGTAAGGACGTCGTCTCTGGAGCCGATCTCGTGTTCGTACTTCGAGAAACCGGCACCTGCCTCCCGCGATTCGGAACCACTGCGAGGTTTTCCCGAGAGGTTTTCCGATACAGCATAAATTTGGTAAGGCCGCCGTTCGTTTCTGGTTTGAGTAGTGGTGATTTTTGTGTTGAGAAACCCGATCGATATCGTTGTTACGGCCAGCTATCGCGCCCGGATTTTAACTTCCTTTTTTTTCTTATGAGCAACCGATCAACCGTTGCACGGTACTAAAAATTATTTCTTAAAATTCGCTTCTCGAGAAATAAAGGATCGCCGAAGGGGTTCCATTTTGATATATTTTGGTTAATAATTTTTAGCTCCTGAAAGTCCATAGCTTTAAGTCGTAATTGTAATTTTAATTGTGAATTAGTTAAGAACGGAGAACCATTGGTGGGAAATTCAGACGCAGTAAAATCCTAAAGTTCAACTTACGCGAGAAATCAAAATTGTTTGTGTGATCGATCTCTTAACTTTTGAATTCGCTCAACCTTCTGTTGACCTTGACAATATCCGTTGAACCATAATTAAGTTCGGAAATTTTATCGTTGGCTTCCATTTTATTGCCCAGGACTAACCTTTTGTTTAATAATTCCGGATATTACCTTATATTGAGTAACCTAGAATAATTTAGCTTATGACCGTTATTTAACAATAGATAATTTTATGCAGGGACCCGATCAGATCTCGCGATAACCCAACATCAATCTAGTTGAGCCATTTTATTAAGTCATCTTTTTGGATTGTGTCGATTCTCCGAAAACTATTGGAATTGTGTGGAATAGTGTAGTTTATAGAGATTGGGAGAAAATAATGGTTTGTGAGGATTAATTGAGTGAGCGGAACCTGAGCACGTTAACGCGCAGTAGATTCTCTACCGTGCTCTCGAGATTTTGTTGGGTAGTTGTGTTGGAGAAAATAAATTTGAGATTGTGAGTTCCGCCACTTAAGTTTGAAAAGAGTCAGAAATTATTTCACGAGATCCTATGACTAACCCTGCCCCTCTACCATTCGCTGAGACTGCGGCAAAGCCGAGCTGGCCTCGTTTTCGATTCTTACAAACCAAATTTGTCTCGTGAGATATTTTATCTCACGGGGCTGGCGCCCAGTAAGAATTCGATCTCGAGCTTTTGTAACCACCTGTCGTTAGTAACATGAATTGAATGGAGAATTGAATGTGGTGATAAAGGAAAAATAGGTTACAGGTTAAATAATTATTCTTAAATAAAAAAGTAATATATAAGAAAAAAGAAAGAGAAAAGAGAAAATGAAGGAAAAAAGGAAAGTGATTAAAAACAAAAGAGTATATAAAATTTTACGGGAAACGAAACGGGTTATAATTAACGATAAAATCGTATATATGCAAATTAATAATTATTTTAAATCCGGTGCGGTGGTCTAGTGGTTGGAGTACTGGCCTCTAGTCCAGAGCATCGGTAGGTCGCGTGTTCGAATCCGGGTGCTGTCGATTTTCGTCGAAAATATGAATACGGGCGCGATGAAGCTCCAGATGTATACATGAGACTCACACAGGTATCTCTACCTGTGGGGGTCACATGTATACAGCTGTATTCCGTGTTTACGTTCTCGACGAACGTAACGTAGCTCCGGTGCCGGGAGGCGATTCTCGAGACCGGCTATATCGGCATAGGTTTTCCGCAGTTTTCCTATGCCCATGGTAGAAATGCTATGGCGAATGCGGTATAGAGGGGGAAGTCGGATGCGGCCGCATGGGTGCCTGGTTACTGATCCGGACCAGACCCCAAGGGGGGACTGGCTACTGGCCCGGGCCGACCCTGTAATAGGCGTAATGCCTGCAGACGGGGGGAAATGCAAAAAAAAAAAAATAATTATTATTTTAGATGATTCCTTCACAGAATAAAAGTGAAGATGAAGATACTGATAATATAGGAAAAGGGGCTATTCCTAAAAGAGCCACCCGTTCAAATACTACCCTTCCCGCGTCTGTTCTCAGTAATTATATTGAGAGTAAGAGAGTAAAACAACAGAAAAAAGCTGTTGATGATTTGTCTGACGAAACCATTATAGATACCGAGTCTGTTAACTCCGTTAGTTCTCTGGTCAAAGAAACTCTAGAGATCGAACAAAAATCTCCGCCTCAAATGACCGGTCACTTTGGTCTAGTGGGTAGAGTACTAGTCTCTCAACCAAAGTATCGGGAGGTCTTGGGTTCGATTCCCGGTGCCGTCGTTTTCGCTGTTGGAAAAAATATTGTGGCGCGACGAAGCTTCGGGCATTATTGATAAATATCCGTTAGTCGTCCAATGTTTACCAACAGTGTCAACACGATGTAGCTCCGGTACCGTGAAACAAACCTAGATGACCGACTGTTACGAACACCCTAAGGACAGTATAAATAACGTTATCTCGTATCGAGTAACTCCCACAGTGGTATCGGATCCCACTAAAAGAATAAACAGTAGGTCCCGTCGCAAATAACCATAGTAGTTGATGCGACGTTAAATAACCGGAAATATATATATATCTGCCTCAAATATTAGTAAAAACCTTTCCGTTGAAAGAGAAACTTGCATAATAAAGTCAAATTTAGAAGATCCAGAAAAATCGATAATAGCGACAGATTCCCTACATATTATCCGCTTGTACGATACAGCGATCCCATTCACGAAAGAATAATAGAATTACCAACAACTCCTGTGAGTGAGGCAGAGAAAATCGAGTCACAACTAGAGTCATTTCCTATAGTAAATTTTGAAACGCCCGGCCTTTCTCCTCTACCGGTCAAGCGAAGTGAACCTACCAAAAGTTTCTCCTCCCCCGACGATACTTTTCACACCCCCTTAGGCGGATCCACGTCTTTTGACGAATCTACGGGAAAAATACCCATCACTATCCCTAAAGGAAAAATTAATACTGATACACCTAAATTAAAATCCATATTGAAAAGCTCTAATATAATTCCAAAAAATCTTGTAAAGAATTTAAATTTCATCTCTAAACAAGATCCAGCTATTACCGGTAGTTCTTCATTTTCAAACAATAAATTAAATTAAAACACACCAGTAAATTTCGCCTTTATTAAACCAGTAAAATCAGATAAATATAGAATCAATCGGAAAACCTTCTCCCAACATGGTTCATCATAATCAAACCCTATCGCTTCGGGATGACCTAGGCTAATCCCCAATTACGATGGACTATGTTAATTGGAATGTTTATCCAAGGATGTAAAGAGGTATTGGCTATGATGGGATCAGGAGCAGAGGGCAATTTAGTAAAAGCCGTTCGAGTAAAAATAATTGGCGAACCTCGATGCACCATTCAGGATATAGAATTTGAAACAATTAAAGAGTTAGAACAATTTCTTAAAGAGATATATACACCAACGCGAAATGTTTATCAACTTCAAGGGGAATTAGATTCCATTTATCAACGAGAAAACGAATCTGTAATTACTTATGCTAATCGAGTACGGGATTTAGGAAATATGATTCTCGAAAGTTACGATGATTATGATGATAATGATACAACTGCCGCATTTATTCAAAACACTAAAGATAGTTTGCCTGTATGTTTCTTACAGGGTTTTAAACCCGAAATTGAACAACGCATGCCATTACAAAATGACTTTAATGCTCTTCTTAAATCAGCAATCCAAATAGAGAAAACATTGGTAGCACAAGCAGCCTTACGTAGCGGTCATCGTGAAGCTTCGGCTGCTAAAGAAAGTAAGCATGAGGTGAAACGAGGAGTGCACGTGGTAACGACGGAAGAGTGTAATAAATGTCAATTGCTGTCAATTGTGTAATAAAAAAGGGCACACTGCCAAACAGTGCTCGGACAAAGGCTACGCTCCGACCGTAGAATCCCAAAGCCAGGGTAACAACAGAGGAAGCACGCTCGTATGTCAAATTTGTAAAAAGCCAGGACATTCGGCTGACAAATGTTTAAAGGTTTATCCCCCAGCCAACATTAACCGGCCAACCATTGATGCGCCTCAAATTACCGTATGCCAAGTATGCACTAAACGAAGGCATACTGCTGACCGCTGTTTCAAAATTTTTCAGCCCGAAAGGAAAGAGTTAGAAAATCCTTCTAAATATTGTCAATTTTGTAAAAATCGTGGGCATGCGGCCGATATTTGTCCTCGCATACCATCTAATCCAGAAAAAATTTTACCCAGAGCTCAAGTTCCGCAAAATCTTCGCTATGAAAATTCAAATAACATTCAATGCCAAATTTGCAAAAAGGACGGCCACGGGGCTCATATTTGTCCATATACAAATAATAATTCACAACCATTGACTAATGCACGTTTCGATAACAAAGAAAACTTTAATAACGGATCAAATAATACAGGAAACTCGTGTTTTTATTGCAAGGAACCGGGTCATTTTATTCGTGAATGTCCTGTGCGACGGGCCAGCGGCGAGAAGTACGGCGAATCGGGAAATGGCAGGGGCCTCTTGAGCACGGGCGCACTCGGGGAGAGCCCTCAAACTTCGCACTCCGTTCATACGATCAACGCTTCAGGCCATAATCGCGAATAATTCAAATCTTTACGAGCGATTTACAAAGAGAAAGCAGCGTACTTTCTGTAGCATTAAATGCTATTGAATTAATAGCACCAGTTACACTCATGGTTGATACCGGAGCCGGGCTTAATATTATAAAAGAAAAATATTTAAATTCAAATGTTCGAATAAATCGCGAAGAAATAATGCAGCTTAATGAGATTACCAAAAATTGAATTTTTACACTGGGTCACGTAACAATTCAGGCTTTCGGACGCTACGCCACTTTCAATGTTGTTAATAATAATTTCCCAATTAATGAAAGTGGGATATTGGGATCAGAATACCTTGATGGGAATCGCGTATTAATAGACTATGAAAAAGGCAGTTAAAAATGCAAAACATTACAATTCCATTCGCGACTCAAGAAACAGTTATTATTCCTGCGGGAATCACCAAATTATGTTTTGTAAGGGTTAAAAATTTAGACGCACGGGAAGGATAATTGCCTCCTCTAAAATCAGGCGAAGGAATCGAAATAATTAGCGGCTACGTTACTAACGATAATGGAAAAGCATATATATATATTATTAATCACAATCCACACACGGTGGAAATACAGGTGCCAGTACTAAAGTTAATGTCATCGGAGGAATTAACTAATAAAACAAGAAGCGAGTTAGAGGAAGATCGTAAACAGGTAAAAAAGGATATAAAGAATCAAGAAAATAGCACCGTGTTAAAAGGAAAGCTCGAACCCGCATTGGGATTAGCTCCTTCATCGGTTAAAGAAAATAAAGTCAATCATGAAAATTTTGTTCTGCCGGATGAGAATATATTCTCATCAGACACAGTATGCCACGAAGATACAGAACAGGTTTCAGGTAATATTTAAAGAAGATAAATAAGGAAATTAAAAATTGTTCAGATTTAATAAGTGAAAATTATGAAATTATGTCTAAATGAAAAAACGTCATGACCAGAAAAGACTAATGAAAATAAAGAAGTAAAGTTTGAAAATCAGATCGATAATTTCCCTAATAGTTTGCAAAATCTTGGTGAATTAAGTACGGGAAATCCGAATAAAAACAACACATATGAGGAATCAATCGAATTTATGGTACCTAAGGAAAGGTCCGATGTTAAGGGAATCAATTGTGTGAAATTTAAAGGTTACCGAAGCTCAACAGAGGAGAATGTACCCGCGGTAGGGACAGGAACTGTTGGAGAATTGTTGGAGCCTAGTTTTTGTTTATCAGGGATGTCTGAACCTAGTGAAATGGCAAAATCCTTCGAAGTTTTTAATAATTGTGTCAAAGAAAAATGTGCTGTGGGATTGGATTTAACAGAAAAATGTACAAGAAGCAATGAAGGGAATTATGCGAAAGATAAGGGTTGCCCAAGATCGGCTGAGTTCACTGTACCGTCGGAACGGACAGGACCAGCTCAAGAGTTAAAGGGACCCAATTTATATTTATTAGGGTCAACTGTGCCTGTGGTAGGTACAGCACCTTTTGGGAATTTGGAAAATCACAACAACGATAATGTTTGTTCAAATATGTTAGAAAAGGAAAATAAAAATAAAGAAATCATATCATGTGAAAGTAAAATTAATTGTTCGAGTTCGAAGGAAAATGAAAATATTTGCTACAAAAAACGAACACCTATTGAAGAAATAATTAGAACTAAAGACAATAAAATTAAATATGAAAAACCCGTTGAAGCCTCTGTATCTACGAATAATGTAACTAAAAATGCTACGATACAAACAAATGAAATTTCAAAATGTTTGTCATCAGATTTTGCACATGAAACGTCAAAAGAAATCAAATGTATAACGGAAAATAATAAATCTAAGATAATGGAAGAAGAAAGCACCTCTAAAATTTCTTGTGGAGTACAACCTGTTATTAATAAAACATCTTGTTACATGATATCAGAAAATGAAATAACTCATCGATTTAATCAAATTAAAGAATTATTGAGACTCGACGAATTAAATGATAAACAAAAATCTAGTATGGAGAATCTTTTGAAAGAAAGTGCGCATTTATATCAAGTCCCTGGAGATTTGCTTACATGCACAACAATTTTACAACATCCCACTACTCATGATTATCCCATTAATACTTGAGGCTTCCGATGGCCTGAGTGTTCGAAAGGAGAAATAGGAAAACAAATAGAAGATATGCTTAGTAAGGGCATAACTATACCATCCACCTTCCCATATAACTGTCTTGTGTGGGTCGTGCCTAAGAAAGCCGATTCTCAGTGTAATAAAAAGTGGAGAGTAGTATTTGATTATAGAGCATTAAACGAAAAGACAATTGCTGACGCATATCCTATACCTAATATCACTGATATATTAGATCAATTAGGAGGCGCAACAAATTTTTCAGTTTTCGACTTAGCTTCGGGTTTCCATCAAATTGAGGTTTCACCGGAGGATAGGCATAAAACAGCATTTACCACGCTACGCGGACATTGCGAATTTGTCAAAACAAAGAGCAATGGACCTTACCTTAAGCGGACTCCTCGGTAAAGGCGTGTTTGTTTATTTGGATGATATCGTAATTTATGCAAAGGATCTTGAGCATAATGAAAAAATTTATCGAGAATTAATGAAACGTTTAGAAGATGCAAATTTTAAATTACAACCAGATAAATGCGAATTTCTAAAAACAGAAGTTGCAATTTTGGGTCATATATGTTAAGCCCGACACAGGGAAGCCGTGAGTGCGATATTTAAGATTTTAATATTTAAGGGGTACCATCTAAAGCGCTTGGCGCATCTGTTCTGACTGACAGGATTTTGTGTGGATGAAGAGAAGGTTACAGTCGTTAGAGATTGATAATTAAGATAACTTTCTGGTTTTTCTTTACTTTCATCAAAATAAATAGTATACAGAGTACTACAATTACAAACTCGGTTAAATACAATGATTATAGTGATAATAATATTTCTTAACTTACGTTGGTAGTATTCGCAGTTGTGGTTTTCTCTATTTCCTTTATACGCTATTCCTTTATTATATTGGTTGTTGAATTTGGATATGGTGAGTTCTCCCTACACTCCGGTGATTGTCGCAGCTTGAACTCGAAGAATTACGATTCACGCTCACCTAGGTGACTTGCCGTTCCCTCGGGTGGGAAGGCTTGGTCGCGAAAGAGCCGAAGGCGCGTAAAGTACTTCGCGAGGGCCGGGACAAGACCGATGACTTCGACCGGAACTCTCGAATCGAATTCCTGTCGGGTGTAGATTAGCGGAGAGACTGCCTAAATTATTTTTCGATTCCCCGAGTATGGGGCGATGGACTCGAAATTGCTGACGCGTAATTTGGCAAGAGCGCGTGGCTCGCTGCTCAGCGCTAGGTAAAGGCTTCCGCATCGCAAAGGTCGATGCACCAAAAAGAATTTATTTTTCGCAATATCCTTGTACGGATATAACATATAACTGGTAATAATGGGGTTCGCCCAGACCCTAAGAAATTAGAAGCTGTTCGCGAATATCCACAGCTTAAAAATGTTAAAAATATACGAATATATCTTAGGATTAACCGGTTATTGTCGAAGATTTATTGATGGTGTGAGGAATTTTCCTTGCGGAAAAGCTCACAACCCTCGCTCTTCACCCTCGTCATCCATCCAGCAAATAATTATAATGCCCCAAAACTATTATACAAACAAAACTACAAAATCATCAACTCGGGAGTTGTAGTACCCTAAAGGTAGCGTAACGGAATTATCTAGAAGGTAGTGTCTCGTAAAAGGTAGCTGACCCTAAAGATAGCATAGTCTCATCAGTTGAAAAATAGCCTACTACAGAAGATAGCCAAGATAACAGAGGGGCGTTCTAAACTCCAAGTTAAAATTACTTAATGAAAGCGTGGAGGTGGATCTGCAACATAAGAGAGGTTGGGCGCCAGGTACTTCCGTACCGCCGATCTAAACGATCGACTTTAATTGATCCCTCCATGTAACAAAACTCTCCACTGCTGGATAGAGCGAGGATGTGGTGAAAGCTCTAAGACACACGACTAGCTCAGGCTCCGCGAGCTGATATGATAGAGGGGCTGGGTGAACAAAGAGTGAGTGACAACAACACAAAGCTTCGGGAATCAAGGCTGTTTATTAGCATATTCCCGGGCTGCACTCGATTTTGACAAGCGAGGCGCCTGTTCGATCGTTTCAGTTTGGGGTTTACAAGTTAGGAGAGGGGTTGACTCGATATAAAGAAAAAGAAAAGAAACTAGAATAAAACTCAATTAAACACCCCAAAACCTTCATGTTTAACTTAAGAAAATTAAAATAAAATAACATAACTGGTTTGGTATTACATAACTCGATATAAAATAAAATAAATTAAGCTTCAGGTAAACGACGGCGCGGACTAGGTTGACAAAAGCAAAAATAAAACAATATAACGTAAGCGAAATCACAATAATCATAATCGGAGAAAATAACCCAGAGAGCGTCATCGATTAACCGCGATAACTAAATTTAAGAAAGACTTGAAATAAAATAGAAAGGAACTTATAAGGTCGATATTACAAATAATAATAATAATAATAATAGTAATAATAATAATGACAAGAATAGATAGCGGATATGTCGGGAAATTATCAGGGGGAGAGAAAACGATAGAGAACAGATAACTTCCTTCGATATTCGAAGAATTAAATACGTAAGTACGGGTAGCTATACGTGAGATAGCGAGCTACCCGGCTATAGATAGCGAAACGCCGAAACCGTAGGTAGCACAAATTATCGATTCCGAAGAATACGAATCACTTCGGAATCATTTAAACGAAGATAACTCATCCTGCGAGTAAGACAGAGAAAAGAAAGTAGAGAGCGAGATAGCAATAACAATACGTCGAGGTGTAAACACCCCAACGGACTAACGTGACCCCTGAGCGCGAGACGTGCCGGCAGGAGAGGTAAGACATTCCTTTGAAGATATTTCGCTATAACGTGCTTGCTATATATTCTTCTGAATACGATGTTTCGCTAATAATGATGACTCTAGTATATAATAAGCTAACAGAAAGCCGATAACATGAAAATTCAACAAGTTTAACGAAACGATAATCTAACATCGACTTTTAAATAATGCGGAAGTTTAATGGACTTGATTATTTAACAAAGTAAAATTCTTCTAATCAATTCATAATTTTTTAAACAATAAAACTTCTTTACACAATAGCACGGCGTTGAGAATTTAAATCATAGAGATCGACCAATAATTAATTTCGGGAATTCTTTTATACCTGGTGTACGACCAAGTACGCACTCTACTCTCGCCAATAACCCAAAACTAAAATAAAACTACAAAATAATAGAACTTCAATAAAACAATATATGTAACTTACGATAGTAGAGAGCGAACAAAGAATTCCCGTGACAGAATAGAATGGGAGGGTTGAGTCTCACCGGTTTCCTGCAGTAGTCCCGAACGATGATAGTGAGGAAGCTTGAAGTAATACACTCCAGAAACACGTCTTAACTCGAGCACAGTTATCACGGAAGTAATTATCCGGAGATCTGCCGCGTCGTCGATCGATGGTGGTCCCCACTCCGCCGTCTAGCCAAATACCACGCACACACACACTCTGGTTCTTCGATTTCGCTCCTGCGAGATTCGGCTACTCTCGGTTCCTTCCGTAGTTAGCGGAATCATAGGTCTCGCGGGAAGGCTCGATACTCTCGTTAGAATTTGAATATGATTGTGATGTTGAGAGAGCGAATGTTTTACGTGTAATTCCTCGTTCCTTGTTTCTCCTCAGTCTCCAAACTTGCAGCGATTTTTACTGCGTCGCAAATGTCTTCCCCTCGGATTCATCGGCGACGTCGGAAAGGTGCGGAGTTCCTCTCGCGGGAAATCGTGGCCACGATGCATCGGCGATTGAACTCACAACAACAACGGCGCAACACTGCAATTGAACCTTTCCTTCGTCGCTTCCAAGCCCTTTCTTAGTGGGGCGCCGGGTTGGCCGGACCGCGACAATTTGCTTCTCAGTGGGATGGTCCAGCTCCAGGCTGGTAAGTCGTATAGGAGGCGGGTGACTCGGTAATATCTTGGCCCATTTTCCAGCGCTCTCCTGAGGCATCCAAAGTCCACGGACACGGTTCTTCGGTGTCCGCCTGCAGCACTGCATAACAGCACTAAAGTCCCAAAACTGAGTTTTTGGAGCTATTACAGCTCCCGTAAATTAAGAAAACTCTGCATCCAACGTAACTCCTGTGGTACGAGCACGAGAAACAATCTTGAAGATAGCGAGGTTTTATACTAGCGACAGCGTGTGGTGTGGTAGGTAATGGTTCGTCGGCGAAGGGTAAATCCCATGGTGGAAGATGGTTGTTGTGGCGAGACTCAGATAACGGGGAACAATGCGGTCGTAAAATAAATATATTCTAATTTACCTAATTTTAGCGTTAATATTAAAGATAGCCCTTATTCGAATTCAGATAGCGTAGCGATTCTTCGAGATATTGGTCTGAAGATATCATAGAAAAAGGAATTGAGGATAGCATAAATAACACGACAGAGATGTTTAATTGGCCATTCCTCCTGCCGGAGTCTAAAAGCGATCGAGCACCGCTCCAGTGTCGTAAATCCGACACTCCTCGCCGTTTACACTTCGCACGGGTGGCGTGGCCAAAAAGTCACGTCACAATGGTTACGCAATAATAATTAAACCCCTCACTACACTGTTGCGCAAAGAGAGCGTATTCGAGTAGGGAGAAGAGCGACAAGAAGCTTTTCAAATTTTAAAGGACAAAATTTGCACCGCGCCAGTTTTACGATATCCAGATTTTTCCAAACCTTTTATTTTGACAACAGATGCATCAGGGTACGCTATTGGAAGTATTCTTTCACAAGGAGAAATTAATAATGATCATCCATGTGCTTATGCTTCTAGAGCTTTGAGTCAAGTTGAAGAGCGCTACGATACCTATGGAAAAGAAGCTCTAGCAATAGTATATTAAATATTACATTTTCGACCGTATTTGTATGGACATCAATGCGCCGTAGTAATTGATCATAAACCTTTATTATGGTTCCGCCGCGCTACGGATGGGAATCCAAAAATATTACGTTGGAGATTAAAACTTGCGGAATATGAATATAACGTAGTATATACAGCCGGAAAAACTAACGTTAATGCCGATGCACTTTCCAGAAATCCTATTGAGAAACTTAACGTAAATGACAATATTTTTATCACTCATTTAAAACCCATAATTGGTAGTAGTATGAAACGAAAAAAGAAATTATCTGACGCTGAAATTTCTAAATTATTGGCGGATGAATCTAATGATGGTGACGAAGACGAAAATGTCCAAAATGTACAAGAAACTATATATTACAATGACGAAATAGAAGAATGTGAGTGGGACCGGGAACCGCTAGACCCATGTGAACCACGGAAAGACCCAAGTTCTATGGCCAAACCACCCATCAATTTTTCTGAGCAGGAGACCTTTCAGACATTAACAAGAGACGATGCTAACCAAGGAAATTCTGTAGTAGACCCACCAGCACGGTCAGTGTTAAAGCCTCACGAAAGGAAAAAAATTAAAATTACGAGCGACGTAACGATCCCTAACACTTATCACTCTCCTTTTCAACATTTTACTTCGTCAGATAGGAACCAAAGTTACGAGAAATCTGTAGATACAAGAGCAGCACATCATAGTACCGTTGAAAGCGAAAGTTCGTGTAAGGAAAAAGGCATTTGGCCATCCAGTACACATGTGGCGGTACGGAAAAAATGTACCCGTAGACCCCATTTAACTAGTGAAACCGAATCCTCGAGTGACGAAGAAAGTATAGAAGATAAAACATCAGGTTTATTACCGTCAACGGCACCACCCGAACCTAGTAAAGGACGGATTATTGCTTCTAATATTATACAATCTCGCGACTTATTTTACACTCGAAAGGATTTGTTTCTACAAGATGTGAACCTATAGACAGTGGAGCTATAGCATTACAAGAGAATCATGATTTTCCCTATTTAAAGAAATTGCAATTAAATAAAGCACAATCCGTTATGAGAAGGAATAAAAAGTTTAATTTGGCTTTACCCATTACCAATAATTCGGGCGAAGGCCCTACATTGATCTTACACAACATTATAGAAACATTAAAAAGTTGTCGTTATTTAATTGAAAAATTATTGATCGAAACAATTAGTATTGCAGAATCTAAATCAATATTGAATGTATCATGGGAAGAGATTATGATTCAAATTCATAGAATATTCGCACACAGTGATGTAAAAATTATAATTTGCAATGACTTAGTATGTCAACCACCAGTAGGAATTCAAAACGAAATTATTAAAGAAATGCATTGTTCAGTCGTAGGCGGACACAGAGGTGTAAGTAAAACTTACAATAAAATACGTCATGAATATTATTGGAAAAATTGAAAAGCTGATGTTCAATCTTATATACAACGGTGTTTACAGTGTCAATTAAAAGAAATTAGTAAGAGTAAATACTAAACAACCAATGATAATAACTGATACACCTGCAATTGCTTTCGATAAAATCGCCATGGATATAGTAGGCCCTCTGCCTAAAACTAAGCAGTTCCTTTACTAAATGCAAAAGCTGTATCTATTGCAGAAGCATTTGTTAAACGATTTATTTGTTACTTTGGATCTCCTAAAGCAATTCTAACAGATCAAGGTAGTAACTTCTTAAGCAAATTTTTAACACAAGTTGCAAAATTATTTAGAATTCGGAAAATTAGAACAACCGCATTTCAGCCCCAACCTAATGGATCACTAGAAAGATCACACCATGCCCTTAAGCGAATATCTTAAACAATTTACAACAAAACAAAATAATTGGGATGAGTGGGTCGGAATGGCTATTTACAATTATAACACAAATGTACATGAGGGTACCAAACATACTCCGTACGAAATGGTTTTCGACAAAATTGCTCGCACTCCATCCAGTATGCCTATCACAGAAATAGAAAAACTTGCTGCTTATGATGATTATTTAACTCAGTTAGTTACTCAAATTCACGAAATTCAAAGTATTGGTCGGCAAAATTTGAGCTGAAGAAAAATCAAAAGAATATCAAGATAAAAAAATAAATCCGTTAACTTTCAAATTTCTTGAACTGGTATTTTTGCTTAAAGGGCCGAAACCAGGGAAACTCGGTGACCACTACTCGGGCCCTCACGAAGTAACATGAATTTTTTCTAACGGTAACGTACGAATCAAACTCCCTAAGAAAGATATCGCAGTACATTCCAACCGTCTAAAAAAATAAAAAATCCCACTTTAAAAGAATAAAAAAAGGTAGGAAGGGAGAATAAATTAACATGCATATTTTAATATTAATTTTCCTATTAAAAGGAATTCTTTATTCACCAACTGTTAAAATTCAATCAGTCGAAAATGAAGCAGGTATATTTTATGAACCATTGAAAAATATACGATTCGTACAATCTGAGTGGCACCTTGTCACTTATATTGATTAACAGTTCTTTCAAAATCATCAATTAAGCTTTACAAAATTACCAGTGGATGTTGTATTAAACGAGTGCTACCCCGTTTTTGGAGAACGGTGCACAACTATAATTAATAAAGACGAAATTCGGGATAAAAATGAACAAATTAATAAACATGTTGATTTCATACGAGAGCTCAATTATAAAAATCGTTTAAATATTGGGAAAGTACCCCTTCGAATCATAGAACCAATTGGAAATGATTATGTATCAGAAGATAAAGCACGATATTATAATGAATTAATTAATAGATTACATGAAACACACGAAAGTATATTGACTATAGCGGAAAACCACACTCAAGTTGTAAAATTAGGATTTGAGACTTTAGAGGAACGTTTAGTAACCATGGAAAGAAACCATATGAGCGCATGGAGCCATACGAATGATGTTTTCCGAAAATTATACTTCCAAGAAGAATTATTGATGCGCGTATTAAAATGGAAAAACAGTCTAGATCAACTTACTGCAGGATATATTGCATCTCTAAAGAATATAATTGATGTTATATACTTTGCAAAATCAGGACTTTTGCATCCAGAACTATTAAACCCTGCAACTATGGAACGAGTAATCGAAGAATTTATGAGAACCAAAAATCCTTTGACCTTTCCTATATCTGAGACGGAAATACATTCGGGAGCCGTAGCACGAAAGTCTCGGTTTACCGCCACTTATTATGACGGAAAAATCATGATTGTTACGCATATCCCACTGTTAAATCCCAGTTTATATAATTCTTATATACTTCATCCATACCCTACTCCCCAAATTATTAATGATAACGGTACAATTGCTGCATATATTAAACCCAGAAATACTCACCTTATAATTTCATGGGAATTGAATAGATTCCCGATTTTCCGATTCCGATTTTCAGAGACATTAGTCTCTGAAAAAAATTTACAAGAATGCCAACATCAAAAACATTATCAAATATGCAATACAAATTTCCCAATGTTTAATATCTCTTCCACACCAATTTGTGAAATATCACTAATTAATGGAAATAATGATTACAAAAATTGCGACATTAAAATTATAAAGAAACAAATCCCTCACTGGCAACAATTGACAAATAACAAAAATTGGCTATTTTCACTCCCTAATACAGGACAAGCTATTGTCATGTGTTTTAATGAAACACGAATAATTAATACTACAAAGAAAGGAATTATGGATATACAAGGCGATTGTGTGGTAGACACAGGATCTTTAATCCTTAGTGGTCCCAGCTACAAAATTTATAAATTGGAACACTCCTATCCATCTTTACCTTCATTGAACATTACTAAACTCATTCCCGATATTATAAACTATCAGAACAACTTCCTATTGTTCTCAAATAATCAAACTATTGTCTCAGAAAATAAGATTAAATCTCTCGATTACGATACTAGCGTTAAAGATATAAGGGATCGAATAGCTGAGGGTAAACAATCAAATAATCAGTATTTAGACCCTGTGTCAATAATAATCATGATTTATTCGGTAGTAGGCGGCATTGCTCCCGGAGCAACGGCCATCACTATAATCATAATGATAATAAATCGATCTAAAGCAATGAATCAAGAAATTGAGATTGCAGAAAATAATTATGAACACAATGAATCACCATGTGATGATATTCCAATGGAAGGAACGATAGCAACCTCGTCACCAACCCGTGCTAAAATTCCAAATACCCTTAAAAGAATTAAAACACAACAATCCTTCATGAATAACACACTGGTTTAATATGAACAACTATTTACACATAACTCCTTTTTGAAGACTTTAGGTCAAGCTTCTTCACTCAGTAGTCTTCTTTTGTTAAGTAATAAAAAGAATAATAACAATAACTAACATATATATATAGTAGATAAAGTAACGATGACAATAATAAAATGGTATTAGTAACAATAACGATAAGTAATATCTTACCCGAGTTCATTATGCAATTGAAGCATAGGGCGCAACTTCATGATGTATTCCCTATCAGACAAGGGAAATCCCGGCTGCGACCAGAAACTTCCCTGTAGAGCCTGACTTTAAGCTTCGATCAGAGCGTCGATTTCCCGACACAAATACTGCTTCACTTTCTGCACAACTGCGAACATTTTTCTTTTCTTTAAAAACGTTGAAAAAGAACGGTAAATCGCAATTAAAAAAAAAAAGAACGCGTTGAAACTTTAAAATTTAAACGGTGCACTAGGACCTTTAAATCGATAGTGAATACGGTTAGAACGAAGAGCAACCCTTTTAAAGGAACTGACTCCTCCCCCAAATAGAGGGAATTTTCAGGATCCACGTCAGGAACGCCTTGGTAACTCCTCCTCCAAAATAGGCAGGAAAAGGGGGAAAATAAAATCCCGGACGTTAATTATTATCTAATCCAACTAATTGTCAGCTAAAATTTACCCTTTACATAGCATTACCTCCTTTAGACCCGTTTATGTCCTGTTTCACCCTCAATACCTTCATAGACATTATAAAAGAACCGTTTCATTTTTCATTTCTTTTTCGAAAGTAAACTCTAGCCGACGGAAGGCTAAAGAGACTATCCCCGAGACACTCAATATATAATGAGTTTTCCTTTTTTTTTGTAAAACATTTTATTTTGCCAAAAATCTTTAATAGTCAGAAGACACTTATAGAAGGGTTCAAATAATAAATTCCAGAATAAAGATCTCAAAGATACTACTATGGGGCTTCGCAGTCGCTCTCATAACCAACTATGTCCCTCGCGTCAAAGACTTGATCGATTATGATTGTGGAGGATCCACTACCAACATCACTACAGTATCTCTATTCGAAGTGGGAGAATGTAACATCCCTCAACAGGAGGTTAACGTTACAAAAAAATATATCCAATTGCTACAAATTAACCAGTACAACACAATACATATAATACAATGCAAGGTGGAAATTTATCGCGTAATACGTAGATGCGGAATGTCTTCACACACCATGGACGTACCCAACGGTGAATATTCATATATAGACAGTGTAACCTATGAAAGTTGCAGGCAAATGCATCGCGACGGTAGGATAAACATAGGAAAAACGGACATTCATGGACTAACCCGAAATCAAACTACTCATAGACCGGGAGCGGGAAGTCTTTCCCCAGATGGCGAATGCCAAGGGGTATATTATTCCGACCCTTTCGGTACTTGGGAAGATGTCATAGTACAAGGAGCAGTAAAAATATCTTTACGTGATTAGATTGCAGATGTGAATGTAGAAGCCAATAAAATAATGTTGCGATCTGGAACTAGATGTGATTTGAATGAAGGACAATGTATCGATATTGATGGGAGAGATACTTATTGGAACCCCCTCCCAGAAGACACATGTAAAACTAAACGATACGGACTCCTTTATGAAGGACTCGCTGACCAAACGGAAGAAATTAATGCCAATTTTAAACAAACGGTCTACTCGATGACCGAAGGGGAAATAATATTCGCGCTTACCGCTACAGATAGAACTACCATTTGTGGTTATACTTTAATACGTACCGAGCATCCAAAGTTGTTAATAGTAGAAATAGAAAAAATAACCGATTTCTAAAAAAGGAATATATCGAAATAAATAATCTTGACATTTTTGCCTACGTAAATTCCAAATTTGTATATGTCGAAAAACACGTACGTACTCAAATGAAGCAGATGTATCGTGACATACTAATGCAACGATGCAATCTCGAAAGACAAGTACTCCAAAACGCATTAACAATCGCTCGCCGGTCGCCCGACGAGTTCGCCTATAACATAATGAAGAAACCCGGATATATGGCATTAATAGCAGGTGAGGTAGCTCACATAATTAAATGCATCCCGGTAGATGTAAAGATTTTACAAATATCGAGACCCCTTTCTTTCATATGGGCAACAAACCCCATAAATTCGAATGAATATACCACTTCCTCAGCTCCAAAGGTTGAAAAACGGAAAGAGAATATAAGAATAAACGAAGAACAAACACTCTCCAACCTTAATGAGATTCATAAAATCTACCCCCAATTAAAAAGTAACGTTGCCGAGAAACCACAAGAGCCGAAATAAACATAAAATATATATTGAAACGTTTCGCGTTTTATTATCTTAATTATTTAATTTAATTAAACGAGAATTTAATTATGGGTCTCTGTTATGGATGACCGAATTATGATTAAATTAAATAACTGTCGAGTTTTTGCGAATAACTTTTTTTTGAATCGTTGAGGAAGGACCTTAGGTTCTCTCGTGATTCAAGGATTCGTGCTCGGGGCTGGGAATGGAGCTATTTTGAGTGGTTCCTTTTTTGTTTTCTTGATGAGGCCTCAGAAAGTTTATTTATCCCATGTGCCCGTGGGCGAGATTGACCTTCCTCATCATCGGCTCTCAGAAAACGAGGTACTTTAAGAAGGTTCTTGGAACGGTGATAAAAGGATTTATTCCGGCTCTCCGTGAACAAATTCGGCCCCTTTTATTCCGCGATTTCTGATTGACGCGAGTGGTACTCGAAATTGAATTAAATAAAATTGACTCGAAGGTCATACGACGGACGGATGCCGCCGTATGGAGCTTTACACTCAACTCACTAATGCGTTTAACGATTTCGCTTGTTATTGCAGTGCGATTCTGCTACTCCTTCTAACCTGCTATTGATGCGAGTGTTACTCGAAAGCTTGATTTTATAAAATGGACTCTAAGGTCATACGACGGACGGGTGCCGCCGTATGGAGCTTTACACTCAACTTACTAATGCTTTTAATGATCTCGCTTTTTATGGCAGTGCGATTCTGCTACTCCTGCTATTTATGCGAGTAATACTCGAAAACTTGATTTTAAAAAATAGACTCTAAGGTCATACGACGAACGGGTGCCGCCGTATGGAGCTTTACACTCAACTCACTAATGTTTTAATGATCTCGCTTTTTATGGCAGTGCGATTCTGCTATCCCTTATCGGGACGTCCTCATCCGCGATCTCGAGTGGAACAAATCGTAAGATTATTCCCGAGATGGTTGGATAATCATTGGAATGCTTTTCTTAATTAATTAATTAATTCTAACGGTGTCGCAATGATTACTCTCCGGATGAGAGTGACGCAATAGGTGGTCGAAAAGAAAAGATTTTATATGGCTGTTTGAGGTGGAAAAGCCGCTGGCGTCTATTCGGCATAGAAAGCGCGATGCATCGTTCGTAGAGTCGGGTCCGTCTTGCGAGTAGGCCTACTCAACGTCTTTGTCGCTGTCTCTCTTTCTCCTACGCTACCAGCTATGTATCGCACCGGAGCAGACGGGGCTCGCAGAGATACCTCTATTGCGATACTGTTTGCCTGGTCACTCGCTCGAATCGCGTCTCGGTTAGAGAGACAATTGATCGCCTTAAAAAAGACAATAATTGCTTTTCTGATTCGGGAGAGTATTTTCAGGATCCAGCACATTCGCAAGGTGTATCTCTGGCCCTTTCGTGGACTTCAGCGTCACACGTCAGGTACACCACCGTATGCCGGGTGTGGTGGCTCGCAAGACGAAGCGCAATGCTCGTGGTGCTGATATCCACCAATTTTTATCGTTCTCGCTACGGATAGGCACGTCGCTATGCGTGGGGATCCGAACGAAAAAGATGCCCTAACTCCTCAATCGTAGGGTAGGCACGCGCCATGCGTGGGGACCTTTCTGATTGAGGAAAGTTTCCTATCTTGCACGATTCGACAAACCCAGATGGGCACAGCGCGATGTGTAGGAATCAAAGTTCGCCGTCTCGCACACTAATACTGAACAAACGAAGGTTACAATTATTTGAGGCTTTAAAGGGCCTTAAGTGCTCCCGTGAATTTAACTTGATCGAAAGAGAGCTTCATCGTGTCTGCATCTCCTTTATATACCTTCCCGATGTTCAATTGGAGGGAGATTCGAAGGGGTAATCGCGTGATATTATAACGTCCCCTGATTGGTGGCAACAGGGTGGCGTGATGTCATGTGATTTTCCGAAATCGCGTGATTTTCAGGGGAAGAGTGGCGTGATTTTGTGCGCCTAATAATTCGAGGAGGTTGCTCTAATGCCTTGGAGGTTCAAGTGGCGTCTGGGGTTTGATTTACGTGCTTCGGATAGGTTTAGAGGAGGGTTTATCTTCTCTTTTCCGAAAAGTTATTAATTTGTAGTTTTTTTTCTGGAAATTCAAAATTGTGTGTTGTTGTGAATTGATTTGTGGATCGATATTTTGTATTGTCCAGGTTTCTTTTATGTAATTGAGCGTTGTATTGTTGATTTTGTGTTGTTTGCAGGTTTTCCCCTTTTTCCATGATTTCCTGCTGTTTTCCGCGTCTTGAGACGTCTTTTCCTGTTTTATTGAATAATTGTTTCTAGTTTGGTGCAGGTAAACGTAGGTTTTGATAATCGATTTGGATGTTTTCGATTGTTTATTGTGATGTCGTGGGCGTTTTGGTTGGTTTTCTCCATGGTTAATTCTGAGGTCATCCTGGAGTTCGTTGCTCTTATTGTTAATTAATTATTTGTTTGTTTATGCAAATTGAATATAAATTTGCATAATGTTTTTGCGTTGTTTTTTTATTGGAGTATAAGTTTGGAGTTCCGATGAACACTCCGGATTTTATTATTTAGGGTGGTTTGTTTTTTATGCATGTTATTTATTAATTATTGGAGTTATTAATTTTTGATTGTCGCGTGGGCCGGGCGTAGTGTACTAGGCCGTACGGACATTGTCGCGCGTGGCTTGCTGCCTCTGCTGGGGGATCTTTGCTCGTGGGTAGGTCGCGGTTTCGCGTAGTAGGCTCCGCCTACTGGCCTATTACGTCGATCGTGATCGTGGCTAGTTTGGGTGGTCCCCTCGCTGTGGTATAGAGGTATGCGCTCGACACCTCTCTCAGTCTTATATTGCTCTGTTGTTTCTCTCGCGTTCTTAGCTCGTTAAATCGCCTTTATTTATTGGTTTAAAGGGTGATTAGTAATTTTTATTCATGCGTTGGGTATACGTGTCTTGCTCCGAGCGGGTTCGGCCGGTTTGTTAATTAAGAGTTTTTTATTTAGTTGGGCAATTTCATGTTGCCGGCCGTGCTCGCTCGGTCTTGTGACGTCACGTCGGTGGACGTTCCGTCACAATATATAATAATAATAATAATATTTATAATAATAAATAATAATAATAATAAAAACGGAATTTAAACCAAATAGTAAGACACTCCGTTAGAATATCGTAATGCAAATAACATACTTCCCTTATCTTCTTTATATCTCCCTATAATAATAATAATAATAATAACAAAATTCGCTCTTTATGCATGTCATAGTAATGAAAACAAAGGAAGAGAAGGAAAAAGGAGGGATAATTAACGTATATAGCATGAAAATAATGCCAATGATCAAAATATGCTTTTAATAATGCACTAATAGACTTTTATATAGTTTACATGTCACGATATCTACGAGGGATGGAGACAGGAGTTGTCACGAGAAGTCATCGGGAACGGCACTTCGATCTCAATGAGCGGGAGCTCCCCATCCGGATACTGAGACAAAAACTTTTCTTCGTAAGTTTTCACCCAGCGCGGCCTGGGTCAAGGGCTGCCGGGGCTCTGAATTTAACAATTAAACAATTAAATAATTAGTTGGGCGCCAGTTAGTTTTAAAGATCTAACAACTTGTAAATTTCCTCGAGACACGTTTTGGCTAGCTAAGACACAAGACAACACAGGGCGGGTATTGGAGGGACCCGTCAATAAT
Organism: Perithous albicinctus; assembly: GCA_964016905.1. NCBI lineage: Eukaryota > Metazoa > Arthropoda > Insecta > Hymenoptera > Ichneumonidae > Perithous > Perithous albicinctus. The sequence goes on along the minus strand of OZ024688.1, from coordinate 21,095,609 downwards.
TGTACAGCAAAAGAGAGAGAGAGAACTATTCCAAGCAATGAAACAAGATTCAAACGTACTTACAGTTTCAATAATACCAAATACGACAATTCCAGTACTATAATGACAATTCCTTTATTCCTTTGACAAATTTCACGATTCCACAGATTTCCGATTGACAATTTCCTTCGAATGCGGTTACAATAAACCGTAACGACGTATGTTTGTCAAGGACACGCTAGCTGCTACAATAAGCCACGTCTGGCGTTCCTTTTCTAGTACCCCGAGAGCTTCATAAGATCTCGTCCCTACGCGAGTGGACAAAACGCACACCTCGCGTTACGCTGTCTTTCGACAATCCTTGACCGAGTCTATTGCTCGAGTGTGTGATTTTCGTACTTGGATCGACGACCGAAATCCATTGTCTAGCGCATGCGCTATGATTCTTGTCGCCTCTGTCTTTCTAACGGTCGAGATCGTGCGTCACTCTCTTTGTCGACTAATGACTGGAGGTGGTCTATCGTTGTCCTTGTTCCGCTAGTACGTCAATTGTATCTTTCGTCTTTTTCTTTTACACGGTGGACAATATTATTCGCTATCGACGGTATTGCGTGCGGATAATAATCGCAGGGCTCATTCCTTATATATAATACGCATTTTTACAGGTTTATTCTGCGATTAGCCCTCGAGGTGAAAATCTGGCGTGTGACGTCGAGGGAAATACTTAAATTAAATTCTCCTGTCACACTATCCTTCCCCAGACCTTGACGTCACAGGCAAGACATTATTATCTGTTGATAGTCGCGGTTGTGTCATCGTGAACCGCGGGATTCATGTTCCACACCTGAAATAGCTCTCTCTGCGAATACCCAATAATTCTGTACTTTAAGGTAGGTTCAGGAATAAATGGCGACACCGGTAATACGTTGAACACATGTATTTGGTCAGGACGATTAGCAAAATTGTCAAATGAATAATCTCTTACATTAGATTGCCAACGAACAAGTGACTTTCTTTCTGCTAATTCGAACACGATGGATCAGACAGGTACACGTCAAAATAAAACATCTTTTTACCAACAGGACAATGTACCTAGAACTAAGTTGAAATAATTTTTGCTTTGAGACAACGAGGTGACAACTCGTAATAATCGAAATAAACATTCACTTTGTCACATAATGATATGATTAACTATTAACGCATAAAATAAACTTTCATTTTGACAAGCAATAAAGTGGCGCACTGATAACGTATAACGTAAGAAATAAAGATTCGTTGCCACTGACAAAATTTGATCTTAAATAATCTAGGAACAAAATTCGGTCACAAAACAGGGTGACAGACTTATAACTAATTAGTAAAGTGTCTATCTTGACAAACGTAGAACACAGTCAGGTAGTCGTTCGTGTTGACAAAGAAGTAAAGGGCCGACTTATGGCTTCTTGTATCTGGTTGGAATTATAACCTTCACTTCTTCTCCGGATTGTAGTTCCGGCCGCTCGACCATGATTTGCGCTAGGCTCTTTCGGGCTTTTGGACAGCTCAGCACCTGGACTGCGGACTACCTTTTTTGTTCTGCGAGCATGGCGACTATTTTCGCTGTTGGATTGGCAACGGTCTCGGGAGCAGATAAAGCATTTTCCCGTAACAAGAACGCTCGCACTCGGTTGGCCGGTTCGTCGGGGTCCGTGAAACGGGCTTTCACCTTCCTCTTGAGCACCTCTTCCCTTTCGTTGACAAGATACCGGTGATCGGAAGGTATCAGGGCAGTAGGCCAGGTAGCATAATTAAGCCTGAGCCAGTCAACTATATCCCCGAAACGTATGTTGCAGTCGGGGCATTCGGGGCAATATAGGGTTAGATGACCCGCGCAGCCTGCACATCGGCGGAGCGCATATCCATGCTCTATGCCGTGAGGATAAATACAATCCCCGGTGTTAAACCCATCGGCCCCACAAATCTGACAAAATCCAGGCCGGTACGGTAAAGCACATGCTCGGAAGTGATGTTCCTTGGACCTGCAGTTTACGCAGCCTGCGACGTGCTGCTTGCCCACGGCGGAGACAAAGGTTTGAGTCCCACGGTCAACTTTCTTGCTTTGAAGAGATTCCATCAGAGCCTTGGCTCTCTTCGTGATTAAATTCTTGAGCATGTCTTCACTGATTATTCGACAATCGGTGAAATAGACAGGCTTCTGGGCTCCTGTTGCTTGGGGAACACCCAACTCTGTCATCACCTCATCGAATGTCGGCATCTTTGTCAAAGTTGGCCGTGTTTTTGGGTAGGAATACGATTCCTAAGCAGGTTCTCCATTTGCACTTCTCCAGGTGTCATTTTTGTCACTCTTGTCAGCTTCAGCCTTGGCGGAGGAAGCGAGCGGATAGCCTTTATTAACTCAAGGCTTTCACTGGTTCCTGATGAGCTAGTCGATGGGACAGCTTTTGACAAAGGATTGATCGTTTCGTCCTCGGCCGCTACCCGCTGTCGATCAGCCGACGTTGTTACGGATTGATCTTCTCGTTCCCCGGAGTGGGGAACTGCTCCTTCCGTGGTAACTTCAGATGTAACCCACTCGTCCTGGCCAGTTGAACACCCCGGAGTTGGAGATTTTATCATTTGTTGGCTGTTTTTATCATGGAACGTCTGTTCCAGGGCTTGAATTTCCAACTGTCGGCGTGCCATCTCTGCCAACTGGAGATCCTCGTCGTCAAGAGCAGAGATGATGGACGTATCTAATTCTTCGTCCTCTCTGTGCTCGGACCTTGCTTCCCAAGGTGTCGACATCGTCAAACGCTAGGTCCTAGCAAAAGGTTAGCATAAACGTAAGCTGCTCCGCGGAATTTTTAAATCAGTCGTATAGTATTTCCCTATGACTTTATCGTCTTTGTCTGTTATTTCGACGACCATCGGGCCAAGTACTCGTTTGATTACCGCAGGGCTGAGGTAACGGTGGCCTAATTTGGCTGAATACCCCTCGGTTTTATTACTTAATTTCTTATTTGGGTAGTACACTATTGTACCCGGTTTTAAACTGATTTGTTCCGGTCTATTGGAATTGACTTTGGCAAGACGTTTCTCAACTTGTGCTTTTATTTGACCTTCTACTTTATGTCTTAATTCATCAAATCGAGCTATTCGTTTTACCCAATTGTTTACTAATTCGTCAGTGATCATTCGGTTCTCTACCACAGGTTGTTTTCGGGGATTCAGAGTTGCTTCCCGAGCATAATTTAAATAGAATGGGGAAATTCTACTACCGGAATGTGGTACGGTATTATACGCAAGTTGAAGTTTTGACAAATTTTGATCCCATTCATTTTGAGAGTCCTTAATGAACGCTGCGATCATAGGTTTCAGGGTTCTGTTGACACGTTCTACTGGATTTGCTTGGGGGTGTGCTAACGGTGTTGTAATATGAGTTATTTTGTTCGCCGTCAAGAATACACGTCTTTATTGATGTATTCCGTGCCGTTATCTGAGATTATCGATTCCGGAATGACATCCCATTTGTGAAATACTTTGTCTAAAATTCCGACTACTACTCTACCTGTCTGGTTTCGTACTGGGAAAATTTCGACAAATCTAGTGGCGAGGTCTTGCACCACGATAACGTACATATTACCCTTCTTTGAACGTGTAAAGGGGCCTATTGTGTCAATCGACAACTGGGCCCATGGAGTGAGAAGGGGTCTTGTCATTAACGGTCCCTTCACTGAATGTCCCTTCAAACGCCGCAGTCATCCACATACGTTTTGATATCCTGTGTCATCCCTGGCCAATAATAGTTTTGCCTTATACGGTCAAAGGTTTTATCCCTGCCTAGGTGACCAGCTTGTGGAGTTGCGTGATTCTCTCGTAAGACGTCCAGTACTTCAGTTGATCTTATCACTCTCTTCCATGGGTTTTCGTCGTTAATTAGCAGTTTGGCATAGTCAGGTCGATGATAGTAAAGTTCGTCATTCTCAACCTTCCACCCTGGGAAACGAGCTGGATCCTTGGTGACAAGTTCACGTTTCGTTTTATACCAATCTTGGTCGCTAATTATGCTCAATTGAACGCGATCTTGAATTGTTTTTTCGACAATTTTCTCTCAACTGAGAGGATCGACATCGACATCGTATAAGCGAGAGAGTGCATCTGGAGCAGAGTTGTGAATAATGCATTATTTTTATATTGCATTACCGATTTATTACACCATTACTTTAAAAATAAATAATGGATTTTAATTCCATTACCAAATACAAATGTAATTTGTAATGGACTTCAGTTGAAATACAAATTAAAAATGTATTTTGTATTGGATCTCAGTTGAAATACAAATTAAAAATGTATTTCGCAATGGATTTCAGCTGAAATAAAAATTAAAAATGTATTTTGTAATGGATCTCAGTTGAAATACCAATTAGAAATGTATTTCGCAATGGATCTCAGTTGAAATACAAATTAAAAATGTATTTTGTAATGGATCTCAATTGAAATACAAATTAGAAATGTATTTCGCAATGGATCTCAGTTGAAATACAAATTAAAATTGTATTTTGCAATGGATCTCAGTTGAAATACAAATTGGAAATGTAATTCGCAATGGATCTCAGTTGAAATACAAATTAAAAATGTATTTTGTAATGGATCTCAATTGAAATACAAATTAGAAATGTATTTCGCAATGGATCTCAGTTGAAATACAAATTAAAATTGTATTTTGCAATGGATCTCAGTTGAAATACAAATTAGAAATGTAATTTGTAATGGATCTAAGTTCCATTACATAATAAAATTGTAATGGGTAGTGCATTTAATTTCCATTACTCATTACAAATGTTATTTGTAATGGATCTGAGCTGCATTACCGAAAAAAAATGCAATTGGTAATCGATTTGAATCCCATTACATACTAGCAAATTATTTCGTCACATTATTGTCCTGTATTATTATCCCCACAGTAGTAAAGTATACTCGGAGTAATTTATACATCATTGAACCCTTTCAAGCATACATTTTTCCTCACATATGATTTTCTTGAACGTTGGTACCCCTTGGTTTTTGGGGTCGCTATTTCGACTTTGATGTCAAAATTAAAAAATTCAAAATGGCGGATCCAATATGGCGGACCAAAATGCGATAGACCCTCTATGTTAGTGAAACTCTGTACTCCCGAGTTTTTGAGGTCGCTGGTTTCACTCGCGTGAACCTGGAACACATTTTGCAAAAAAAAAACTTTTTTTTTTGCATTCGTTTGTACTCCGTATGCACCCGTTTGTACCACTTTTATTTTCGTTTATACCTTAAGGGTATATAAGATACAGAGTGTGGGCCCAAAAATGCCCAAAACCCGATTTTGTGCTAGAATGTTGTTTCTGGCACGATTCATCACAGTATCGTTGGTACTTCATTGTACCACAAATATTTTTCAGAAAAACTTAAGGGGGTTGTACCTTAAGAAGGTCGAACATTCAAGGTTTCAAAAATGCGGCAAATTTTCGAGATAATTAAAATGAGAAAGCGGGTTTGGATTCCTCGTCGTTTGTACCCGTTTGTACCACCGACTGATTTGTTGTACCTTAAGGGGGTCGAACACACAAGGGTTCTAAAACTGCGAGTAAGTCAAATTGGCCATTTTTGGAGATAATTCAATTCTGAAAGTGGGGTTGGATTCCCCGCCGTTTGTACCGATTTGTACCTTCGAAAGATTCATTTGTACCTGTAATTTTGAGCATAACTCCCGTCTTTTAGCCTTAGTGGCGCAGTCGGGGGTTAAAACAAAGAATATACCAGTGTACTACCCTATTACGCGCGCTTGAACGTTGGTATGTCTGTTTTGCGGAACACGGGAACGGATTTTTTCTAACTGCCAATAGTTGGCATCCGTGATGGCCTATGCTTGAGTGCCAGTGTTCCAAGGGACAGTGATATGAGCGGTCGCAGGCAAAGTAAGTAATAGTAAATTGTTCATTAGTTTCATCCATTCGTGGATATTCCACATAATATTCAATTTAATTAATAATTCAATGTCTTAACGTAGGCACACCAGATGGAGACGATGAGCCAGCGTCCAAGAGGCAGCGGACACAGCGGTCCAGAAGTTTGAGAAGGTCATTCAAGGACGGTGGAGCTTCAACAAGCGCAAGCGATGGTGAGTAACACATACTTGCACACAGCTTTAACATTTTCATATTTTATATTAATTAAGCAACGAATCCGCTCGCAAATTCGCTGACTGACTCCCTTCCTTACTCGCTCACTCGATCACTTAGTTACTGACAAAGGGATTCTATTTGTGTGCCCTCACTTATTAGTTTCCACCAGAGTTTTATCACCAGAACTTCACTTTTTTTTTGGATGTCACGAAAATACAGCAGAAATTATCGAGGAGCCGGAAGGTTAGCCCTTTCTACGATACTTCTGCGTATGACACCAAAATTGGGGCCCAATCTGTCGAGCTATTTCGGATAAAATAGTTTCCAAAGTTTGAAAGAAGTGGGAAGAGTAACACGGCCATTTAAAAAAAAATCGATAAAATCAATATTGAATGATGTAGGCTTCCATATGTACCAAGTATGTTTAATATTTCAAAACAAGTCGACAGCCCAGCAAGTAAGTGCTCCGACTCGTAAGTGCAAGGTTTCGTGATCGAGTCTCGGTGGTAGTCTTTTTTTTTCTTCTTCTACGTCATTTTAAAAATAGATATATAATATAGTGCAAATGACTAATATTTTATAATCAATTAATAAAAATTACTATCTTTTGTATTCTCTTTCCTAAAGAATCACATTTTTTACGAAAATATGCAATACTTTATTCTTGTTAAAAATTATTTTAAATAATTGATTATTAAATATGAATAATTTACACGGCCATGATAGATTTGTTTTCACAATTACGTAGACAATGAGAACCAAAAAATAAGAAAAAAGCCAACAGCAAGACGCGTTTCAGAGACCTCGCACTTATGAGTCGGAGCTTTTACTCACTGGGACGGTGGCTTATTACGATATGTGGAACATACATGGTATTATACACCATCAGGACCACCTTTTGCCCAGACCATCGTCCATATCTTTGGTTATCTTTTTAGTGATTCACCGCAATGGATGGAGCATGCTCCGTTTTTTCAAAATTTACACTGCGTTTTTCACGCAGCTGTACATTTATTATTTTTTGTTCAAATTTTTTGTTCAAAAATTGCATTTAGAGAATTTCGAATGCGCCTATCTTCTAGGATATAAGCCGTATCGTAAAAAAATGTAAATGAAAGTTGTTCATTTTCAAGTGTACTTTTATGTACACGATATAAATCTTCCTTCCCATGAGTAGTTTTTTTTAGAGATTTTGTTGAAAAAATAAAATTGTCTAAGTTTATGAAAGATCAATTTTTATGTTTATTAATTATAATTAACGCTTTGGAAAATTGAAAGAGCTTTCTAAATATTCTTACATAAAAGAACACTAAAAAATAAAGAACTTTCATCTACGTTTTTTTACGATACGGCTTATATCCTAGAAGACACGCGCATTCGATATTTAAAAAATGCGGTTTTTTAAACAAAAAATTGAAAACTCACAACTGCGCAAAAAATATAGTAATAGTTTTGAAACAAAATGGAGCATGCTCCATCCATTGTGGTGAATCACTAAAAAAAATAATCAAACATATCGATGATGGTCGGGGAAAAAGTTGGCCCAGATGGTGTATAATATGCAATGTATTTTGCTTCTTTACAGAGGATGTTGTTTTCGTGAATAATTTTTTGTTTCTCCATGAAGGATGCTTTATTTCATGAATATATTTTGTGTTTATGTCAACATACTCCGAATTCTCCAAATCATCGAGAAAAGTGGTTCTGAAAAAATGTGTGCGTATGTGTGCGCGTATGCGTGCGTGGCTGGCATGTAGAATTCAAACCCCCATACATCAAGAACGGCTTCATCAATCGAGCTAAAATTTGACACATATGTAGGACAGGCAGACACCTTTATTTGTAGAGATTAAAAAAAAATCCAAACGTTTGTACAAATTTTATTCAATTTTACATTATTCGAAAAATGTCTGTACGCGCTGTAGTTGCCCCACATTTGTAGCTATCGAGCTAAACAATGTTTTACAAATAAAGCTATGTTAAAGAATTGGTATTGAATTTGGGATGAATCTATCAATATTTCCGATTATTATGGGGTTTTGAATTTTCGAATAATTTCTGTTCTGTTCTAACTCACATAAAATGACGAAAAATAGTATTCACAGCGTGGCTATATGTTAAGTTTGGCAATAATCAACAAAAGGCTCCTTGTTAAGAAAGATCTGATAAAGTTGACTAGAACTTTAGACACGTGCCGAGTAATATAAGATATTTCCAATGATTTTAAAAAATTTTGATTTTTTTGTAAAAATCGGCAGGGAGCAAGAAATTATACATAAAATAACATTTTATATTTATTTAAAACAAGATGGAGCTTTGCACATTACTTTCTCATTTTTTTTTTAACGTTAACAAATCTTCCTCTATGAGGAAGCTATAACAGATAAACATAAGTCTTCATAGACGTAGCTTTGTAAACATTCTAAAATAATGCGGAAGCAATGTGCGAAACCCTAATTTGTATCCTTGTTTTTATATCAGTTAATCAGCCAGTCACTGAAGATCTGGAGGCTGAAATATACCGGCTAAGCCAGGTATCGATAGACAGTGATGACGACACCTCAGTACTAAGCGAATTGGACGTCGAGTGTATGAAGAGACCTTGCCTCGACGGAAGATTTTTCAAAGTTCGTCAAGAGGGCTCCGATGTTAACCACAGGATTATTGCGGTGTGCCAATTTTGTCGACCCGAAAACGCTTTGAAGGCCACACTACGATCGACGTCGAATTTAACGACCCATTTGAAAGTATGCATTCCAAATCTGAAATGTAATACATATGTTTATTTTTATTTTCATGAATCTAAATGATTAATAAAAAAAAATGTTTATATTACTTGCTTGCAGAGATCACATCCCGTTCAATTCGAGGAGTACAAAGTGTATGCCCACTCTAAGCGTGAGACTTTGGAGGTTGACCGGAAAAGATGGTCCTGCACATTCAATCAGAAAACTTTTGAAAAAAACGTCACGTCGTACGTTCTGGACACTATGGCTCCACTCTCGACGGTCGAAAAACTGTCCTTCCGGAAAATATTCGACGGTTTGATACTCATTTTGTTAAATTGTAAACTGTTTGCCACGATGTCTAAAGTTTCTTAATTTTCCAGCAGATTTGAACATAAAGAAGGCCGGCGTTACCGTCAAGCATTTGACACGACATACTTTGTCGAATGAAATAAATCGCCTCGCACAGCAACAACTCAATGATATTCAAGCTATTGCGGAGGCCACGGAGTACGTTTGTACAACTGCTGACGCCTGGTCAGGAAAGAAACGCCGTTTCTTAGGTGTCACCTTGCACTGGGTAAGTTTTGTATTCGAATCCATGAAATTGGATGCAAATAGGCTTCCAAATTACAAATATAAGCATGAGGCTAAAAAATATGTTTAAACATTCTTCACTTGTCAATGTATTTTGCTAGCGAGCTTTCTATATAACAACATGGTTTTGAGGTTTGTATATTATTTTAACAAATGGAGTTCTATTTTATCCAAGAACATGAAGTCGAGAGAAATCCAACTTTGATGTAGATTGTAGAATCACGCCACATTTTTACACTGAAAAATAAACAAATATTATTTATGAATAATAGATATTCTCTAATTACTTATGCAGATAGATGAAAAGACGTTGAACCGGAAATCCGCTGCTATCGCTTGCCGGCGATTTCCAGGGACGCACTCTCACGATGCCATAGCGAGGTACCTTACTGAAATACATTCAACATTTCACTTAGATGCAACGAAACTTGTGGCCACCATCACTGATAATGGGTCCAATTTCGTGAAAGCGTTCAAAGAGTATGGTATCGACTCTGCAGACAAACCATTACTGGGTGAGAAATCTATATAATTGTTGTCTAACTCCTTTGATGTTTGCATAAAAACATCCGCATCAATCCCGTGGTTGTATGTGACATATCCAGCAAACTGAAAAAAAAAAATTATTTTTAGAACGAGTTCTCAAGTAAATCATAAAAACAAAATATACAGTGGAGTATTTACTACCACTTTATCTTTAAATTTGTTAAGTATCCTATGAAAATACAAAAAAATACGATAAATTATTTACCTTGTGATGGATAGAATGCCTGTAGTAACTGTTGTCTGTTACCATATATCTGAAAATAAATTAGTATAGTAAAAAGCTTAAGGTCTCTCACAGGGGGCCTATGGGAACTTGAAGAAGATAAAGATTATTGTTTTCAGTCAGAAAAGTCTGACTGGATCACTGTTACTTACCTGATAAATTACGGATGATACCTGAAACAAAATAAAATAAAAATTAGTTACACAAATGCTAAAAAATGTATCTTGGAATCCTGAAAGTAATACGAAAATAGAAAAAACTTACCTGTTAATTTTTGATTGGATAAACATACTCGATAAAACACTCAAAATACCTGGAGAACTAAGAAATATAATAATATTATTTTACAAATTATAATATTTACCTGGATACTTACCTAGAAAATCTGAAATAAAAAGAGAAAATTAGCAAGATATAATTAATATTTCCGGATCGTACTTACCGACCGATTCACCATTGTATACTTGATGGTTTATAAGGTGTATCTGAAACAAAAATATAAGACGATTCCTTTTTATCCATCATCCAATGTTCACATACCTGCAGGTTCTCCATACTATACCATATCCAATAACGTATCGGGAAAATTTGCTCTAAAAATAAAAAAAAATTAAGTTTTGAAATGATCATTTCATTCGTCCTTTCTTATTACGTTTTAAGTTAGTTATGCCAAATTCTATTGCAAAACACAAAATAGCATCCAAAAATTGTTTTCTTCCGATTTTAGAAGTATCGTCAAACATTGTTCAGGAAAGCGCACGCACGGATGAACTCGTCGATGAACTTCTCTGTGAAGACCCGGCAGAAATTGATTCCGACTTTGGCATTCAGTGCCAACATCAGCTGCCACAGCACTTGAGGTGTGCCAGTCATACGCTCAATCTCGTAGCGACGACGGACACGGCCAAAGCCATTGCCAACTCACCTAACCTGGCAGAAATACACGCTGCCGTGTTTGCGAAGTGCAATGCCCTGTGGAAGAGTCTACGCTCGCCGAAAATTAGTGAGGCGATGAGAGAATACCTGGCAATTGCACTGCGTAAACCGGTAGTGACGCGATGGAATTCTCTTTTCGACTCCATCAGGCAGTTGGTATCCTGCAAAGAGCGTTTATTGCAACGTAATGGTCCGGGTGCGGAAGTCGCATTTCGCGATCCATTTACGAATGCTGATTTTACGTACCTCGAAGAGTACCTACGGTGTACACAAGATCTCGCAAAAGCGATCGATCTTCTGCAAGGCGACAGTTATTGTCACTACGGTTATCTGCTACCGACGATAGTGCAGCTAAGAAGACAAATGTACGCACTCCAAGGATCGAACGACGTTAATTTTTGTCAGCCAATCGTGAACGCGACGATTACTGCTCTCGAACGAAGATTCGCACCAATGTTTGGCATTGTCGAAGAAGGGATTGCTGCAGCTGTAGCGGCTGTGTTTCACCCGAAATTCAAGATACGGTGGCTCCGTTGTCTCCCTGAAAACGAACAAAAAAAAGTTTACGATTTCGCGGTGGAAGCACTAAGTGCTGAATTTGCAAGACCATCACCTGCTGATCGAATTCGAATGCCCGCGGAGGACGACTTCGATTTCGGTAGCGAACCAACGATTTTCGAAAATCTTCAGCCCTCGGTTAACCACGCTGCAGCGGAGACTGAACTTACGCGGTATTTGGAGGATCCGAATATGGATCTTTCAATGCTGGATAAGTATCCGGCTGTGCGAAAAGTATTTCGCAAATTTAATACGCCGCTGCCATCATCAGCGCCTGTTGAACGTCTGTTCAGCTACGCTACGATGATGGATCTCCCAAAATATAATCGATTAAGTGATAAGAATTTCGAAGAACGAGTGCTAGCAAAAGCTAATGTGCCAAATCGATATTTATAACGTAATCGAGGAAGTTCACGTCAGCGCCCACACACAGACACACGCTGACGCACAGACAAATTAATATAAGAAATAGTTATACGACGTAATACACGACGAAAAAAATTGTTATGACGCAATGGAGTCAAATCTACTTAAATTAATCTCAGTGTAAAAACATTGTATTTATATCTTGGAATTATAAACGGTTTTATTCCTTTCATTTTCCTAACTTCAAATGTAATTTTTTTATAGAAATTTCTCTCAGTTTCGCGTTGGAAATCTTCATTTTGTTTTTATATGAAAAGAAAAATCTCACTTACCTGGAAAAGGGGGACATGCCACTAACCTAATTGAAACTTGGAGGCATTGAAATATCCTGAAACGAAATGAGATACGGCTTAATGAATATAATTTTAAATAAATGGTCTGATGGGGTAAAATTTTAAGCTTATTCTATGATTACGATGGTTTCTAATTTAGTATAGAATAAATGTACATCTCATCGCCTTTATCTATTGTAATTTTTGAAAATTATAATTGACAGAATGATCACTTACTGATCAATAGCAGTTAACAATACCTACGTTACGACGATTGAAATGACGGAGATGAAAAAGTCCGTTGAAATCTCTTAATGTTTAACAAAATTCATGCACGTTAAAGGTACTGAAAAGATTAATTTTAAAAAGTAATTGAAAAATGTTATTAACAAATTGATGAAAAAAAAATTGTTCAACAAATGTCTCGGAAACCTAAATTTTTTTTTATGAAAATGCTTTGTTTATTTTTCTGAGTACGTATACATATTTTCAGATTTTTAAGTTCACTTTGAATTTTGTGTGGAAAAAAACACAAATATCAAACTGAGTTTAAAAATCTGTAAAAATACATACGTACGCAGAAAGATAAAAGAAGCATATTCATTTTAAAAAATTCGGTGTTCCGTGAAATTTGCTGAACAATTTTTTTTTTCATCAATTTGTTAACAACATTTTGCAATTATTATTATGCAAACTTAATCTTTTCAGTACCTTTGATGTGCATGAATTTTTTCAGATTTTTATACCATCAAGAAGTGTTTGCAATTTTTTCTCGTTTTTCTCGAACTTATGCGAAATGGACTTTATACAACAAGACCACCTTAAAAGTCTATATAGAAATTTGTTTTGCCTTTTACCCGAACCATTGAAAGAATCATTGATTCAATAAGAAATATATTTACCTCACACCTTGCGAAAATTAACATCGTTCAATTTACCCGAGATAACCGAGTTTTACTTGGATCGACGGACTTTCGCATGTTGGTCAGCTATATTGTATCCGCTATTTCAAATTTCTGAATTTTGGACATCTGGATCGAAATCAGCGACCTCAAAAGTCCCTGAGTCCCGAGTTTTATGTACATCGAGTGACTTTTTGCATTTTCGTCTTCCATTTTTAATCCGCCATTTGGAATTTTTGAATTTTGATTTCAGAATTGAAATTAGTACGATCAAAAACCTCAGAGTACCAAATATCAAGTAAATGGTATGAAACGAAGAATATATGCTTGAAAGGGTTAATAATCTGGAAACGCTTTATTTTGATTGTATTTATCCATAATTAGTCAAATAAATAATAAAGAAGGCTAAGTGTACCACGAATTTGTAATGGGACTGAGAAACATTGCATTAATTACAAATTAGAAATGTATTTTGCCATGGATCACAGTTGAAATACAGATTAGAAATGGATTTTGCAATGGATCTCAGTTAAAATACAAATTAGAAATGTATTTCGCAATGGATCTCAGTTGAAATACAAATTAAAAATGTATTTTGTAATGGATCTCAGTTGAAATACAAATTATAAATGTATTTCGCAATGGATCTCAGTTGAAATACAAATTAAAAATGTATTTCGCAATGGATCTCAGTTGAAATACAAATTAGAAATGTATTTCACAATGGATCTCAGTTGAAATACAAATTAAAAATGTATTTCGCAATGGATCTCAGTTGAAATACAAATTAAAAATATATTTTGTAATGGATCTCAGTGGAAATACAAATTATAAATGTATTTCGCAATGGATCTCAGTTGAAATACAAATTAGAAATGTATTTCGCAATGGATCTCAGTTGAAATACAAATTAGAAATGTATTTCACAATGGATCTCAGTTGAAATACAAATTAAAAATGTATTTCGCAATGGATCTCAGTTGAAATACAAATTAAAAATATATTTTGTAATGGATCTCAGTGGAAATACAAATTATAAATGTATTTCGCAATGGATCTCAGTTGAAATACAAATTAGAAATGTATTTCACAATGGATCTCAGTTGAAATACAAATTAAAAATGTATTTCGCAATGGATCTCAGTTGAAATACAAATTAGAAATGTATTTCACAATGGATCTCAGTTGAAATACAAATTAAAAATGTATTTCGCAATGGATCTCAGTTGAAATACAAATTAAAAATGTATTTCGCAATGGATCTCAGTTGAAATACAAATTAAAAATGTATTTTGTAATGGATCGGAGATCCAATATTGATTATTTTTAAAATAAATAATGCATTACTTTTACATTACAATTTTCCCAACTCTGGTCTGGAGCTTCGTTCAGCGTTCCACGTCGATATTCGACAGACACTTAGTTCCTCGTCCGATACGTGAATTTCCTCTGTCCTGTCTTCACCGTCAGGCGTTTTCCATATCAATTTGCCAACATGGTATCCGAGAATCCATTATTTTGTCGATTAAATCCATCGACTCTCATTTGTGTAATATTTTGACGATTGACAGTGTCAGATTGTGATCCCGGACCTTCATTAAATCGTCGAGCGTTCCGTTCACTCGGTAATTCTTCATCCTGAAAGTGAACCTGTCGAAATTCATTTTCAATCGAAAGTAGAGAGGTTTCCATCTCTTGTTGATTAATAATTGACGGATTAGTCGTCGTGGTATTCCCTAGGTCGCTACGCGGAAGACAAGGGACAAATGCGGAAGGCGTTATTGTTTCTTCCGATATACCTTAGGTATTAACCTGGAATCGCGTAAGATCACTGTTCGCGGTATATGTTTGTGTTACGCGAGGCATCCCTGTATTTGGTGACAGTTCTAGCGATACGGTGGTCATTACCTTTTTATTCCCGTTAGCTAACGCATTTAGTTTTTCTAATACCAAATCCAAATTACTTTCCAGTTTGTCAATACGTGATTGTTTTGTTTCAATCGAGCCTAGTCTACGGGACATATTTTCCAACAATACCTCCGTGGGGGAAAGCGTTGAATTTACTCCGGCGTTCGGTGTTGTTGTACGTGATCCCCTTCCCCTACCGAGCGGTGTAAGACCATGAGCGACCGTGGAAGGAGTACCAATAGATCGTCTTATAGCACCGGTCGCGTTTGAACTCTGTACATTTGACGGATATTCCGCCAAAGTACTGTCACCGGTGAGAGGTACTACCAGCACCTCTGGCAAGTTGTCAATTAAATCGTTTTCCCTAACAGGCAAGGTGGATGGTGTTTGACCGAACGTCACTGAGGAATTATCTTTGTCTGACAAACTTTGGCCAGTTTCTTTAGGTTGCTGTAATTTCGTTGTTCTCGTAATTCTTTTAGGAGGCGAAAAGAACATTGTTATCATAAATGTAATTAGTCATTTACTTTGCAATTAATAATTCAATAACGTAATGTTTTCACCATATTCAGTGGGATAATCTCGATATCATGTTCTATAGCATAAGTTCAGTATAATGTGTATAATTTCTCATCGTTAGTTTTGTCAAAATTATGTTGACAATAACTAGTTATTAACTTTATAAGAATTTGTTTTTGGCTTTGGTCGCTTTTCTTATAACATTATTGTTGTTAAACTTCGACGTATCGACCTAATTTTTTTTTTTTTTTATGGATGGAATTTTTGACACTCGTTCTCGGGGTCTGAGACATCGGTGTCGAAGATTCTGATGTTATCGACATTCCTATACAGGAAAGTTTCAAACATATTTCGAATCCCTGATTTTTAATTTAGTTCGCTCTAATTGCTCCACTAGTTCATTAAGAAATGATGGAGCAACCAGAGCGACCCATTTTTTACAATTAAAATAAATCGTGAAAAAATATCGCCACAGCCCGGGTTTGAACCGGGAACCTCGGATCACTAGTCCGATGCGTTACCAATAACACCACCGTGGCTATGGCGACATTAATTCACGATTCACTTTAAACTTTAACGTCAACTATGATTTTTAAGAATTTGTTTTTGGCTTTGGTCGCTTTTCTTATAACATTATTGTTGTTAAACTTCGACGTATCGACCTAATTTTTTTTTTTTTATGGATGGAATTTTTGACACTCGTTCTCGGGGTCTGAGACATCGGTGTCGAAGATTCTGATGTTATCGACATTCCTATACAGGAAAGTTTCAAACATATTTCGAATTAACTTTATAACTCCAATTATGTAGCAAATCTAATTTCCGTCTAATATTTCATCACAGTTCACGTCATAACAATGTTTCCCTATTAAATAGTTTGTAGTATTATCTTGATACAATAATCAATATAATAATACAGTGTCTTTCTCAATGACACTTCTCAACCAGTTTTCAATTATTTCTCAATTTCATTTTCAACCCAATCTAGCAAGTCTCGGATTAAGCCGATGATCGTCTCAAAGACAATAAATTCACAATTTTCTAAATGTCACAAATAATTATCGATTTCCAGGATAACGCATAGCAATAATAATCAGTCTATGCAATATTAATTGACAATGTTGACCAGTTTTACACAATAAATTATATCAATAATTACCGGTAGGCATAATCAATTAACAATAATCGACTTGCATCATGAAGCGATAAACAACAAATAACGCGATTGGCAGAATATATAATGACAGTAATTCGATTTACTGACTGAAAAAAGTAATAACCATTTATTGAATAAATAATTGACAGTAACAACAATATACAGAATAATTGACCACCCTTGATAATTATTGATTCACAGTATAATTAAATAGCAGATAGGCGGATAACAGATTAGTATACGATTGAAAGAGCGTAGCAGTATTATAAAAGTAGTGAAACGATGTATATAAGAAAGCGTTTCTTATAGAGTGCAGAAAACGGGTACAATACAATATTATTTAGCTATGTAGCATTACGCATAGCGTGAGATATCGAGGAGGATAAGGAAGAAGCATGGATAGTGGACGCTTGGTCTTCGAGCGCGCGACGTTGTTTACATGCCTTTGTTTACATCGTTCACCGCTCAGCGTAGAGTCTGGCTGTTACTAAGCACTCGATATTCTCGATATATTCTTTTTCACACTATACTCGACTCAACTATTTCACAAAGTTCAATTCATTTGACAAAATTTTACTCTTGGAAAACTTTAATATTCGCCGGCTTCTACAATAATTGACATTAAAATTTAATATTTTTAGTACTGATTGAATTTAGCATTTATTATTTCTCCAACTGCCCCACGTTGGGCGCCAAATGAGACAAAAACTTTTCTTCGTAAGTTTTCACCCGGCGCGGCCTGGGTCAAGGGCTGCCGGGGCTCTGAATTTAAGGGAGCTTTCCAGTGTGACAGCCCGAAAAATCGCTGTTTTTCGCGATTTTTTTTTTTTAAAGAAAAAATAATCTAATCGGTCTGGTTTTTTTTTTGTATATTAATTGGGTATTGAAGAATACAAAACAATTTTTTAAAGATCGATTTATTTATTAATTAATATCTATAAAAATGATGAAACAATTGTTGCAGAAAATGCACTTGGATGTGGTGTCCAAGTTGGGGGTCACAATTTTGATCTGAAACAAAACACACAAAAAGATTATTGATCGGTATATAATTGGCTTTCGTGCTATGGAGGCTTTATTTTTTTTTTTTTTTTGCAAAAATGGCGCCGGTTTGAACAAAAAGTATCGATTTTAGCATTTTTTTGGCAGTTTTTTGTACAAAAAAATAGGAAGATGTAAAAAAAAAAAAAGCTTCCATAGTACGATAAACAATGACGTTAAGAATATTGTGTAAAAAATTCAACTCGATAGCTTTAAAACTCTGCCCTCCAGGTTGGACACCGTTTTGAAAAATGCTGTTTCGAGAAAAACGCGTTCAAAGTTTCAAGTGAGGAAATTTTAGGTAAATCGTTTACTTACGGTCAATCAGCGATGCCAGGTCCATACAATATCCCTTCTGCTTCTTCGAAAAGATCGTGCTCAATGGATTGTTCAGTCCGACGAGCTGTCCTCGCCTCTTTGCTATCCAGGGACGCCCGGCGGTTTGCTTGGGTGATGCGCGCATTATTGTACTTAGCGGCGAAATCTGCGGCGCTCGGCCCTATCGTGCATCCCATCGTCTCCAAAATTTTTAAAATTGGGTCGTAACCTTCATTGAAGGTGCACACAGCACACTGCGTAGCGATTTCTACTATCTGCTTGCCGCAGAATACGTGCTTTGGGGCGAGTTGCCACACACAGTGATTGAAGCTCTTGTTATTGTTTTGAGTGTTCGCGCCCGTACATCGTTCTAAGAGATCCTCCGTTGTTAGATCATCGTAAATCGGCTTTAAAACTTGTTGTACGTCTTCGTCGAGTGCTGGTGGATGGGTGTACTCCTCTCCAAGGACAAGAATCTATCTCGGCCGGATCTGGACACGAACACTGAACACAAATTTTAAAGCCCAATCCGCGAATCGATTTTTTAAAAAACTTCACGTCGTTATTACACTTTTTGCACTTCAACAGTTCCTGAAGAGCGCCGAAAACCAAAAAGAACTCCAAAATCACATAGCTGAACGTTTGATCGATTCGGACTTCAAACTCTGGACTCTTTTTCAATATTTTTGCTGCCGAAGTGCTCGCAAACGTTAGATCCGTTTCGATATCGTGTCGATTTGTTCCCTTGAAACCCGCGGATCTTTTTCGTTCATTTCGCGGATGTCCGCTTCTCGAGCCTTTTCTATCCTGCCACGCACATTTCTCCTTCGTAGATCTATCCATTTTGAATGTCGAAACCGAACTGAAAGACGAACCGGACTCACGTTGGAAGGTACACGAGCAGGTAGGAACGAGACAATAGAAATAATGGTCGCACGGGCAGACGGCCGACGCGGCAGCTGTAGCGCTCCGTTCCCTTCTTCCAAGAAATGCTGTACAGTAACCGAAATAATTTGAATTTCGGCTTGAAAATTTCAGGGAATATTCGGAAGAGTGTATACTATTCGATAAAGCAAAAAAAAATCGATTTTTTGAAAATTTCACACTGGAAAGCTCCCTTAACAATTAAATAATTAAATAATTAGTTGGGCGCCAGTTAGTTTTAAAGATCTAACAACTTATAAATTTCCTCGAGACACGTTTTGGCTAGCTAAGACACAATAGACAACACAGGGCGGGTATTGGAGGGACCCGTCAATATTTGTACAGCAAAAGAGAGAGAGAGAACTATTCCAAGCAATGAAACAAGATTCAAACGTACTTACAGATTCAATAATACCAAATACGACAATTCCAGTATTATAATGACAATTCCTTTATTCCTTTCACAAATGTCACGATTCCACAGATTTCCGATTGACAATTTCCTTCGAATGCGGTTACAATAAACCGTATGGCACGAGTACGATATCCGGGGCGCCAAGATTTGACGGTGGTTTCCGGTAGTACTTTTCGTGGGGAGCAAAAAAGTTCATATGGACTATAGTCCTAACTGCTTTAGTTTCCGAGATATTTAATTTTTAGATTTTAATATGTCGTAAAAAATGGGCAGTATTACGATTTCCGGGGGGCCAGGATTTGACCGTGGATTCATCATACTTGCACCGAAACACAAGAACAACACCAGTAGTAATAATAATAATAATAATAATAATAATAATAATAATAATAATAATAATAAGAATGATAACAATAACAATAATAATAAGAAGAAGCAGAAGAAGAAGAAGAAGATGAATACGAATAAGCATAAGAATAATAGTTTGTCTACGGGGGGGCTTCGCCCCCCCCTACCCCCCACCGGGGCTCTGCCCCTGGACCCCGCCGGGGCTCCGCCCCTGGACCCCCCCCGCCTGACGTTCATCCCAGCTTCCAGTTTTTTACCAGGGAGGAAGATTATGAGGGGTGGCGGTGGTTTATTTTAGGTTCATTTGTGACAACGTGTGGAATGCACAGATACTTGGTGGGGGGGTTGTGCTGTGAGATGATTTCAGGGATTCCGTAAGATTGCTGTGGTTCGTTGGTTTTTGCCAGAATCCAGCACTGCTCATCGTTTGTTGCGATTTTTACGCCTTGCTGCTGGGATAATAGTTGATGAGCTGGGAATTTAAGGGTGTCTCGGGGATTGTCAGGAATTTGTAAAGCTTGTTGACATTTCGCATCGGGATCTCGCTTTGATATTGTTAAATACGTATGCACTTCATAACACTCGCTGGAAATTCTAGGGCCAACTTCGGCTTATACAAGATTGAATTCGTGATTTTTTTGAAAATTTCTGTTAAAACGTTTTCATATTTTCAGTTTCTTCCGAAATTTTGAAATCGTGACAATTTTGAAATTGCTGGTTTTGTTTTTTTTTTTTTGGAAATCTTACAATTTAGAAATTTTTTCAACAGTTTTGAAAATTTCGAATTTTTTTTTTTTAATTTTAGATGTTGTGAATTTTAAGAATTTGTTTTTTGGTTTTGGTCGTTTTTATAACATTATTGTTGTTAAGCTTCGACGTATCGACCTAATTTTTATGGATGGAATTTTTGACACGCGTTCTCGGGGTCTGAGACATCGGTGTCGAAGATTCTGATGTTATCGACATTCCTATACAGGAAAGTTTCAAACATATTTCGAATCCCTGATTTTTAATTTTTAGTTCGCTCTAATTGCTCCACCAGTTCATTAAGAATTGATGGAGCAACCAGAGCGACCCATTTTTTACAATTAAAATAAATCGTGAAAAAATATCGCCACACCCCGGGTTCGAACCGGGAACCTCGGATCACTAGTCCGATGCGTTACCAATTACACCACCGTGTCGCCATATCGAATCGTGTATTAATGTCGCCATAGCCACGGTGGTGTAATTGGTAACGCATCGGACTAGTGATCCGAGGTTCCCGGTTCGAACCCGGGCTGTGGCGATATTTTTTCACGATTTATTTTAATTGTAAAAAATGGGTCGCTCTGGTTGCTCCATCAATTCTTAATGAACTGGTGGAGCAATTAGAGCGAACTAAAAATTAAAAATCAGGGATTCGAAATATGTTTGAAACTTTCCTGTATAGGAATGTCGATAACATCAGAATCTTCGACACCGATATCTCAGACCCCGAGAACGCGTGTCAAAAATTCTATCCATAAAAATTAGGTCGATACGTCGAAGCTTAACAACAATAATGTTGTGAATTTTATTTTGAATATCAAACGTTTCGGAAATTTTATAGATTTTTTTATTTCTTTTTTAATTTTGAATTTTAGGGACATTTTTTGTTTTTCGTCGAAATTTTGGATTTTCTTTTAATTCTGTAATTTTTTTTAAATTGCGAACAAATGTTATTTTTTTACCTTGCTACACCGAAACCCTTCGGTCAGATCCCAAAAATAAAAAAATCCCCACACTGATTGACTGTTACTTGACGAAATGTTATAGTGTAAACCTGAATTTTTAATTCTTACGAGGAAACCAAACAGTAGTATAAAATAAGAAAAACAAAATTTTCAGAAAAGTTAGAAATTAACGGGAAATAAACGTGACAATTTCAGTTGGCAGCTTTTTTGTCTGATAGTCAAGAATCGGCGGTGATATTGAGGGGCCAAATATATTGTAATCGTTTCAGCACGTAAAACGCCTGAGGTCGGCCGAGCTTCGGCAGCTATTGGCAAATTCGTCAAAACGTTGCACGTTACTCGCTATATTAATCACTCACTCACTCACTCACTCACTCACTCACTCACTCACTCACTCACTCACTCACTCACTCACTCACTCACTCACTCACTCACTCACTCACTCACTCACTCACTCACTCACTCACTCACTCACTCACTCACTCACTCACTCACTCACTCACTCACTCACTCACTCACTCACTCACTCACTCACTCACTCACTCACTCACTCACTCACTCACTCACTCACTCACTCACTCACTCACTCACTCACTCACTCACTCACTCACTCACTCACTCACTCACTCACTCACTCACTCACTCACTCACTCACTCACTCACTCACTCACTCACTCACTCACTCACTCACTCACTCACTCACTCACTCACTCACTCACTCACTCACTCACTCACTCACTCACTCACTCACTCACTCACTCACTCACTCACTCACTCACTCACTCACTCACTCACTCACTCACTCACTCACTCACTCACTCACTCACTCACTCACTCACTCACTCACTCACTCACTCACTCACTCACTCACTCACTCACTCACTCACTCACTCACTCACTCACTCACTCACTCACTCACTCACTCACTCACTCACTCACTCACTCACTCACTCACTCACTCACTCACTCACTCACTCACTCACTCACTCACTCACTCACTCACTCACTCACTCACTCACTCACTCACTCACTCACTCACTCACTCACTCACTCACTCACTCACTCACTCACTCACTCACTCACTCACTCACTCACTCACTCACTCACTCACTCACTCACTCACTCACTCACTCACTCACTCACTCACTCACTCACTCACTCACTCACTCACTCACTCACTCACTCACTCACTCACTCACTCACTCACTCACTCACTCACTCACTCACTCACTCACTCACTCACTCACTCACTCACTCACTCACTCACTCACTCACTCACTCACTCACTCACTCACTCACTCACTCACTCACTCACTCACTCACTCACTCACTCACTCACTCACTCACTCACTCACTCACTCACTCACTCACTCACTCACTCACTCACTCACTCACTCACTCACTCACTCACTCACTCACTCACTCACTCACTCACTCACTCACTCACTCACTCACTCACTCACTCACTCACTCACTCACTCACTCACTCACTCACTCACTCACTCACTCACTCACTCACTCACTCACTCACTCACTCACTCACTCACTCACTCACTCACTCACTCACTCACTCACTCACTCACTCACTCACTCACTCACTCACTCACTCACTCACTCACTCACTCACTCACTCACTCACTCACTCACTCACTCACTCACTCACTCACTCACTCACTCACTCACTCACTCACTCACTCACTCACTCACTCACTCACTCACTCACTCACTCACTCACTCACTCACTCACTCACTCACTCACTCACTCACTCACTCACTCACTCACTCACTCACTCACTCACTCACTCACTCACTCACTCACTCACTCACTCACTCACTCACTCACTCACTCACTCACTCACTCACTCACTCACTCACTCACTCACTCACTCACTCACTCACTCACTCACTCACTCACTCACTCACTCACTCACTCACTCACTCACTCACTCACTCACTCACTCACTCACTCACTCACTCACTCACTCACTCACTCACTCACTCACTCACTCACTCACTCACTCACTCACTCACTCACTCACTCACTCACTCACTCACTCACTCACTCACTCACTCACTCACTCACTCACTCACTCACTCACTCACTCACTCACTCACTCACTCACTCACTCACTCACTCACTCACTCACTCACTCACTCACTCACTCACTCACTCACTCACTCACTCACTCACTCACTCACTCACTCACTCACTCACTCACTCACTCACTCACTCACTCACTCACTCACTCACTCACTCACTCACTCACTCACTCACTCACTCACTCACTCACTCACTCACTCACTCACTCACTCACTCACTCACTCACTCACTCACTCACTCACTCACTCACTCACTCACTCACTCACTCACTCACTCACTCACTCACTCACTCACTCACTCACTCACTCACTCACTCACTCACTCACTCACTCACTCACTCACTCACTCACTCACTCACTCACTCACTCACTCACTCACTCACTCACTCACTCACTCACTCACTCACTCACTCACTCACTCACTCACTCACTCACTCACTCACTCACTCACTCACTCACTCACTCACTCACTCACTCACTCACTCACTCACTCACTCACTCACTCACTCACTCACTCACTCACTCACTCACTCACTCACTCACTCACTCACTCACTCACTCACTCACTCACTCACTCACTCACTCACTCACTCACTCACTCACTCACTCACTCACTCACTCACTCACTCACTCACTCACTCACTCACTCACTCACTCACTCACTCACTCACTCACTCACTCACTCACTCACTCACTCACTCACTCACTCACTCACTCACTCACTCACTCACTCACTCACTCACTCACTCACTCACTCACTCACTCACTCACTCACTCACTCACTCACTCACTCACTCACTCACTCACTCACTCACTCACTCACTCACTCACTCACTCACTCACTCACTCACTCACTCACTCACTCACTCACTCACTCACTCACTCACTCACTCACTCACTCACTCACTCACTCACTCACTCACTCACTCACTCACTCACTCACTCACTCACTCACTCACTCACTCACTCACTCACTCACTCACTCACTCACTCACTCACTCACTCACTCACTCACTCACTCACTCACTCACTCACTCACTCACTCACTCACTCACTCACTCACTCACTCACTCACTCACTCACTCACTCACTCACTCACTCACTCACTCACTCACTCACTCACTCACTCACTCACTCACTCACTCACTCACTCACTCACTCACTCACTCACTCACTCACTCACTCACTCACTCACTCACCCACTCACCCACCCACCCACCCACCCAGCCACCCACCCACCCACCCACCCACCCACCCACCCACCCACCCACCCACCCGTACAAATTGACGAAACTTTCCTCACGAAAAGAAAGTACCACCGCGGGAGGATTACCGAACAGATGACGACGACAGTTCTTGGTCTTTACTGTAAAGAAGACAAGGTCGGAGTTTTCTTTAAGGTAAATTCGAAGAGCAAGGCAGAACTGTGGGCTTACATAAGTAAGTATGTGTCGAAAGACACAAGTCAGGTCTGCACTGATATTGCAAAACAGTATGTTGGCGTGGAAAAGCTTTTCAATGCTGGTACGGTTCACTTGGCCACGAATCACAGCATCGGCGAGTACGTGAGCAAAGAAAATCCAGCCAACACTATCAATGACCTGGAGAATCAAAACAAGCTGCTGAAGCAAGCCATACTGTGTCGTCGCACACCGAAACTCCTCCACCAGTATATGGCACTGCATTATTACAGGCAGCAGCACCTAGACAAGACGTACAGGGACGACCTTGGCTCACAAATAATGCAGTTCCTCCTTGACATAAAAAGAGTCTATCCAGGCATCGTTGATGGAGAGAAACAAGCGGGTCTCGAACTACGAGAAATTGATCCTCCGACCGTGGAATCCGAAGGCCTGGAGAACATAGTCCCTGCAAAGCGTGCAAAAATTCAGACAATCGACGAAGAATTAGACGAATTGTCCGCGGATGAAACTCCCGACGAGCAAGAGTCTTCCGACGATGAATTTTTTTAAACACGCTTGCACCCTTGCGCCCTCGAGCTTACGCGCATACCCGCATATTCGCGCCCTTGCGCTAAGGCAACCACGCACGCACGCACACACTCACACACACACACTCGAGCGTACGTGCGCGCGATCAGAGAGGGTTTGGAGTCAAAAAATACCGTGGAAGCGACGAACCATGGGGTCCTGATCTCTGTGCGCGCGCATGCTTGCACACACACACGCAGGCACACACTGAAAATAACACTAAAACGGCCCTTTTCAGGGCCAAGGAATGTTAGCAGACAACCTCCACGTGGTACATTCTGGGTGACGCTAATGGTCTGCGCCCAACGAAAATTATATTCGTTCAAAATAATTTTTTAAAAAATTTCTAAAAAATTAAATATCTCGGAAACTAAGGCAGTTAGGACCATAGTCCATATGAACTTTTTTACTCCCCACGAAAAGTACTACCGGAAACCACCATCAAATCTTGGCGCCCCGGATATCGTACTCTCCCCCCCAAAGGCATTTCATGAATAACGACGAGATTCGAAACAACGAAATGGCAAACAGTAATAATAGCAATAGTGTAACGTTCCGCGATGTATATAACGCGATACCTACGTTCGATGGGAAAAACATCCCCGTTAAGCACTTCACATGCGCTTGCGAAAAAGCAAGAAGAATTTTGCCAGAATCAGACCACACTCGTTTTCTGGAAATGGTGCAATTTAAATTATCGGGAAACGCGCTTGATCTCGTAGACTCAAAAACATATGCAACAGTAGCCTCACTTTTGCAGGATCTTAAAGAAAACTTTGGTAGTCAAATAGAACTTCTCGAGCTTGAATTGCAATTAAAATCGATCTTTCAAAAGCGTGACGAATCAATAAGCGACTATGCATCTCGCGCTAGAACTTTAGAAAAACGCGTCATTGATAGGCTCAAAGAAATCTACAACACCGTAGCCCAAGCAACATACCTTACGAACAGAACTGCAGAAATACGAAACGCAGTGGTCAGATCGTTCATCAGAGGCCTACACAACCAAATTGGATACCTCTTAATACAACGACAACTGGAAACGCTCGAAGACGCAATAAAGGAAGCCAAGAAAACGGAATGCGAAATCGGAAAAAGTAAGTCAGTTCACCAGAATCGCTCCAATTCAGAAGACTTCGAAATGACACAAATAGCTAAAGTGCGATTCGCCGAAACTAGAAACGAACAACGGAGCAACGTTTTTTGCGACTACCACAAAAGCCATTCTCACTCAACCGCGGATTGTATAACTTTACAAAGTTTCCAGGAATACAACAACCGTCCAAACTCACATGGCACCTTCGACAAGTACCGCAATAATTCACGCGACCGATACAGCAACAACTCACACGATCGTTATAGCAACGATTCACGCGACAACCTCCGCAACAACTCACGCGACCGGTTCCCTAACGACCCTCGTGACAACTATCACAACAACTACTGCGACAACTCACGTTATCGGTTCCGTAACGATCCTCGCGAAAACTACCGCAATAATTATCGCGACAACTCACGCGATAGGTTCGGCAATGATTCACGTGACAATTTTCGCAGCAACTCACGAGACCGATACCGCAACGATCCACGCGATAACTACCGAAACAACTCTCGCGATCGGTATCAAAACAACTATCGCAGCGACTCGCGCGATACATATCGTGATGATACACGCAATGTGCCCCACAACAACTCTCAAGACAGGCCATCCCGCAACAGATATCGCGACGACTCGCGCCACAGACGCTAGGATTCACGAGATAGAACCTCGGGCGACAGATATCGTGATGACTCAAAAAACAGATATTATAGCGGTGCCTCACGGGCACCCAGCGACATCTCACAAGGACCACGAGAAAACACCATCAACGACCTCGCAAACACGACAGCAAACATGAGCCTAAAAAACTCAACATCGGCTTCGCGAGACAGTGCGACGCGAAGCAGATCGCAAGAGCGCACAATGACGAACTGAAATCTCAAAATTACGCAGAAAAAATAACAATAAGAAAAGCCACAATTTCACTTGGGCTCACGAAAATACATAAGCCTCCAACAGTCAAAATCGACTCTCCGGATTTACAACAAAATAGTGCTAAATTTCTTGTAGACACTGGATCACAAATAAATCTCATGAAAGAACAAGTCATCCCAAGCCACGTAAAAATGGAAAAACGCATTATCTACGAACTTTCAGGTATTACAGACGGTATCATTTTCACATTAGGCATAGTCATAATCGGCATCAAAAATCTTTTCGTCGAAATTCACGTGGTCAACCATTATCTTCCAATTTCACAAGGAGCAGTACTGGGAGATGCCTTCTTCAAAGAAACCCCAGCTGACATTCTGTACACCAAATCATGCATTTCATTCGGCAACTACAACATATCTTTCGAGACTCACGAAAAAGTTTATATTCAGGCACGATCAAAATGCGTAATTCACGTTCGTGTAAATAGCACGCTTTCAGAAGGATATATCCCACGACTGAAATGTGGAGATCGCCTTTACATCGGTGATGCAATTGTCAAGAACAACAACGGGATTGTATACCTGGCTGCAATTAGCGAAAACGACTTCAACATTCACTTCACAGTCCCAACCGTGGAATTGGAACCAATCGAACAAATCTGGGAAATCCCAACGTCAGAAATAGAACCAATAGAACCGAATTGGGAGGGGTCAGCAAATCCCAAGGCAAATGATTCTCATGAACTTCAGTCCGAATATCATACAGAAATTCGTATTATGGCAGCAAAGGGAGACAGGTCATAAAACCGCTCTTGCAACTAGATAATCTAGATGACAAAGAGAATGAGAAAGAAACCAGACAGCCAAGGCAACAAGAAATGGCGAATGGTCATAGATTTTCGTAAATTAAATGAAAAAACTACTCCGGATGCGTACCCATTACATAACATCGCAGAAATCCTTGACCAACTAAGCAACTCTCGTTATTTTACGGTGTTAAACTTGGCGTCAGGTTTTCACCAAATCAAAATGCACCCGGACGACAAGGAGAAAACAGCATTCTCCACACCCAACGGTCATTACGAGTTCAATCGAATACCGTTTGGTTTGAAGAATGGACCGGCATCCTTTCAACGTTTAATGGATGTCGCGTTGACCGGTCTTCAAGGCACTGATTTATTCGTCTATTCAGATGATATAGTGCTTTATGCCGCTACCCTTGTCGAACATGGAAAAACATTCGATAGATTGGCACAAAGATTAACCAACGCTGGGTTAACGCTACAAACGGAAAAATGCTAATTTTTACGCAAAGAGGTAGCATACTTATGACATCAAATAACGCAAGATGGTTGAAAGCCTAAACCAGATTTAGTAGAATCAGTAGAACAATTCCCGGTACCAATAAACAAAAAAGGCATTGTATAGTTTCATGCCCTCGCCAATTTTTACAGATGATTCATTTGCGATTTTGCAATGATAGCCCACACAGTAACTAAACAACTTAAAAAAGAAGCAAAATTTGAGTGGACAGAAGAATGCCAAAAAGCGTTCGATTGTTTAAAAAAGAAAATCACTTGCTACCCCATATTGCGTTATCCAGATTTTGCAAAACGATTCAAACTTACAACCGACGCGTCAGACTACGCCATTGGCGCAGTGGTAAGCCGGGAATACGACGGATTTGATCACCCTGTCGGATTTTACTCGCGAGCCTTGTTAAAATCGGAACTATCATACGACGCAATGCGGAAAGAACTTTTGGCTATCGTGAATGCCGTTGAACATTTTCAGTACTATCTCTACGGACACAACTTCGACCTCGTCACGGACAACCAAGCACTCACTTATCTTGTTAAAAACCCTAAGCCACCACAACAATTGTAACGATGGCAGGCAACACTAAATAACTACAGCTACGAAATACACCACAAACCAGGAAAGCTAAATGTCGTCACAGACGCACTCTCAAGAAGCCCCGTGTCGGTGCTTCCGATAAAACCACGCGAAACATCATCAAGCAATTCAGCAGGACACGAAGATAAGCAACAAAAAACATATCAGCAACCGCCATCAGTAGTTCGCAGTCACTCAACAATAGATGAAGGTTCAGGAAATCCAACGCTAAAGAAAAAACAACGTGCGAATGAACTAACTACTGAATCGGAGAACGACACCAAACAAGAACAAACTGACGTAGAAATGGAAGAAGTACTAGGAACATCGAGTACACAACCAAAAACCGACTTAACCAAACATGAAACCCCGAATAAAGCATCAAACGACAAACCAACAACAAACCAAAACGAGAAGAGAGCACACAACAAAAATAATCCGCCAATAGATGACGGTAACTACGAATCACCACCAACGGATGAAGAAGAACTCACATCAACAAGGAAAACGACCAAGCGAACGAAAAAGGAATTTTCTCAGAACCCAGTTACACGAAGGAAGATGACCAGGCAAACTCAAGAAGGTACATCGAACGAAGAAAATATTGACCAAGCCAATAAATATAGGAAATTATCGACAACGATATACGAGTTCGAAAAAGGAGGAAGCCCAACGAGGCGCGACGAAACGAGCCCACCGAGGCACCACAAAACTAGCCAAACGAGGCATCACACAACGAGTCCAACGAGACCGAATCAAACTAGCCAAACGAGGCATCACACAACGAGTCCAACGAGACCGAATCAAACTAGCCCAACGAGGCACAAACAAACGATTGAAAAACAAGACGACGACACTCAGGCTCAACAAAACGGAAAAGAATCGGCAAATGAAACAGCAACCGAGGATGGAGGATCCGCCAATCTTGTAAGCACATCATCACCAGCACCGATCGGAGAAGCATCTGGTGATCAAAACGCAAACGATCCGGCAGTACGTCCAACATTCAGGTCACCATCTACACAGAAACAACACGAAAATCCGAATGGAAAAGAAGACGACTTTGCGCAACAAACTGTTCAACCAAACTTCCGTTCACCTCCAACGTCAGAAACAATAAAAGAGTCTCCTATAACCACTCCAAAATGGAAAGAAATCACTGACAATCCAGGATACGTGCGACTTGAAAAAGTCCCAAAAACAGTGACAAATACAAAGAAATGGCTGGAAATCATCGATAATCCAGATAATCCAACACCGTCACCTAAAAAAGTAAAGATTAAAGACGATCCAGGATATTTTTCACCGGAAATGATAGTAGAATACTGGGATGAGCATGTAGCAAAAATCAACGACAATCTCCCACCAAAAACAACATTCACCACTTAAAGCAATGAACAAGCAGAAAAAAAACCAACGACAACAGCAGTCATCTCTCATCAAAAACAATACTATCACCTAAAACAATGAAGACTAAAGATGACGCAGGATACCTCTCACCGGAGATGACACGAGAATACTGGGATGAACAAGCAGCAAAAACCAACAACACCGGTCATCTCTCACCAAAAACAACACCGCAATCTCATACCTCAGAAGCACAATCACAGTGTCGAGCACCATATCCTCTATCGCCGACTATACAATACCGATCAAAGATCCCAGAAGTGCAACCGCAATTCCGATCACCACCACACAATCAATGGCAAACAACAGAACACCAACCAGGAACATCGCAACAAAATTCAGACAACAACAGTCCAACATCAATAAGAAACATAGACCACAACACTTCATTATTAGTAACATCAGAAGAATCTTCAGAAAATTTGGACAGCGACTCACCATATCAACTATCGCAGTACCACAGAAAACGCCTCACGCAACGAGATACGCCACCAGGAACGAGAACCACAACCACGACCGAAGACGCGAACATCACCAACAATATCACGGTAACTCAAGATAATATACTGGCCTACAAAGACAACATAGCTTATTTTCAATCAGCTGATTGCATGAACGACACGATGATCGCACACTTATTATTCGAAAAAGGAGAATGCGACTAACAATCTCTTTTGACAGAGGATTCAAAAAATGAACAAATTGTAATCACACGCCTGTGAACTAAGTGCTACATTACAATGTTTTGTAAAGAAAGATCAACGGACAGCACGAATTGGGCAGCGGTAAGGAAATGCATAAAAGGTCTCATAAAAGTATTGGAACATGAAAAACTTACATCGTGCATCATCTCAAAAGTCCGAAAATAATTGATACATTCTTGTGGAATAACATCCAAAGAGAATTACAGTCAATCACATCCAACTCGCAAATAAAAATCACCCTCTGCGAAAGACTTCTCAGCGTTCCATCGCCGGATCAAAGACAACAAATTATAAAGGAACTCCATGGATCAACAATAGGTGGTCATAAAGGCATCGAAAAAACGTACAAACGAATTCTCGTAGGGTATTTTTGGAAGAATATGAAGGACAACATTCGAAACTTCATTAAATACTGCATCGATTGCCAGAAAAACAAGCTCGTCCGCGCAAAAAATAAAGCACCGATGATAATTACCGATTGACCCGCTGAACCTTTCAATAAGATAGCAATAGATATAGCCGGACCGTTACCCAAAACAAGGAACGGAAATGAGTATATTTTGACAATCCTCGACCTTTTTAGTAAATTTAGTATCGCAGTCCCACTAAATCAGCAAAGAGCACAGGATGTTGCGAAAGCATCCCCACAACGCTCATATCTACATTCGGCGTTCCTAGAGAAATCCTTTCAGACCAAGGCACAAATTTTATGTCTGAATTGTTCAATGACTTCACAGAATTTTTCCAAATTCGCCGCTATAGAACATTGGCATACCATCCTCAATCTAATGGTGCGATCGAGCGAAGTCACCATGTTTCAGCTGAATACCTTAAACACTTTATCGACGACAAACGCGACTGGGATGAACTTTTAAATTTTGCGACCCTCTCTTATAACACGAGTGTTCACGAGAGTACAGGATTTAACACCATACGAACTGGTTTTTGGCAGAATAGAACGCACACCATCGGAATTTCCACCTCCTGAAAAAGTCATCACATATGACGACTATATGTTTAGCCTGAATATAAATATTCGAAAAGTCCAAGAGAAAGCGCTACAGAAACATTTGCAATACAAAGAATGAACTAAACGATTTTATGATAAACGCACAGAAGTACCGCAATTTCAAGTAGGTCAATTAGTGTTCCTCATCAAGGAACCGCGAAAAGGAAAACTCGACAGTAATTACTGTGGTCCTTACGAAATTTTAGAAATTTTAGACAAACACAACGTCAAAATCAAAATTGACGATAACAAGACAAGAATTGTACACGTCGATAAAATAAAAACTGTATATATTACAGATGCCACGCACACACACTAACCATGGACGACATGACGAAAACCGTATCACTCGACCGGAACCCCGGACTCTATTCGGAGAAAATAGCCACGTTTCGCCCGTATCACACAACGTGGACATTCGTTACATACGCCAACACTCACGTCCTATCGATTAGACGAAAACAACTCCAGGAAAACCTACGATCAGTGAAAGCATATTGCAATAAATTAGGTTCATCATGTCTCATCATAGGACAGTTGTCAACGACGCAAACCCGCTTAGACAATATCAAAAACGCCGAGTTGATCTTAGACCAATTGATACCGCCTCAACACCTTACAAATAATAGAAAGAAACGCGTACCTTTCGAATTCGTAGGAAAAATCAATAAAATATTATATGGCACTATGGACAGTGACGACGCGAGCATGATCACAACACAAATTGAAGCACTTGAAAGTAACACCAAAGAATTAGCAAGCATTCTCAAAAATCAAACACATATTGTGAGATCGGGATTTGACATAACTCGGAAACAGATAAAATCATTAGCAAAATTATTGGACGCGGAATCAAATCGAGTTCAAGGCGACCTTTTGGCTTTTAAAGAAGAAACCCATATTATCGAATGTAATCAAAAAGGTATACAATTTGTAACCCATATCGAAGAGGACCTCACGGAGTTGGAAATGGATATTGATACATTGATTAACGCAATTCTTTTCGCAAAACCGGGTCAGATTCACCCTAAAATTATAACAAGCAAAACAATACTCTCGAGCGCTCAGGCTATTAGTAGAACTTCTCCAAACACGGAATTTCCAATCCCGTTAAACCCGAAGTACGTACCTGAACTTCTGGCACTGATACAGCTGGCCATTTTCCATAATGGAGAAAGGTTAATTTACATCATAAAAATCCCACTATTAGACCTAACACCATATAAACTATATCAACATCTGTCGGTACCCGTACGACAAACTGTTACCACCACAAAGTTCGCATTTATCAAACCAACATTTCAATTCACGGCAATCTCTGTGGATTTTGAAAACTATTTCCACCTTCAATCATTAGAAACATGTAAATTCCCGTCGAATCGTTACATATGCGAACAGATTAACCCAATACAACGCGTGAATGGTGAGGCCAACTGCGAAATTCAACTAATATCCAACCCACAGTTTAAAAACATTGAAATTTGCGACATTAAACTACCACAAAATTGATGTCGATGGTAAATTGAAAATTATCGCAAAAAAAAATATATATAAAGACGCTACCACAACAATGTTAACATTTAAAAATTTATTCCATTATCTAATATATAAAATCAAAACCCAACCCACTCCACTTAACAAACCACATTCACTAACCCGAAAAACTAATGAACGGTTAGTCAGTTTCACATTCATAGTACAACCAATATTCAGCAGAATGGAAAATTTTCAAAGGAATAAGAAAATTCTAATCTTGGAATTCCAATTATAAACGGAAGCAACCAATCAACAAAGAACGCAGAACAAAATCCATACCACACCTTTGGAGACCAACAACCAACAATCAACAAGCCACATAAATATTTGCAACGGCTCTGACAAAAACATAAAATACCGATGTGCTAATTTTCAATACTTATATTTTAAAACCTAAACTCTAATAACCAACCACATCTTTAAATTGCTTTTTGAAAAAATCAATCCACTTAATATTGTATAGAGTCATAACCACAACTTTTAACATTATATACAATCAAAATTAAATACGATTCGGAGCATCGTTTTGAAAGACCGGGGGGGTAACTACCCGTTATTATCAGTAACACATATTATTGTTCTCAATTTTTATTGTATAGAATCACCAAAATTATATTTTTCAGAAAAAGTATTTAACACACTTAACATAAGATGCGGAGCACCGTTCAGAAAAAGGGGGAGCATAACGGCTGCTTAGTGATGCTTGTGGGACCATGGTTACCTCAGGAATCTCACGGCAACCCTTATCGTATAAGCTTACGCGAGAGTCCGAGGACCTTAGTGCTAATTCTTATCTCGACCTATTAACACACTCAATATACTCCGCACTCTCCTGGGTAATAAAGACTTTGTATTACCATCTAAAGACTTCAATCACTACGGACGTAACCAGAATCCACAGAAACCGAACCAAAGCAACCCTCACAAACGGAGGCGTCTGTACATTCGTCCACGAAAGTTTCTACTGTAAAAAGTTCCAATTATCACCAATCTTGATGTCGCAAACGTCTTAGATTTGCTACCATCCTAAATCCGCATATGCGATATATATATATATATGTTGTAATGGAAGTTATTATCCCTGGAAAGCAATTTCTTTTCGTTACAATTTCTCTTATTTAAAATCTCATCGGCTGCGGGGGTTGGACCATGGAACGAGGATAGAGATCTGCGTACAGCACCAAACGTCTAGCAAGCTATGTGCCGCGAAAAGATGCCAACTGAATATAAAGAAAATTCGCACATAGGTACACACATATTTAAACCACTATTCGCTATGTTTTTGACCGTTTTAAGTACCTTCCCTGATATGAAAATCTCGAAAAAAGAATGTTTTCACGGAAAGCAAGATTCTCCTAAAAGGAAGCAAAAAAACATTGTACGATGCTACTTGACGCACATGAACACTGCGCAATTTGGATAAAAGACGCATTATAAAATCTCGTATAGTATTGCTGTAATTATGTTGCAAGCGTGTGTTTATAGCTTTCGCGACGTGAAGCCTTCCATTTGTTATGCACCGTCAGGGTACGTACAGCCCCGAAGGGGGTGGAGGGTAAGACTTGTTTGAGAGAACGCAATAGAGGTTTCTACTTCCTTCTGACAAGCAATTTGAACGTCCATTCGCCTATCAACATCACGTCTAAGACTCTCTACAATCACAAATTTTGCCTGGACATATTGTGGCCGAGGGTCGGAAAAAAAATTGCTTGTTGAGAACTTCACTCAGCGTGTTAGAGATACTTCGTCAGTGATGCCGCAACTATTTCAGCTCCGTTACTATAAAATCAATATATTTTTCTTGAGCATTCTTGGTCTATGGCCATATCAAAGCCGAGCCAGACGACGCACAATACTCGCGATATTCATATTCCTCGTAATGTCAATAATAATTCCTCAGGTATAAAAGGAAAATGCGGTTCGTCGAGGCAAATACCAGACAGCCAACAAAAAATAACTTACCAATTAACTATTGTTTGTAAAAGAGCAGACATATTATCTTTATTCGTTCCTAATACTAGATAATAGCTGTGGTGGAATTTCGAGACGACCCAGATATTATCATGGAGAGTATAGGACCGTTTGTTACCGACGTTGCTTGTGGAACTAAGCTGGCGAATATGGTCTTTAATTCCAATAAGGTGAGATAAATAATGACAGCTGACAGAGTTTGGCATTTGTAATTACTACAAAATACACATTTTTGTATAATTGTCCTATGATTTATTTATTATTCATTATTTTGGGGTATTCCATGGTAATTCACACAGGATAAAATCCGACCCTTTTTAATTTCTCCAACATTTTTTTATATTGCTGTTATTACGGAAATGAACACTCGTGATTTCGAAAACATCAGTTCGACATAAATAATATGGGCAATCTTTTCATTACCTAATCCATTTCAATGTGAGAATATTAGAAATTTTGATCAGCATCGTATTGAGCTCATTTATCTAGTTCTAGTTCCAACTGTATTTAATATTTCGTCATTCATTTTTAAGACAAAGGACATGTTCTCTCTCGCTCCACCGCGATCACCATTGGCGCTGTATTACTTACACTCATGATTGCTCAGTATTAAAAACAGTAATCCTAAATTTTTGTTATGGCAACTGGACGTTTCTGGATAAAAACAAACAAGTTTCAAAAGCCTAAAGGATGGGCCCAGTCATTCTTAATTTAATTTTACCGAAAATCCGTCAGCACTTTTAAAAACTAGGATTACAGTTTTCATGCCAATTATAATATGCTACATAACCTTAAGGGGACTGAGGCATCTACAAATCATAGAAATGAAAATGTATTGTAATTACCCCGATACAATTTATAATCTTTATAAAAACCTAGAGTTAGGCGGATCCGGGCGCTTAAGAGCACGAGACCCCTTATGTCAATCTTGACATTTCTTATAAACAAAAACTTTTAGTCCATCAACTTGGTTATGGTCTTGGTGTCTGACCACGACTAATCACAACACGAATATAACGAGGACGTTTCTGCAATTACTTTCGAGATACAACATTTTTAGAAGTGAGATATCACTCCACAAGCACAACAAAATTTAACATTTTCGTCAGTGACTTTATTTTATAGCTCAAATCATAGGTGAAATTGTTTTTCTCTCTTTAACTTCTCATAGAGTTCAGTTTACACCAACGGACTAGATTGGCTTAGGCAGTTCTTATTTTCGTGATGAAAAAAAACTCAATCAGGCCAAAGAGACATCTGAAATTAAAGTTTTGACTCGAAAGTTACAAGAAAATTTGTTTAAAAACTTAATGCGTTTAAAAAATGTCCAAAAGTGAGTATGGCTTCATCACTAGACCTTCAAATAAAAATCTCTATGCTGTGCTCGGACAAAATGTTTGTATAAAGGTAATAAGATGTAAAACATCTAGAAGATCTGAAAACCACTAAATAACCAATGAGTATCTGTGTTCCCTACATCAGCCTACATCAACCCTACTTATGAATGTTCGTAACATGCTTTAATAAGAACTTCTAAATAACCGAAAATTAACCGATAGCTATGGAATAAAAACGAACTTTAAAATGACGCAAAAGCAACTTGATAACAGGAATGGGTACCACTGAATGAAACTTATACTTTTGAATAGTTTTTCATTCGAAATAGTACATTACGATACTAGTGCGATAAAACTTTTTCTGCCGGGTGTGAATTTGCAGCACGAGCCGAAGGTGAGTGTTGCAAACACACGAGTTAAGAAAACGTTTTTCGCACGAGTATTGTACAAAATCTTACTTCACAAGGTGCGAAAGAGGGGTTTTACGAACGCGAAGCGTGCGTAAAACTACACTTTACGCACCGAGTGATATAAATGTATTTGAATCGTACTTCTGAACACTTTTTCGAATGGTAAGCCATTCAAAAGTGTAGTTTTCATTCAATGGTGCCCATCCCTGCTTGATAACTGTCGAGTAACCGGAAAGTGACTTCATTTGTATATTTGAGCCATGGTTCGTTCGGAATTATTATGAAGTTGAATAACAAACAAGACATAAAAAATAATAATTTGTGTATCTTTTCTCAATTATTATGAAATTCAAAATTCTTATGCAGATACTTATATAGCAATTGCTGAAAGAAAAATACATACAAATGATTTTGCTATTAATTGTACCTGAACCTAGAACCCTGTGTAACATTTTTCTTTTGGTATTAATTTCATTTATAATATTTTGATAATATCTTTGAGGTCGGGATCCGTTCTAGGCTTAAATCGCTACGGAAGTGCCTTTGTGGTCGCCCTACGTTTTTTCAAAATTAATAGCAGTTTTATTTATTATAAGTTGGTGATAGTATATCCCAGTGATAGTCTTCACGCCAAGACCCGATCTGAGCAAATCAATTGAGGTTTTTACGCATAAATATCTGGCGCAGACGAGGAAAAACCTTAGTATTTTACAAAAGAGGTTAGTTCGATCTACTTTACCGTAAACAGTATGTCGGGTGAGAAGCCCCTCATCGACCTAGATTTGGACAACCACAGTATGGAGGACGATCGTCAAGAGGGCGCAAATAACATTTCAAAGATTCGCAATCAGGCGATCAGGAAGTCGGCCGGGGAGATCCTAACCTTAGCGGCGTACCGCCAGATGACTGCACAATGCCAAGGACCGATGCGGGAGCAGAATTATATAGCACTCCACCGTCCAGACAGGCGCAAGCGGCAAGGAAGAAACCTGGTAGACCGACGAATGCTGTACACTTGCTTAATAGAGTCAGAGCGAGCTCGGAGGGTAATATCAAAGATATTTTCAAAAGAAAACGCGAATAATTGAAACACGGTTAGACACCACACCGTGAAACGGGCTCACCGTTTAAAAAAAGCAGCCTGACTTTGCGGTCTCCGGAAAAGACGCCACAAAATTCCCTTGATCTATATGACAATGCAAGCCCATCAGCTTTGGGAAATCAAAACGTCGATAACAGCTTCTGCGGAAAAACCCCCGACAACTTAACTCAAGTTACAAACGACGCGAATCAATCAGAGTTTATGAAAACTATATTGGAGCAGTTCAGCATGATGAGACGTGAAAATCAAGAGAATATTGTAAGGCTAGAGAGCAAGCTCACCGAGACAAATGCAGCGAGTAACAAGTAGCTAATGAGCGCCAAGGAAGAAATTCGCTCGGAGATTAATACAACCAGTGCACACTACGAGAGCGCTATCAAGGAATTAGAGAAAAAGTTTAACGACAGATTCTCAGTCGTAGAAAGCAAGCTTGAAGAAGCCAATCCTCGGTTGGAAATCGCAGCTTTAAATGAAAGGGTTGCCAGACTGGAAGAAAACAACGCTGCTGCCGCCGTTACGGCGCCTACGGAGGAGATGTTAAAGCTGCTGAAAAGACTCGAAAACCAAGAAAAAGCGTCATTAACAAACAATATTGTTATAAAAGCTTAACAACCGAGCCATGAAAGATACCATTATGCCGGAAAAACCGAAGTTAGGCCAAAGAACTCAAGGAGCAGGGTAAAACTGTTAAAGTTGGCTATCGAAAACTAAGGATTGACGGTGAATGGTACTATTCGGATCGCCGTAAGCAATCCCTAGAAAAAGGAAGAGAAAGCTCGACCACGGCGGCTCCAACTCTCGACCGACAGCAGTCTCAAAAAAACTAGACATCGTCAAGATAGTGTTTTGGAACTGTGAAGGACTACAAAACCTAAGCTGCAATTCTCCATCGGAAGACACCAACCTGGGCTGTTTCTACGAAACGTGGAGTGAATGGAAGCAAACCACCGCGCCACCGCAACAAATAAGAACCGATTTTAGTGCTTGGACGTACGCAACGAGGGAATCACACATGGAAAGAGCTAGAGCTGGCCTGGTGTGCACAGTGAAAAGCAAGTTTAAACCTGAAATAGTGGAAGTGTCGCCTTGGTGGTGTGTACTTAGAATAACGTGTGGGTCATGGCATTCTATTATCGGTTCTTTTTATTTTAGCCCAGCGCCGCAATTAAAAGCTTTATTAGACTTATTCCAACCTGTATTAGACGATATTGTAGACAAATTTCCGGAGGGTATTATTGTGCTTGGTGGAGACTATAATGAGCGGGTGCGCACTGAAGACGAGCGTGTGACAGAAATATTCGAGGTTGCTTTACTTTACGATACGCGGGAGACGTTGTTGGAGCTTATGGCAACGAACGGATTTATTTTACTAAATGGTCGCACTAGTAGTGATCATCCAGCTCATTTTACATACTCAAGTACAAAGGGCTCTAGCACCATTGATTTAATTTGGACTATAGCTTCAAAATTCGAATATGTAAAGGACCTTTTTGTGGACAATGATTTAGTGGGTTCCGACTACTTTCCGGTATTTCTTGAGTTGTTTGATGACAGCGGGATGCACGAGGAGGAAGTCCAGCAACAAAGTAGACCCATAGAACGGGCAAAGAAGAAATTGAGTTGGCACGTGCAGAAGTGCTCTGAATTCCAAGACAATCTGGCTCTCTCACCGCGGATTTTCAATAACTTTGCGATCACTACTGTACAGGAATTATATGAAAACCTGCGTTTAGCGATAACGGAAGCGGCTGCTGTGGCGGACTTGTATAAATGTTTAAATGGATATCGTACTAACTGGTCAAATAAACCCTGGTTCGATCGGTTCTGTAATGCGAAGAGACGAAATGTAATTAATTCATTAAAAGTAACCAGAACGCCCGGATACCAGGAGACAGAATTAAACGCGTATCATCAAGCCAAAAAAGAATACAAACTTGAGCTAGAAACTAAGAAAGCGGCATATATGACGGAAAAAATAGAAGCTTTTGCAAACGTCAAGATCCCGAGGCTATTCTGGGGAGTTGTAAACAGCGGTAAAACGAAAACCAGGCAAGTGAAAATGCCTGCGTTAGAAACGAGGAACGAATTTTGCAAAGGACTTACCCGGCCAGAATCATAGTCCCCCATGTTTTTGTGGGTGAAACTGATCCGTTTTTAGATGCTAATATCACTGCAGAAGAGCTCCGTGGTTGCGTCGTTAAAGCAAAAGCAGGTAAAACACCGGGCGTAGACGAGATCGCTAGTGAATTTTACAAAGCGCTGACGCCAGAGTGGACCGCATATTTACTCGGTTTATTTAATAAGATTCTAACAACTGAGGAACTACCTAAATTATGGGCGAAGGTCACGATCTGTATGATTCACAAGAAAGGCAACGCAGAAGACCCTTTAAATTATCGCGGCATAGCCTTGGTTAATACGATCACCAAAATCTTCACGCAAAGAATTAACGATAGGCTAGAAAAGTGGGTAAACGTCTATGGCTTGATACCAGAAGAACAAGCCGGGTTCAGAAAGGGAAAAGGTGTTATGGACAATTTGTTTGCGCTGCAAACCGCGATTCAACTCTGACTGAGGCAGGACGGGGATAAAGTATACACACTTTTCGTAGATTTTAGGAGAGCTTTTGACTCTATACCCCAAGCCAAGCTCTGGGAAAAATTACATCAGTTCGGCGTCAGCTCGAAGATAATTCGAATCCGAGATAATTAAATCTGGACTCTCAAATAGTGCGGAAGTTAGTGAAGACGTGCTCCAGGGAGAGGTACTAAGCCCACTATTGTTCATTTTGTATATTTCGGACATGATTACATATTTCCGTAGGAGGCAGGTGAGAGGAATAGACATTAATGGGTTGACTGACATATTGATGCTGCTGTATGCAGATGACTTGGTCATTTTGGCTCACTCCCCCGTTGACCTTAAATGCAAGTTGAGAATTCTCGCACAATATTGCGACGAAAATGGACTCACGGTGAACACACAAAAGACTCAAATTATGATGTTTAGGGCTGGCGGGAAGCTGGGAAAAGACTCACTAGACTTCCGCTACAAAGGTGAGAGAGTTGAGGCAGTAAATAAGTATCAATATCTGGGGGTCACTCTCTCCACCTCGTCATTAGGACTCCTCCCCGCAAATAACGCAGTTAAAAAAGCATAAATGGCCACGTCGTCGGTACTATCAATTTTGGCAGCAGCTAAAGCCGATAGTTGGGATGGTATCATGAAGCTCTTCGACAGTATGGTTGCCTCCACACTGCTATACACAACACTGATATGGGGTCTCAGATATCCCCCCGTACTTGAAGTTGCACAAGTTGATTTGTTTAAACGTCTATTTTATCTACTTAAGTGTACGCTGGGCTGTGGCATCAGACTGGAGCTCGGTATCAGCAGTGTGGCCTTTAAGGTTCTTAAAATGGCGTTCTGTTGGATTATAAAAAATCTTAAAGATGGAAGATCACCGTTTACCGAAAGTATGTTTCCTCCGACTTGTCCAACTAGCCGCTACAAGCCCGACTCCCCAGTATAACTGGGTTGTGCAATTCAAGACGGCCCTAGCAGATGCCGACAGTGCAAATTTATGGTTAAATCTTACATCGGAATATTGGGAAGCACAGAAAGTCAGTGTCCTCGGGATGCTGGAACGGCAATTAAAAAGTGAGGACCTTCTGAAATATAATGCGTCCCGCTCGTATCAATTCCAAATATCGAGAAATTTTGCATCCGATTACAATAGCTTGTATCTGGCTCAGTGTGCAGTTACTTTTGCTAGGGCGAAGATGCAAGTCAGATTGGCGACGGTGTATACGCGTAGATTTATAATAAAGAATGTTGTCTATAGATATGACCCGACGCAAGCATGTACGCTTTGTAACGCAAACGAGCGTGAAACCCTTCGACATATACTGCTATTCTGCCCCACTTATAATGCATTCTGGCAACACTATCTTCGGTCCAGATTTACGGAAAATATCGAGAACGAAGAAACCATTAAATCGGTATTAAACGGAAATGATCTCGATAGCATTAAGGTACTATATTACTTCTTGTCAAATAGCTTTAAGTTGAGGGAAACACTGATATCGTAAGGGTTGCTGAACGCAGCTTCGCCAAAAGGAAAGAACAAATTTTATATCTAATATATAAAAGACTGTATCTTCATGTAACTTTTAAATCTTTGTAAGCTATTGTATTATGTACAGATCCCCTGCATTATGAATGTTCGTGTTCTCATGTATGCATAATAAACTATCTATCTATCTATCTATCTATATCTTTGAGGTCGTGAACGAATTTTTTCGTTTCTTTGCGTTTATTATGATTATGATTATTATTATTATTGGGGGGAATCAGCGAAAAGTGTGAATTTAACTTCGAAATGTCGATACATATATATTGAAACCAATCGATTTTTCTAGCTAGGTGTCGCGTTCCTGTTCGGGCGCCAATAAAACGAATCGATTTTTCCTATTTATTTTAATTAACTGAATGACGTGTAAAGTTCTCTCTACCTCGTAGAAAAATCGAATTATTGTATCCGTTAAGCTAAGCGTATTGTGCGAACAAGATTTCCCTGATATAGCTTAAGGTGTACAGGCAATAATCAAATTATTTGTTGTTTCTTTATAGTCGAGATAGTCGACGTTCTTTCCTGACGATATGCTAGCTATGGGACCGAGTATCGTATTCAAGCTATTTACTAGTTGTTTTCTTAGTGGGGCAAGCGTTTGCATGAAAATGTTTGTTGGTGACGAATACAATAATCTTTATTCTTAAAGTTCCTGGCCGTGTTTCGGTGCGGGTAAGGAACTTAGGATTCGTGTACTGGACCGGTGCGACCTGTGAGGATGTTTGTGGTTTATAGGTTTTTGGAAGAAGCCTCAGTCGAAAGAATTAAATGCTATTTCTCATTGTTTCGAGAAATTGCGTTCTTCATCATTGGCTCTCTTAAAGAGAATTTGAGAAGGCGTTTATTTCGGGATCAAGAGGGATTAGTCCTGGTAATTAGCCAAGCTCTAATTTGGGTCCCTCCTTGTCGGGAAGATAAACGGAATTGTGTTTATGCGGGATAACCCGTTGGAAAATAAATAATAATTTGATTTACAAAAAAAAAATGATTTTAAATTCATACAGTAGGAGGTGCTACTGTATGGAGCTCTACACTCAACTTGCAAAGATTTTACTGCCTATACGTTGCTTGTAAAGCGAGCCTATGAAAGTTATAATTCTCTAAAAGTCCGCTGAAGAATTTGGAGAGCGTGACCAACACGTAATTCGAATATTGTTGAAAATATATATCGGGGTTGCGACGCACTACTCACCGTTTGCGGCGTGTCCTCATACAATAAATCTTCTATAGAAAATTATTCAATTTTCGTTAAGAGTTGTGTTCAGTGTAATCATAGGACGGGTGTGAATTGATTTTAAAAGAATTTATTTCGTTGGATGGAGTGAGAATTAAATATATCTCGTCTATTTGGCGTGGAATGCACACTATCTGTTTCCGTCGAG
Source organism: Perithous albicinctus (assembly GCA_964016905.1). Taxonomy (NCBI): domain Eukaryota; kingdom Metazoa; phylum Arthropoda; class Insecta; order Hymenoptera; family Ichneumonidae; genus Perithous; species Perithous albicinctus. Next base: position 21,051,012 of record OZ024688.1, on the reverse strand, counting down.
TCTTGTACGTCTTTGTAGGAGAGAGGCCTCTCGTCGGTCTGCCTGTGTGCGTGGCTGTATGTTTTCCTTTACTACGAGTGATCTGTTTCACTGTGCTATTCGGGGTTCTGTAGGCGAGAGCTCTTCAAGGCTCCTGCGCTCCTTATACGCGAGGCTCGAATACGCTGTTTCCTAATCGTGGTTTCGCACCTTTGAAAGGTTCGAAAGCTCAATCAGTATCTACGAGATCGATTTGCGAGGTACCTTGAGCTCTGCCCTCCTAGCCCGATCGCTGATAATAACCCACAACACACTCTTCTGTATAATACTACGAAGATTCGGAATATTATACAGGGTTCGGTAAGTTATGTTACCAATCCGGGCTTTTCAAGGCCTAGTGGATGTACACGTTTAGCTTGACCGTTCGTTAGTTATTTCGAGATCGTACAAGGTTCACACGACCGAGTACCCAGTGCGAGGATTTTATCCCTCGATTTTCACTATCTCAAGTTAGGTGGCCATATAGCAGTAATATGGAGCCTTTTCTCGAGATAGTGCCCTAACTCAACTAAATACTGGGGGCCAACGAGCTGTACGATGGGACCCAGATATTTAGTGAGAATTTTTGTTGAAGTTCGTCGTTGCTGCCGATTACCTTGAATTCGTGATCCTCAGTCATCGATACGTCCAACGAACTGCTTCCTTCAACGTTTTCTTCTTAAAATGTAGATTAAAATAAACTCGTGCTGATTCCCAGCACGCTGCGGTGATGACTCCAGGTAGTGGTTTGCTCAAGAGTGCTCTTGTCGAGCAGGTCTGTGGCTTTTATATGCTCGGTTGAGAGCGGAAAAGGGGGGAAAACGTGGAGGTCACGTGATGTTGACGTGGAACTATGTGGAGGTCACGTGGTCTCCAACCAACGCTTCTGACGTCACTTTTCCGTTGAATTTTATTTTGTGAGGAGGTTAAAACGCGGTTGAAGGGAGGTTCCACTTAGGTTTTATGTGTTAACCTCCTATCTAACGTAGGTTCTAGATTTTATTATTTATAACAATTAGCGTTTCGAACAATTATTGTTGATACTGAAAATACGTCAAATTTGCAGTAACTAGCCGCGTTGTATGCTATTGTGCTACTTATAATTGTTTCAAAAATCACAATTGTTTGTAATTGGATTGTTTATCGCAATAACTTTAATAATAATTGATGTACGGTGTAAATTCATAGCAAGATTTGTTCTTCGTGGTACTTACATCCTGAGCAATATCTTTTATTTCTGATTTATGTTGTAATTCTATGTTTTTTATGGAATTAAACTTTGTACTAGGGTATTTCACTTTTGTGTCGGAACCACTGATAATTACCTGACATTGCAGCGGCGATATTCAAATTCGATAGGTGGGCTGTTGTTTTCCTATCATACTTTAGAGTTCGAATTGGATGCGCCTATTTTTCGTTATTGTAAGAATTACCAGCTTCTATTCTTATTCTCCTAATACAGGAGTTGTAATCCGGTGATCTCTCGCTCGCTGTTGGTCACCATAGGATCAAGTAGGATGTGACTAAGGCGTTTGGCAATGACCTATTATATTGGCGAGATTCGCATTATAACGCCTTATTTCGTACTGTCGAAATATGTAGCTACTTATAATCATGCTAGCCGGTTAGTAGTAGGTGATGCACTTTGGCGACCCCCACTCCAGCGTCCCATCGGCTCACGGAGAGCTCGAGTTGATGGTGAGCGGTGTGGGGGGTTAAGAGGGGATGGTGAGGTGTCGCCAGAGTGCACCCCCAGTTTTCTTTTATTTATTGAATATATTTTCGTAATAATAATAGTATTTTACATCTATTGAATACATTTATGGAATACATTTTTTTTAAATATTTACACAAATTTAATTAGATGATAGTAAATTTTGTGGAGGCATCTGCAATGTGGTTCCGATGATGTGTCAGCAGGTCATCGATGATCGAATTTTTCGCTGGAGTCGATAGTTCGGAGGATCGTACATCTCTTGCCTCTTGTCGCTCGAGGGCCCGTATTCGCTCGTATTTTCGACAGATGTTGCGTAGTACAGAGCACACTGTGAGGGACGTGGAATAATGTTCAACCACGTTTACGAGAATGGTTTTGCAGGTTCCTGCTTTGACGCGAATTTGGGAAAGCCATGTCATGTAGTCGTTTATGTGTGTCTGCAATACTGTCAATTCGGTAAAGTCCTCTATCGCAAAGTGATAGATTGAATCGTTGTTTGGTATGGGGTCACTACTACTACTACTACTACTATTACACTTTCGTGGATTTCGAATAATCATAGCAGGTTTATTTTTATACACTTCTCATTGCAGTATAAAACCACTGTCTGTCAGGACCGATGGTGTATCCTCTGAACTGTGATTAACGATGTCTTCTTCTTTGTCACGCAGATACGTAGCGATAGTGGCAAAATGTTTTTGAAAATCCTGCGGAATCAGCGGAATCCATTGACCGACAGCCGTTTACGCTGTGGATGAGTCTGATGGTTGGTATTAGCGAGCTATTGTCATGAAGATCCAGACCAAGCCGAAAAATTTTCGCTGATACTGAATCTAAAGCCGCATCCACAGACAGCAGTAGAAAGCGCCCCGATTTGTCGTCTTGGATCATTGTTGCGATGCTTGATTACCGAGAGCCACGAGCTGAATGACACACTGCTAATGAACGATGTTTAACACTCCGTAGCCTCTTTAAATTCCAGGTGATTGTATTTTGAGCCGTAATAGATGAAACGCAGCTTTTTTTTTTGCAAGCAGAGACGATCATCTGCTGGAAAAACTCTTGCTGTTCCTCAAAAGCCTGGGTGAATCTTGACGGCAGGAAATACGCAAATTCATTTTCCAGATCAACGGTGATACGGATGCCCCATTTAATCTGAGCGGTCTTCATCTTCGTGACGGTGTACTGTTTCTTGAGTTCAAGCTCTGATAATTTTTTCACGGGTAGAAACTCCTCGGGCCTTCCCAACTTGTTGATTGCCGTTAAGTCCATCGCGTAAATCCAGCACTTTCAATCTGTCCGTCAAAAAATATAATTCCGATCTCGCGTGAATTAGACCCTTGATTGCCTTAATGTCTTGTAAGTGTCTTTTTAATCGCGCCTTTAACTTGCGTTGTTTTATGCGTATGAAGCAGCTAAGATAGATCGATCGTAAGTGATGTATCTCCGTAGACAAGAGCATCATACAGCCGCCTCCCCCCCCCCCCCCCCCCCCACTTTGAACGGTATCACGTTTCCGTCTGCGAAGAAGTAGACTGCTTACCCAGCAGCACGTGTCCATGTAAAGCGACACCTATGTCGAATGTATACCTCGATGAAATCATAGCTCGACGTTCAAGGTTAGCGAGAGCGCGAGCAACAATCCTGCACGTGTGTGTGAAATCCCTTGTCTTACAGTTTAGATATGCCGCTCTTATTGATGTACGCATTGTAATAGTTAGATATTATTTTATCATTTCGTGACAGATTATTTGAAAATATGTTACTAAACCGATGAATACCAAGACCAGCAGACATAAAATGAAGAAAAATAACTCAATAATGTCCGCAGAATTGTGATTCGGGGCTCTGAAGTCGCGATGTGCTGTATCGAAAGAGTCTGCAATTTCGTCGGAGACGCTGGAGATGCTGTGGGATGATTGGTGGGAGTCCGTAGCTATCGAAATACGTGCCCATCTTGATCGACGTACATTGCGACCCAGTGGCTTCCCGGCTGCTTGTGTTCATCGGTATTAACCACAATCGCTGTCGGTTTCGTCCACACCCTCGGGATGCGATCGGCCGGGTATACCGGGTATATCTTCAAAACATTTTCCACCGCTCGTAACGCTGTTTCACCATCGGACCACACTATACCGTGATAGTTATCAATCAGCCACTTATTTTGACGCTTTATACTAGGTGGCAAACTTTTATACGAGTGAGGTGGCGATACGATCCAGTGTGCACTGTAATCCGAGTGAATAGAAACTATGGCAATTTCTTTTGGTATAAACGTGTTACATCTATCCTTTACACCCTGGATGTCGATAACGATATTCATAGCGCTGCGTATGATTGTAACGTTTCGGGACATAAACACAGGCCGGTGCCGCGAACCGGCTACATTTCAAATATATGCTGTTTCCCCACATAAGCGTCACAGCCTAACCACTATAGTCCACAATTACCTGTCTGGAAGAATCAATCTCCAACACATTGTCATATTCCGCATACACAATACAATTAACTGTTAAGGCTAGTGCTTCGGTGAATCGCACTTCTATTCTTACACTGCCGTGTCTTACTAAATTCCAATGACTGCTGCTGTTTGCTGAGAGGTCGGGTGTCAGATCAAATGCAAAGAGGCAATAACCACGAGGATAATTTGTACGTATAATACAGTTACCCTGGTTTAGAAAGTGGATACCCGTGCCGGAAAATAATGTATGATATGCATCCACGCAATGAGAGAGTTTGAAATTCGGCTGTAACGGTTTTGAAGGTATCTGTACGCAATCTGCGTAAATTGAAAGATAATTGATTTTATAATTTTGGAAGTTGAAGGGATTTAGATGGCGATTGCCATTGAATGCTTTATTATCGACGAAACCGATAATTATTCGTTTAGGTAGTTGACCAAGTATAACATTATCTAAAGTATCGCCATGCACGCCTGCATGTAATGATAGCGCTTTAACCTCCACGCGAGTCAATGGGTATTTGGCTGTCGATTTAGACAGAGCTCTAGCATGAGCTAGAAGCATACCTGGAGCGATTTTGGCGCGCCGTACAGGCAGCGATGCATCGGTAATACGAATACTCCAATCTTCCGAGGAAGTCATGGACAGAAAGCATCACTGCTACGCATGAGACGTAATCGCAGCTCAACACAATTTATCAAAAATCTCTCCTGATTAAAGATATCGCAATGTAGATGGCCAAGGAGATCGACCAATTGTTTATCTTTACCTAGAAACACTCGCCGATTAGACGGACCCGTATTACCATCAACAATATCGCTCATTCTTCCAGCCGTGCCGTTGTACCATAATACGCTCGTGAGATGGGAGGTCTTGGCGCCATATCTGTAATTCAAAAGTGTTTCAATGTACGCTCTGTTGGCGTAAGCGTTATTTGGTGGTGATACAAGTTTTTTATTCAAGAATATATCGATTTGATTAAACATTGAATGCGTTAAATTATTAATAGGGTCGGCTTTAATAGTAGCATCAGGCTTCGTACCCGTTTGCAGTATTTGAACTCGCATGCTTAGCATAGTGTGTGCGAGGTCAATGTATTCATCGCCCTGGCCCGGTACGACAAACTCTATTGGTGAGTCATCTGTCAGGGACGAGATTTGTTTATAGTAGACCCACTGTGTTTCCTCAATTGTTGTTTGAGTTGGCGGCAGCGAAAACAACTCGAGTTCAGACTTCAAGCATTCACACGAGTGGGCGTGTAAGAACGCCATTTTCTCGAAATAATATATCTATGCGAAAATGTCGAATACGGATTTTGGGCTCTTCTTCCGAGATGCCCCTGTCTTTACCGTTTTTTCTCTCGCTGTCCTCCTACTCCTCTTCTTCTTAGGTCTCTTCTTTATCGAGCCAAAACGTTTTTTCGACGTTGCGGGTTTCATTCTTTTTCTAGCACTGATGCTAAGCGATGTACGACCACGAGCACAATGAGTCAAACTCTCAATTTTACCTGCTTTATATCCTAAACCACTCATAAGTGAACTTATTTTTTCTTCAGCCTTGCGCGTTAAATTAGCACCTGATTCACGTAGTCGTGTTTTAAAGGCTTCTCGTCGTTGTACACCATTATCCATTATATCACTGGCTACATTAGCACCCGCGCGGAGGGCTTCTTTACCAACTTCACGAGCCCCCTGTTTAAGCAGTGGTATGATGCGACGAAATAGCCCGCCGAGAAAACTGCCAATACCGTGTCCTCTCTGATGCAGTGAGCCTATGTATACCGGACTTATACCACCGTATCCTGTTCGTGCGCCACCCGTCTGTATGTCAAAGTAACTATTGTAATGAGTCATCTCAAAATACCCTGATTAATCGAAGCGTTTGAATTGTAGCGTCACCATCAACGTTCCACACTCGAATGGTATCGGTTTGCCAAATTCATCCCGTATATCGATGGTTATCGTCTGAAAGCTGGTACGCAGAAGAGGTACATAGCGCAGTGGCGAAAAACTTTTGATCTTCACGGACCCGTAATTGTAATTATCAGAGGCCTTTGTTGAGACGACGCGTAGTAAAGGCGTGTGTACGTCTCCGGTAATGTAAGGCTCACAGATATCTGAGTAAACGAAGAGCATGCTGGGTATACCATTGATTAAATTTGTCGGATACACCCCTGTGTGCTTGGCACCATCTTGAAGCGTTACACTCCCTGGATGGTTGAACCCTAAAATTTTGTTAAGCAAATGGGAGAAATAAAAAGAGTGTTCTAGACTTTTACATGTACTGCAGATACGTGCAACCGTTACGTACCCGTTACGCTCGCGGCTGAATTTTAAGTGACCTGCTACGAATGATATCTCGTTAATTGCCTCAAATAGTAAATCTATGCTACGGTACACTCCAGACGGGACACAGACACGGTCCAGACAACCAGCACCGCTCTGTACACTGTGAATTGTTGTTATCACTGCCGCTGAAGAAAGCCGATTGACTCATGCCGGTAGCTGAATCGTCAGCGCCATCTCCATTGTCATGAACCGTTTCTTTCCGCAATGTCGAATTGGCTCTTGATCCAATTCACTTGTCCAACCACAGATCCTCATTACCGATAAACTCCCGTGGCGCCTGAATTACTCTCAGAAATCGAGCGAACGTTTTGCGGCCTGCCTGTGTGGGTACTTTTCTCGCACGCATGGCGTCATTCGCGAGGTCAACTATGTTTGAATCCTTGATAGCCTGCCCACTAATGGAAACAACGCCTGCCGAATCCCAAGAAAAACTTGAGGTCGGTGCCTCATGCAAACGCCGCAGTAAAAGTTTCGCTTTGTTTCGATATTTTGTGGTACACTCTCAACGATAACGGAATCATTCAGTTTCGCGCGATGCTCATTTTTTTTCTTATCGTCATTCTGCGCTGTTGGTTCTGTTCTCTCCATGTGTTGTTGTTGTTGTTGGTGTTCAGCTCTATCGTCATCGATAAAATGAAGGTAGCGCTGCAGTACAGTCCGATAAGCTCCACTTTTCTCGCTCGCTCTTGTAGACATTAGAATTCAGACTATCATTCATCTCAGCGTCTAATCTACTCAAAGCAGTAGCGTCAGGGTGTCCAATATGCGAATACATCTCAAAACCACTAAAAATATGCTGTCGATGATTCTGTGCACTAAGTTGCGGTAGGCTCTCCTCGGAGACGAGTACCATTTTCTTTGCATGCTCCATTATCCACGGCCACCAATTAGATTTAACGGAAGTGTTCCTAGTATTGGTGTGAGTTAGAGAGGCAGGAAACCTCCACTCTGAACAACAAACCGCTTTTTACTCCTCCAACAGCCTTTTTTTGCTGCCAGACGTCGAAGAACAGGTGCGTGTCGACGCAGGTTTTTCCTTTCTTCCGGTTTCAGAGGCATGTTCCCGCGGAGAATATTCAACGCACACTCGCAAATACACCGAATTACGCGCGAATCGGCTTTGCATAAAACAGCCTCACGTTGCTCCTTGTTTAGATACTGAAGAGCACGCAATATAGCAATCTGCTTCTTACTGAGCGGCGATCCATTATGCTCCATCGCAAGAACAGTACTGATAGCTCTCTGAACGTGACAGTAGCTTATTAATTTTGACAGGTATCACCAGCGTTTTTTCCTTTCTTTGATGTTCAGGGGTACGCTTGCACGGAGAATGGTCAATACACACTCGCAAACACACCGGGTTGCGCTGGAATCAACTTTGTGCAAATTGACATCACTCTGAGCCTTATTTAGATACTGAAGAATGCATAATATTGCTGTCTGCTTTTTCCGTGTGACGATCCTGTGCGCTCCATTACATTCGCAGTACTGGTACCTCACCGGATGTGTCAGAGTTTTTAAAAAATTTTCGCAGTACGTAAACATATTGATGTGGGTCATCGGAAAAAATACAGGTACGCAATCTACAGTTGTCAGGTGTCGATTGTTTCAAGTCTAATAGCAAATACCCGTGCGGTTTAGATGTTGCATTGTGATAAGCCTCTTGAAAGAAACGAGGGTTTTCGGGGTATACCTGACGTGCTAGGTGCTGCACTTGAGCACGATCACGAGGGTTTTTAAAAATATCTATATAATTAGCATTCAAGGAAATATCACGTTGTCCGTGACCCTGGTGAAATAAGTTTTGCGTTATAAAAATAACACTCAAATTTTTATGATGACTGCCCTTGGTAAATAAATCGACAACGCTGTTGTTCGAGGCCTCGCGCATTAAGTCATCTGTGACGGCCCTGCACTACATTGCATATAAGAGGACGATTCGAATAAGAGAAACATATAGGTGACACTAGCGCAGTGGGTAGCGCTCTTGCTTAGGAACTGAACAGTCCGGGTTCGAGTCCTGGTGATCATCATATATTTTCTCTCTTCGATACTTCGTCTGGCCGTCCTCACTACCAATCTACACTCTTCCCCCAAATCTCCGCTTGGTCATTACACATCTATTATTATAAGTTTAGCACGTGGATCGTTTGCAAAGTCCGCATTCTGTGGTAATCCCTCGTGAAACTCTATTGACTTACCATACTCCACATACGCCGACTGCCACTCGGAACAATAAAAAATAATTCTTTCGAACGGCTCGCTATTCATATGCGTGATAAACTTTAAAAACTTCTTTACAAAGTATGCTTTACCGCACCCGGTGGGCCCGCAAATCATTGACGTCCAGGGGTGCTTCCACCGTATCCATCATAGTGAATGAACGAATCCGACGTGTCGATACCTATAATAAAGGTGATGATTGGGAAAACTGCACAAGTCATAACATAGATCATTTATTTAAAGGTTACATTATCTTACATTATATATTTTGTATAACTAACACACGTAGCCGTAAGGAAGTGAGCTGTACGAACCCTCGGGTCTTCGCTTGACACTCGCTGGCATACATGACTTTGTTTCAGGACGCGTGACAACCTGATGAAACGCTGTCCGTCGAATAGAGTTATAGCTTAGCATAATAGGGTCTTCTCTCTCACCTATTATAAATGAGCGTATTGACTTGTAATTTATAAGAGCACTATTTGCGAAATTTAGCGTTATACCCTTTACCGTACAAATCTCACTTTCCGAACCGTTTGAAGTTTTTACTTTAAACGATTTATTAAATCGTAGTAAAAACTACGAAAGAATAAAATGTTGGTCCACCCGAAACGAAAGATTTTATGTAGCTGCCCTCACCATAGCAGCTCAGCTCGTCTGTTAAATCTCCTAGGGGCTGACCTGTGGGTGGTTCGTATTCCCCCGAGTCTTTCCGCGTCACGTAAATGACCGAATCAGTGTCGCAGTACAGAGCACGTCGGCCTAAAGGCTCGAGGTAGCTATAGTTTTAATAGCGCTTGAGCTGTAGTGTACGCTGTTACGTCAAACTTGCGTTTGGAATTTCTTCCAAAACAAATTTACACGCTTGTTGAGCGCTTAAGTTATTAGGCTCCAGTACTCTGGTCAAGGAAGGGCTATCTTTCCCTATACACAATATGACGTGGAACACTGAAGACGCAACCCCGTTTTTGAGTCTAACCTTTCGGAAAATTACTCATGACAGGGGTGTGAATGGTGTGGGCTAATGTTGAGACGAGGGAGGAAAATTCTACTATAGGGAGGGATATCTCAAATTATTCGTAGCTCTTAATCGGTTAGTCTAGAAAAAGGGAAATAACTAATAAAAATAAATCTTGTACTTACGTCCGCTGTTGTTGCTTCGTAATGATAGAACGACTTCCACTGGAGTTGTAATACGTTGTATGGATGGGTATTTTATATGATAATATTCACGGTATACTCTTTTTCCACTTATAACAAAGATTTTATTCAAAGAAACGTTTTCAAAATAAAATCGTGGAAAGAATGATACAAATATATTTGCAAATAAGCACACTCGATATCCGCGCGCGAGATTATGCTAATAAATTAATTCGATCGATAAGAAAAGATCCAGAGAAATAAAAATATTCATTCACAAGAATTCAAACACCTTTAAATATTTATAAGAACCAAAGCTTGAAATATTCCAAACACCGCTTAAAACTTCGTAATAATTCAACAAAATCAAATACGGAAAAACTCTTAAAAACACTATGAAATTCCAACAAACAGGCACTTTAACTATTCCAAATAGTCTAACATAAATGGGTTGAAATGAACAGATGTTGGTTCTGGTATATAATCTTTCCAATACTACTTAAAAACTCTCTATGCCCCGTGGTGGGTGGATCTATTTCTAAACGACGAAAATTATGACTATAAAAGGAGAAAGGGGACTCTCAGTTTTCACTGATAGTCTTTCTCTTAAATATAATAAAATACAACGTTACAATACAGAGCATAAATTTAAATGTTTAAAAACCCAAGATAATTCAATGAACAAGTTAAAATATGGAAATGTGGAAATTAAAATGTGATGTGACTCCAAAGAATTATACAAAGTAAAATACAAATCAAAGCAAAAATTATATAAAATAAAATACAAGTTAAAACGAATAAAATACAAATTAAAGTTCAATAAAATAGCAAGTCTAGTACAAGAATTCTTCTGGTTGATTGAGAACTACCCGAGATCTCTAAGTCCTTTTTGGACTCTGCTTCAAAATGCAGAAATAATCTCCACAAAATTTTAATAAGTATAAAGAGCATAAAAATACTGGTTATTTCTTGTCTCTCAGGACTTAGAAAAATATTGGAAATTATTGGGTAGTACTCACCAGGGAATTCTTCTAGACTGCTGGAGATCACGAGGAAAAGTAAGACTTGGCGAGTTGTCACTAGAACTGGAACTCTGACTGACTGTTGCTCTGGCCAAATTCAACCCTTTTTATAGGTCTCTGGCCCCATAGAAGTTGATACAGATAGCCCTAGGTGGGTGTTTTCGGAGAAAACTAAATTAAGATTTTGGAAAAATCGTCGTGATTGGTAATGTGCACCAAACCACGTGAACATTGCATGGGGACATCGCATTCTAATTCGTGGTTACCCTTTCATCATCTCGCTCTTTCCTACCATTTCTCGCTTTATTTCTTCTCATAAGTGGGTGGAAAGAGTTAACATGATCGTATAAGAAAACTCCACGGTGCCCCTTCATTTTCTAATTAGTTCGTCTCTTTTTCTAACGAGCGTCGCGGGGGCGTGACTTTGACGCTAAAAGCATGAAGTGGGAGCTTCTGCTTATCCGTAATTTTGGCTACGGCTCTAAGCTAAAGCGCCTCAGAGAGATACGCTTATAGATGCTGCGCTGAGTTAGAAAGAGAGGAAAGATAGCTTCAGTTTTATGGAGACGTTATATTTCTTAATTTGTTTGCGTTATTTCTCGCATAATTGTTTACCGAATTAGGTGTTATTTAGTTTAATAGATTCCTTGGAATTTTCTCTTTCGATCAAGTATAAACATGACTATTGTGATTTGATTTTATTATTCTTCAGAATGCGTCATACGCTTAGTCTATAAGTTTCGTATAGCGATGGTGTTTTTCCAAATTTTATGCCCTTACTACTTGCACAATTATTTATATTCCTTGTTGTTTTTGGTCTTAATCGATTCCTTATGATTTAAGCTTTTCATAAAATCGAAACTTGACCTATGTGATTTATATCTATATCGTTCTATTATTCATTAGGAGCTCAGTATAGAGACTCCGCGTTTTAGTCCGTGTACAGATTCCAACAGTTATGTATGTTTTCTTTAATATACTTTTAGTCTAATCATATAAAATGTTGTTCCAGTAAGAAAATAACGTTATTCAAATTTGTTGTGTTCCCTTTACATTCATTATTTTGTTCTTGAAAAACATAGTACGGAGGAAAAAGTGAAAGAAGAAGAGATTTTATCAGTCTTTCATAGAGCGAAGGTTAAAAGGGTAAAGTCACATCCGGGCCAATAACCCGTAGTGGTGATCTCCCCAAACCTTACAAATCTCGGGTCGTTGGTAATGAATAGATAGATCATCGATATTTACATGGCAGTCGATAATTGGTCTCACACCATGGGACTCTATTTTCGACAACGGCCACTTTGCCTTGCGGCGTTGCAGAGGTCTTCAAATGGGACTTGAAATATCCCTTTAGATATGCTTCAGGGTGGGGGAATCTTCCCTACCGACCCTTGGGCCCCTCCTGCCAGTTGGTATAGCTATAGCTATACATTTTCCTATTACCATATTCCGATATTTTATTGTTCTATTTACTCGAGACTGAAAAACCCATTCTACTTATCATTTGATATTCTTCCTTCGTTTCCTTCTCTAGGAAGAAATGTTTCTTAAATAAAATTTAAAATCAACGCTTTATTATTGAGAAAAAAAAGGTGGACAGAAATATTAATATTTGATAAAAACAGGGAGTTACGTCGTCGGGACGTAACACCTGAAGCATCCGTGATTCGACAACATCTACGTCAGGTGATAGTCGACCTCCCCGTGTTTGCGTTTCAGCCATCCATCCACCTGGGGAATCAGGCGATGTGTCTATCTTCCTTTTCCAGAGGCGTCCCACTTTTCTTGCCACCTTTGGAGGCTGTCCTGTCTCAGAATCCTCTTAAGCTCCTCCTGCTCTCCTGGCGTGGTGCCCCGTTGTTCATACAACTGCTTTCTTTCTACCGCCAGCACCTCTACTGGCATCATTCCCGCGATGACACACACAGCGTCGTCAGACACTGTGCGGAAAGCGCAGGATACCCTTAGGGCACTGAGCCGATAGACTGCAGCGACTTTCCTCCGACATTTCTCAGTTTTCAGGACGTCGCCCCAAATAGCTATTCCGTATGTAAGTACGGATGTCACCACTGAGGCAAGCAGTTTCCTCCTGCCTTGCCGAGGGCCCCCGATATTGGGCATGAGACGTGCCAGCGTTGTTGCCACTTTTGCCGCCTTCGCAGTGGTGTGTTCCACATGCTGCTTTAAGCTGAGTCTAGAGTCTAGCATCATTCCAAGGTACCTGATACAGGGTTGGGAGGTGATGGTACATGCTCCCACGTCGAGAGTTATCATCTCCAATTGCTTCCTGCTCGAGAAGAGTACAGCTTCGGTTTTGTGGTCAGCCAATTTTAGACCAGCTGAGCACATCCATCGCTCCACTCCGTCATACGAGTCAGCAAAGATACGGATGCTTTCTTCCAAGTGCTTTGTGACAATTTTCAGACCCGCATCATCCGCAAAGGCGGAAGCCGTACTGGTTGTCCTCGACAGAAGACCCAATGGCTGCTTCGATCCGGTTGTGGATAATCCGCTCTAGGATTTTCCCGGCTGTATCCAGCATGCACAAAGGGCGGTATGACGACGGGTCGTCAGGTGGTTTATTGCCCTTGGGTAAGAGAACAAGTCTCTGCTTCTTCCATCGCTCGGGGAACGTTCCCTCTGCGAGGCATGTGTTGTACATGTCTCGGAACAGCTCCGGTGGTGCCTTGATTGCCATCTTCAACGCAATGTTGGGGATGTCGTCCATACCCGGCGTCTTGGTGTTGCCTACCGTAGTGCAGGCTTGGTGTAGCGCCTGTCGAGTAACCGGAGGGATGGATTCGTCCTCTTCTTGGCTTACTTGGTAAACGAAGGGCTCCTGTGTGGGGAAGAGCGTGGTCACGATCCACCCCAGTTGGTCGGTACACTTGGGTTGTTGTTGTTGTGACTGGCCCTTGAGCTTAGTCATGACGACCTTATATGGTCTCCCCCACGGGTCACAGTCCACCTCCTCAATGAGCGTGGTCCAACACTGCCTTTTGCTACGCTTGATAGCTTTGGATAGTTTGGTTCGGGCCAGCTTAGATGCCACCTCCAGTGCAGCATAGCTTGGTTTATTCCTTGCTCGTTGTGCCAGCCGTTTCGCGAGCTTGTTTTTTTGTACGGAGCTGTGCTATGGCGTCGCTCCACCAGTACACTGGCGTGTGCGGGTTTCTATTCCTTCGACGGGGCATGGCGACGTCGCATGCAGTTGCCACCTTTCTCATGACGTCGTCAACCTTATCCTCTGCTGTTGTTCCCTCCGCGCGGCCTCCTTTAATGCATGCACACAGTGCGTCCGCATCGAATGCATTCACTTTCCAGCCAGTGAATTTTTTCTCCGTTGGTGCGTGTGCGTGTGCGTGCGCGTGCGCGCTTGTGTGTGTGCGTGTGCGTGTTCCAGGGATAGAAAATTCAATCGTACATAACTCACGAACGGCACGATGGATCGAGCTCAAATTTGGCACGCAAGTAGAGCAGTAACTCCTCTTTAATTGGTGCAATCTTAAACAAAATGTATCTATATATACTGTGACGAGGCGCTACAACGCCCCCCGTCCCCGCGCGTTTGCCCGAGGCCAGCGCGTGAGCGATGCCGGCCCGTAGGAATGTGGTACGGTCGCTCTTTGGCAACGGCGAACAAATTGCCCCAGAATAGGTAACTGCGGCGATCGAGAGAGCACGACGCGCGCTAGCCATTAGCCAGTAGGAACAAGGCCCTGAGCGAGATTAGATCGAGCAGACAGGCAGAGTAAAGAAAGTTACGAAAATTGTACAGCAGTGCGAGCGAGGAAGAGAGAAGGTAGACACGAGTGGTGCGCAAGCACGGCGAGTAAGAGTTAACAAAGACGCGAGTCCAAACGCGTGCAGCAGTGTGAGCAAGAGAGAGAGAGAGAGGGTAGAGACGAGTAGTACACGAGAACGTATTAGTTCTCGTGTCGGTCCCTCTCGGTTATGCCGGCTTCCCCGGTGTATAAATCGCGAATGCGCGCGTCATTTTTCGCGAAATCTGTCGAACTCGAGACATCCATGTACAATCATTTCTCTTGGATATTAATATTAAAGATAGTGTATTATAGTATTGATAGAGTAAAATTGTTAAATTCTATATTGAGTAAAAAGAACCTCGGCGTCGGTTGGTGGTAAGAGGAATAAATTATGCGTGCGAGAATCGCCCGAATTTCATAATAAATATTGTGTTCTTTACTTTTGTGTACTGCGTCCCCCGAACTGCACCCCCTTTAGTTAGCCGGAGACGATCGGATGTGGCAAGGAACGGGTAATAATTCCCTGGCGATCTGGAATAATAATTGATCGACTGGCGCCCATCAGCACGAGAGTGAGGAAGTGTGGGTAAGGCGTGCGGGCGTCGTTACATTTGGGACGGGCGGCTCGACGCTGATTTTACCGAAGTTTTCAGTGTACGAGCCCGTCGCAATACAGATTTTATAGAATTTTTAATTTTTCGAAAAAAATGGCTTGATCGTTCTATCTTCCATAAAAGTTCGACTACTCAGCTAAATAGTTCTTCATAACTGAAGAAAGGTTCAATGTTGTTCGGTATTGAATTTCGACGAAATCGGTAAACCGGTTCGGATTTTATAGAATTTTTTAATTTTTCGAAAAAAATTAATTTCCCTCTAAATCACGTCGAATTTCAACTAATCAACACAAATTTTGTGCAGACGAAAAAAAACATACAGTGCTGCTACCTACCAAATTTGGTGATGATTAGTAAAGTCGTTCGGATTTTACGGCATTTTGAATTTTTCAAAGAATTTAAATTTTCGCTCTAACTTCCGCAAAAGTTAAGAAAGTAAGTGAAAACTTAGTACTAGACGGAAATATGACGCAACGATATTAATTATGGAATTTTCGTTGTCATGTGTAACGTAATTTGTTATTTTTTTTTTTTTTTTTTCAGATAATACAGTTTTAACTTTTAATTTGTGTTGCTGCACAAGCAACTACCAAAAGTATAGAGTTAACTATATTTAAAAAATGCTAATTAATATGAAAAATGATGCAAAGTAGAACTTCGCACATTGCTTCCTCATTAAATCTCATTTTTCACCAAGCTTCCTCTATGAGGAAGTCAAAATTAATATATAAACTTCCTCATGGAGGTGGCTTTGTGGAAAAATTAGATTTAATGAGGAAGCCATGTGCAAAGTGTCTCTCCCACCATAAATGTATAGTTCGCGACGAGTACAACAATATTGCTTTTAAAAGTTTTCTTCTATCTTGCATCGTTCACGAGCTATAATCGAAAAACGAAAAAATCGGCAATTTCTGGGAGCGCATTTTACCCCCTAAACGTGGGATTCCGCCAAAACAAAGAAATACTTGTCGAATATTTTGATCCGCTCTACAATTCTGCGAAGTTACATAAAATTGGAGGGGGACACCTCGTGAGGTTTCCTTGTTAGTAACCGTTAGGTAACCACAAAGTGATCCTAGTTGATCATTCACACTATGTTTCATTTGGTCGACTTAGGTCGACTTAGATCGAATAACGCAAAAGCAACTCGGTTATTTTGGAAACTGCATAAACGGAGAACCTTCAAATAACCAAAAAACAACTTTAACGAACTGTCGGTTATTTCTGCGTTACCCTGAGATTGGCTTTTGGTTGAAAACATCGGTCGTATTATCGGCTTATTTTTGTTCCCTAGTGACGGTCTATAGTCGGTCTTTGTACCGATCGTTTAGTGTTCTTTTATGGTAAAGCAACCGGCAGGTACCCAAAAAATTGATGCAGCCTTATAATGACGGTTATTTGTAAGCGACCGCAAAGCAGCCACAAAATGACGGATACTCGGGTCCTCTAGGGACGAATTTGGTTTATCGGCGCAACTTGAATACAATTTGAAATTGGAAGATACATATGATCTGAACTGCAAATAAAATATTTCACTTTTGGAAAAACTCCCTTTTTCCTGCTTATCATTATTTTTTATCGTGTTACAAGATTTCATACATACATTGTAACACAATTACATATTACAGTGGTATAAATATTGTAACGGAATCGGTATTTGTAATGTTCTTCTTTATCGATTTATACGTGAACGCGGCATTGAAATTGATTCGCTCCCACCGCATATAACAACTGACGACAAACTGAACGAAGTTTGACAATGATCGTAGCTTGATAAACAGTCTTGACTGTGACCTCGAAACGGACAGACGCGTCATCGATAACTGAATTGCCAATAAAGTTTTGCCATAATCATCTGTTTACATATCGGAGTCTTCTTTTAAATGCCCGGTCGTAATAATACTATGTGTTTCAATCCCCTTAAAGTGATACGGTACACAATGAAAATCTTCATCGTCTTCACCAATTAGCACCATCATCCTCTTCAGGAGCGAGAGAAATAGTCTTCGTGCGTGCCATATTTTACCTCAATCTTTGAGAAACAGATGTTAAAACTCGTTCAACGTATGGAAATCGATTGGAAATCTCTCACTCACCAACCGGAGATACGTATACTACACAAATATGCGGAAATAGGAAGACGATTTACAATCGCATACGCAGGTGAATACAGAAAGTATATGTTATTATTAAAATTGTCCTAAAACAATCAATTTGAAAAATATTGTGAAGTTTATTATTATTATTATTATTATTTTTCAAGCCGGAATATATGTCGTTGGCGTGCTCTTTATGACTCAACCAGTCGTCCCGCAGATAATGATAGCACTCAAACTCACCTGCGAATTGAAAGAGAAAAAGTTTCCATTTCCAGTTGATTATTATGGAATCGACTTTGAAACTTACTACTATTACATGACCGTACATTCCTATTTATGCGTAACGGCAATTGTGACTGTCATCGTAGCTGCGGATACGATATTCATGGTGTACGTTCAACATGCTTGTGGAATGCTCACTGTGGTCGGGTGAGTGGAAAGCAAAAAAAGTTAACCGAATGTTTAGAAAGAAAGGAATTGATCAACTTCTGGCATCTGGCATCACTGCCGTGGGAGTGATGCCAGACGGAGGAAAACATTCCACCGATGGGATTTTATTCCCTCCGTGCGAGTTAAGACGTAAGCTAAGACGTGCGCTGTGACGTAAGAAGCCACACTCCGCACCGCTTGCCCCGCCCTCTCCGGACGTATCTGGCCCGTCAGCAGTGTCAAACTGCGAAATAAACGATTAATTAATTATTAATTAGTTAACAATTAATCAACTGATCACTAATTAGTAGATTAGGGTGACCCAGAAAAACCTTATTATTTTTTTCCGAACCCTTCATATGGCAGCGTATTTCTCTGGTTTCGGTATATGTTCTCTATTTTTATTGAATTGAAATGAAAATATTTAGGGGTCGCAAGTCGTTTTTGTACAAAAAATCATTTTTTTCCCCAATTTATACTCTCTTCACCAAAATCCTTTAAGCTTTCCATTTTTTTTTCCTCGTATATTATACCCAATAGGATCGTCTATATTGTAGATTTTTTTTCAGAATTTTTCGATGACATATAAGACATTCTCACCGAGCATAACCTTAATTTGTTTATATGTGGCTTATTTCGATTGATTGAGGAATGGAACATGCATTTATTCTAAGATCTGACCATTTTTGTAAAGACTGCTCTATTAATAAGACAAGTATTTATAATTCATACGTGCCGAGAAAAATTGATTTGATAATTAAAAAAAATGATTATCTTATTCAAAATGTCCAATTTCCATTAAAAAAAACTGTTTCGCGTTCCTCAGTTTACGATATAAAAATAATTTCAACCGGAAATTGGTCGTTAATATACAATTTCGGTACACCACATACAATGTATGTAATGCCAAAGGATATCTTGTTTATACAGCCACGTCAAGTGAAAGTGATACAATTTAAGTTTTGTACCTACAGACTACGTATTACATAGCAGTGATGGGCAACATCAAATACTTTCGTCTCCAAAATACACATCTAATTACAAAGCTCTTTTAGCATTTGTAATTAGAATGAATTGAATTATCCATTGATTTAGGATTTGTAATTAAAATATATTGAATTATCCATTCCTTTCCGCATTTGTAATTAATGTTCAAAGTAATTCAATTACTTTCATGTAATTCAATGACTTTCAAGTAATTTAATTACGTTTGTGTAATTCAATGACTTTCAAGTAATTTAATTACGTTTATGTAATTCAATGACTTTCAAGTAATTTAATTATTTTCGTGTAATTTATTTACTTATTCTCAAAAGACATAACATCCATAACAACATAAAAATCTGGATTCGTTGAAATAGGGTGAAAGTGGAGAGTTCCCAGAAGTCTCACATTTAAGATTCATGTATTTTTAGCGTCCAGAAGTTGATGTTACATGATAAAGATAACAATATATGGCATATAGAAAACAAAGTGATATTATAAATCCATTTTAATAAATACATTTTTCTATTTCTGTGTTTCGACCACATATCTTATCAATGACGTTTTGTAACTCCTTTAGATCGATCGGATATGTCCCGTTGTTCAACATAATCACGTAGTTCTTGCAGTTTAGTTTAAGAATTTAATATTGCGCGATCTCGTTCCAAGTGCCTTTTACGCGTTTGTTAAAGTCGTGAATTAATTGGCGACACGGTTTTTTGCTGCATTAGCCTTGAATAGGACCCGCTTCTCGAAATGCGCAACAGTCAGACGGTTGTATTTAGGAATAGCCATTATTGTGGCATAAGAATACAGTCGCTCGACTGGTGCTGACGACGGTAACGGCGTATTGTATCGCAAGAAAACTTTGCGAATTAGCGGAAAATCTTTGAAAGTATCAAGACTAGAGTCAGCTCTCGTTATAAATGTACAGAACTCGACTTCAGCTTCTCCGCGTTAATAAAAGATTTCCGGGGGCTCACTTGTAGTTAGGACGGACCTAAATCGAAATAGTCATCCTCGATCATACGTTCAGCCGTAAGTTCAGCAGTTTCATCGCGGGTTCTTTCTTCAGATGCGGCTTTAAGAACAAGTTCGCGAACTTTTTGTTGAGTGGCTTGGTCCAAGCACGTCAGCCAACGTGTCTTAAATTTTGGATGTGTCTCTACCGCTATTGCAGCAATTTTGCCGGCTCCCTCAATTTTGATAAAGTCTTCAAATTGAGATTCCAGCGATCTTTTGATTGCCTGAAGCAAGGGTTTGCATACTACGATCGTGTTCTTGCTCAGCAAGTTCTCTACTTTTCGTCTCAAAGCTGCCAATGTGGGCAACAGGTATCCATAAAAACAGTATCGATCACTTCCGCTAGTGGTTTCGTACATTCGATGTATTCTTCGAGGTACAAAAAGTCCGACGATCTGAGAAGTTTTCTTAGTTGGACAATTGGATTCATCTCGCGGTGAAGTATCTTGTCCTTGAGTTCAATTACTCGCTTTCTAGAGTCGTACAGTGAATTCCATCTGGTTATTACTGGCCTAAGCAATGCCTTGCCCAAATACAACTTCAGAGCTTCGTTTGTTTTTGGCGATCTCAGTGACTTCCATAACCAATTATATCCGTCAAGAGCATTCGCATGTACGCCAGCGAGATCCTGCAATACTTGAAGCGCCCTACTAACATCCGTCGTCGCTATAAGATGCAAAGTGTGGCTAGCACAGCGAATATGGACCGGTAAAAGATAATGGAGCTCTTCGTTAAAATCAAAAACTTCGCTCTCGAGTAATTCCTCCGGTAGAACATCTTCATCGTGAATCTCATCATCGGTACAATCGGAACTGTTCCCATTAGCACTATTATTGTAACGAAGGTCATCTAAAAAAAGGATTGGGAATCAAATAATTTATTTCACCAGGTCCGTAAAGTGTACTTTTACGCACACTTCGCATGAAACCCCTATTTCACACTTAGTATCAAATCAAAGTCCGTATAATACTTGTGGGGAAAACGTTTTCTTATCTCATGTAAATGGAACACTTGCCTTCGGCTCGTGGTACAAACTCATACTCGTCAGAAAAAGTTCTATCGCCCTAGTATTGTAGTGTTCTATTATTCGAACGAAACGATGATTCAAAAAGTTGACTGCGAGTAACTACATGTAATAAAATTTACATTCATATTAGATTTGCATTGGAATTCGGTAAACTTTTGATCAACACTTGCTAAAAATAGAGTCGACCATTAGTAATTTTGGGTAAATATCAATATCATTTTTTTTATACTTCAACAAAATCGTATCACTAATGTTATGTGCATGTTTCTTTACAACGGTATCCCAATGATCTAAACAAATCCGCAGGTTCGACTACAAATAACTGGAGAATTTTCATTTTTCCAAGTGGAACATTTTTTTCTTATTATATTTAAAAAAATTAAATCCATATGCAATTAGTTATATTCGGATCCGGGTTGTTTTCTTTACGTGATCAAAAGTACATCGGCATGAAGAATGAAAGAAGAAAGAATGAGATTTTTCATACGATTTGCTTACCGACAGAAATATAGAAAACGTTTTTTTGCCTAAAATCGTCGAGCTCCCCATATTACTCGATTAGTAGATTTAATAAATGATGAAATATGACGCATGTGAGCGACGATGGAATATACAAGACTTTCTTACTAATCCCAGAAACGTGACTAATTATCATCTGTGGGACGTTCAAATTTTACTCTACGTCAAGTTATCAAGAATGCCTGTATTTGATGCACGATGCTAGGAAACGTAAATGGTCGAAAATTGGTCCAACTTCTCTGTATTATGGTATGAATGAGTATGCATCTCAAATAACTTACTAGGAGCGAAAACGGTGTCGACGTCTACTCCAAAGACCTCGAATGCTTTTACGAAATTAGATCCATTATCGGTGACAGTTGCTATGATGTTACTATTATCCAAGCCGAATGAGGCATGAATTTCGACAAGCGCATCTGCGATCGCTGCGTGCGAATGAGTACCGGGGAAACGCATACACGCAATAGCCGCCGATTTTCGTTCGAGAGTTCCTTCGTTAATCTATTGAACCATAAAATAAATACATAAGCGGTTTTGTAATTCCAGCAGGTAAATAACAACGTTCATAAGTAATTACAAGCTAACGCCAATTTACAGAGTCGTATTTAACTAAATTTAAAGATAAACTTTTATGGGTTCAAATTAGTTTACCTAATTAGCTAAGAGTTTACGAAAAAGTGAAAATACAATACCAGTAAGGTGGTAAATTTTTATGTCATGCAATGTTTCTATGGCAATAGATAACTTAATATAAAACTGAAACTATTTTACCAGTATGTTCACAATATATGATTTTATATTTAGAACGTATAGCATTGGAGACATCGTTGATTTCACATAGTAGCACCTTTCAGTGACCGTTGAACTTTCTAATTTGTAGATTAAATGATTTAATGTGTCGAATCATAATAAAAATGGGCGACGAATTATTATGTTTTACGACCACAACAAAAGTATTAGCAGAATGAAATTGATTTTTTTACATGTGACGCATGTATCCTACGAGCTCTACCTTATAACGATACGATCTAACGTAAAAGATTTATATTAAGAATGTAACTACTCAGTGGACAGTAACGCCGATAAATCGTCGATTCATGCCTGTCCAGATATCCGCCGTTGTGCAAAAGTATTTGCCAGTTGAAATCGCGTTTCGAATTTTCGTCACATTCTGCGTGTATAGAACGTCGATTTTCAAGCTGAATGTACGTCTGGACATGTGTTTCACAGAAACATCACCGGCTTTTATTTTTAAATCTAAAAAAGTTAGTATACTACATTATAGTTTGCAGCATGAGATATGAGCAGTGTAAAAGAATGAACAATGAATGAACAGTAGCTTTTATGCACAAACAGTTGCAATAATTTCAAACACGTGTACATTGCAATATTAAAGTATTGATTATTTAACGTTAACAAACAAGTCCGTACATTCGTTGCAGATATTTTCTAATTTTATTGGCTGGTATATTAATTTTTCGAAATATTTGTAAATTTGTAATGCACGATATAGTAACCCTTTGAAGCATACATTTAAAGTGTAAAAATCAATTTCTCACCTACTGCGCTAAAATAACCACATTCCTGTCCACTGACGCACGGAAAGTGGTTGTTTTAAGGCAGGAAAAAGTATCGTATGCTACACGGGAAGGAACGGATATTCATTTCGTGTGATTTCAGCCCGCGCTTCGCTTAGGCCACATACTTTGGCCTCGGCGGAAATCATGCTTTCCTTCCCTTGTGGCATAATTTACTATTTATGTATTTTGTTTATTTCCAACAACCACTCAATGATAAAACCTTAATAGTCATTTTCTTGGTAATTCACCTTCTAAAAATATAAATATGTATTTACAATCGTTAATGGGTGTTAAAAAACATCTGATAAACCTGAAAAACCAATTACAAACATGTGACATACCAGTATGTCACTATGCTTCAAAGGGTTGGTGTTCGTTTAATATATGGCAATAATGAATTTCAAATTCCTGTGTATATTAAATTTATAGCTTTTTTACAGTGGACATTTCATCATATATTTGAAAATACTATTGAAGTTTTTGGGGACTAATAATTAGATGGTTACCATCGAACATTCTGCGAAATGCTGGCATCTTCACGGTTTGCAATGGTGCGCTACTTTCTAAAATGTAGTGTGCAATGTTCCTATTGATCTGCTCTTGGCTGAACGAACATGTTGTGCGTTTACAAGCGGTGGATCCCGCTGATCCCGGTGGATCATTATTTAAACGTTGCCGTTTAATTTTTGTGTAGCGCTTGTATTGGTCGTATAATGCGTCATGTCGTCTCTATAAATTCGTAACATGAAATATTATACCGCTTTCAGAAAACCCGTGGTACCCAAGTAAAGTGGTTTCGTAAGGGAGCCTGCTTTAGAGGCTTCAAAAAGTCGATTTTTTCGAGGATTTTTTTGGGAAGGAAAGAAATATCCGATTGAAACGAAACTTTCAGGGTTTATTGTTATATATTTCAACAGTCTTCTCAAATTTTTTCATTAAGATACATATCATATTATGCCTGGTACAAGCATTTCGCCGAGGCGCCTCGAGTGTGGATTTGTCGTGCGGTGGGAAAGATGCAGGTCGCAAGTTCCATCTGAAACAAAGAACCCAAAAAAAATGTATTTTTCAATAGTATAGCTTCTAGTTAAACCAAGAAAATTCAACAAAAAGTGAAAAATTCAACAATTTTTCGCAAATTGAAAAAAAAATTCATTTTTTTGGAAAAAAAAATTCACTTTAGATTGTTTAAAAAGTGGGTTAATCTTAACTTTCTTAAGGTTTTTTAGGATCAACTTGAAGAGAATTTAATCCCGAATATAATCCATTTTGTCTCGTTTCGATAGAACGTTTAATTTTTTCCCTATCTTTCCCGCCAATTAGGAAAAATCGTAAAAATGAAAAACCGAGAAATCGCGCGTTAAAGTTTTCGTATATAAAAAATCGTAATTTTCTTGAACTTACCGCATTAATATGCTAATCAGCGATTCCTGGTTCATAGAATTGCCCTTCAGACTCTTCAAAAAACTGGTTTTCGCCCAGATGTTCGAGTCAGCGGGCTGTTCTGGCCTCTTTACTTGAAAATGAAGCGCGCCTGTTTTCTCGGGTGACGCGCTCCTTGTTGGCTCTCTCGTCGAAATTGTTGCATTGCTGTCCAATTTTCAAATCTAGTAACTACGTGGTTTTCAATGCTGCACTGTAGCCTTCATTGAACATTCCTCCAGCGATGTAAGCAGCAATCTCGACGATTTTAATGCCTGAGTGAAGGTGTTTAGGTGTCATGCGCCACACAGTGGAATTGAACGACTCGTTCGCATTTTGTGTGTGTCCACCCAAACACCTCGTTAGCAGCTCGTCCTTAGATAATTCCTCGTACACAGAACGAATGTGCTTCTCGACATGTTCGTCAATTAGACGTGTTTAAAACCAGCCAGGGTGTTTGTCGCTTCAGCTTTGCGCCACTCACACCAGCTTTCGGCGCCTTCCGGGCAATTGTCGTGGCGAGGTAATTCATCTGTAGAGCAATAATGATCAAGTGTCGCCATTATTGCATTTTTCATACCTTCTACAGAATTCAAGTTTCTTCGAATCGCCAGGCCGTAATAAATTGTTAATTTTTTTATTAAAGTCTCGGTGAGCCGCTTCTTTCCACCGAGCGTCTCTTGTTTTCTCTTGTTGCGGAGACGAGTACCCATGCGCTTTTGTACATGTCCCACGCACTCGTTTTTGGTCACTGTGCACTTGTCGTCGTATGGATCACTGTTCAGGATGCCAAGAAATATTTTGGAGTCGCCGTCGCCAATGTAATTACTATACATTACTCCAAATTTCTCGATGGACCTTGAGAACATTTCCAACATCGAATCAACTTCCATTTTCCCGGCCGAACCTGCGTGATTCGAAGAACAATTTTCTTTATGGTTTTCATACCAATTTTCAAACTCGTCGTCGTTCAATGTATTTTTCTTGATGGCACAGGTATGACAATATCCGCTTTTAACGTCGAGATCGATCACTTTGCCACTGTAGTACCCAATAAGTGTAGTTACACCGTATAATGAAGTATATCCACGTTTCTTCCACGATCCATCGCCCGAAACTTTCAAATGGTCAGCTGGTCTTTCATTTTGTACTTTAAGTTCTTTTTCCTCTTCGACGGCTTTTTTGCAGGCGCTTTCAAACATTGTTTTCGACATTGTATACAGGTGTTGCACGATTTGGTCATACGTCGATTTTGCTAAGTCTTGAGATATATCCATAAGGCCCAAAAGCCTCATGACGAACACAATTCTTCTGTTGATTTCGTAGCCGGAGTGAATTAACGGTCCGGATTGAATTTCTCGTTTAACGCATTTACACGACAAAACGATTTTGAATCCTAGACCTCGATGGCCGCTTCCGGCAAACGTTATTCTCTGCTTACACGAATTGCAAATAACTAACTCAGAAATTGCTAAAAACCCAGAGACAAACTCGATTATCCGATAGCAATGAGACAGATAAATTATAACATCGTCCGTAGTCGCTGACGCCAATTTCTTTTCACTACGGCTAGTATTAGCTTCTCCATCGTCCGATGACGAAACATTATGAAACTTTACTCATTTATTATTATCAAATGGATGAAGATATGAAAAAGAGTGCGTTGTGTCAACGCGACAGAAGTGAAACTTACGAGTCGTTTATGTATTTGTTTTTTTTTCCCTCCCACTAGGTTATGTGAAGAAACGTTAGTATAATTGTTGTATTTAATGGTGAAGTGAGGTTGAGCATTATATTTGATAATCAAAAACTATTTCTTGTTACGTGCTTAGGATAGGATCGGATCAGTGATTTTCATATTAGTGTAAATTCGAGGTTGATTATTTGATACAATTCAATTATATCAATATACTAAAGATTTTTTATTTGGTTTCCACTTCACTATTTTCGACAAATGAAATTATCCGTTTGTGATAACTGAAATAAGAATTGAAAGTATCGTTCCACGTAATCGATTTAGAAAACTAAATCGTCCCAAACTTTGTCGTTGCTTCTGTACGGTCAGAGCGTGTTCGCCGTAGAGTAGTGGGCAAACTGACCCTTCAAAAAATAACTTAGTCAATTTTTGGAATTCGTCAAATTAAAGTTAAGACCCAAGACTATAGAACTATTTTTAAAAAATCGATTTTTTTAAATTCAACCTTATGCAGGCCCCTTAATGTTAACGCAAGATGGTTACTTACTCTTAAATGTGTTGTATAGATCGATGACACTGTGAGCCTACCGTTATAGTTTTTGTCGATACACACGTTTTGCATACAGTTACGATATTACCGTCGGGCATCGATTGTTCGTAGTTCACTTTGAAATACTTCCCGTCCGAATAAGCCTTTTTTGCGCACGCTATGCGAAAAGCTTTTTCTTCCTCGGGGATATCACCAGGAACGTTCGTGGGCAAGTACTCGTCAATTGACAATTGACTCAAGAATAGAAAGAAAATGTATTATCGGTGCTTCCAATCAGTGATTGATCGAGCCCCCCCGAATCTTCAATGTTCACTGCCGCAGTTTCTGGAGTTGTCATGGTTGAGATCCTGACTCATTTTCATTTTACAATTCAAATTTGATTCTATTCTTTTTTAAAATTTGATGAAGTCTTCTTATACTCTAAAGTTCATGAGTAATGCGGTATTGTTGTCGATTTATTCAGAGCTTAGCAAAGCAAGGAAATAAATAAATAAATAAATTGAATCTTTAAAGAACGGACGAACGGACGAACGGACGAACGGACGAACGGACGAACGGACGAACGGACGGAAAAATAGCGAGGACGTAACACTGAGACTCAAAGAGTAGGAGCGTTTCACCGAGATATTTTGTCGTAGGATACTAAGTCGTGCCACTAACCAACACTGGTGATTGTGCGGTCAGTGTGCGGCTTCGGCGGTCTACCGAGTTAAGCAGCATTTTGTGCTGCCAACAATTGGATGGGTGACCGCTTAGCCATGCATGGGCTGGCACATCAACTAGTGAGTGGGATGCATTTTTTCTGAGCCTTTGGTATTTACACTTAAGTAACATTGTTACTTTCGATCTGACGCGTGATCGTTACGCGTTCTGACGCGTGAGACTGCCTAGCTCAGTTAATTACATCTACATATGCCTTACAAAGTATAGGTGACGATTAGTCGAGTTGCAGAATGAAGGTTCCTTTGGAAGCTTCAATCTTCAACCATTTGCAAAAAAAAAAAAGAGAACAAGTGCCTAATATGACCGATATTCTACATTGGAAAAATAAACACATACATAAAAAAAAAAAAAATTATACATATAACCCGTTGCGTCGTACCCTGGACATAACACTGCTGTGTTCAAGTTATTCTGTTGTGAGATCCGTAGTTGCGGAGCTCTGAATTGTATATATTATATATAATATATATACGTTTTTTCAAAACAGTTTCGTATAATAGATATAATTCACTTACTACCGATTTATATATCATGTAGGTGCAACGACCAATTTCCGGTTGAAATTATTTTTATGTTGTAAATTGAGGGCCGCTATATAGTTTTTTCATTGAAATTCGACATTTTCAGTTTGACAATAATTTTTTTATTGTCAAATAAATTTTTTCCATCAGATATGAATTAGAAATGCTTGTCTTACCAATAGAGCAGTATTCACAAAAAAATCAGATCTTAGAAGAAAAGTTTGTTCCATTCCTCAATCAACCGAAGTGAGCCATATAGAAAAAAAATTAACGTTACACTCAGTGAGAGTGTCTTATATGTAATGAAAAAATTCTGAAAAAAATCCGCAATGTAGACGGTCTTATAGGATATAATGTTCGAAGAAAAAAATTTGGAAAGCTTAAAGGAATTGGGTGAAATAATAATAATTTGGTGAAAAAACGATTTTTTGTACAAAAATGACTTGGGCGACCTTTAAATATTTTTCTTCTAGTCCAAAAAAATTACAGAACATGTAACTAAACCAGAGGAACGCGCTGTTATATGAAGGGCCCGAAAAAGAAAAAATAAGGTTCTTCTGGGTCACTCTATAATAGATACATTAATGAGTAAACAAAAAAAATGAGTAAATAAATGCACAAACTCTTTATATTACAAAAATATCTCGCCGCCGCCATCGTGTAGGACAATCTGAAAAAAGGCTCTGATTTTTCTAAGTTCTATATGGGATTCCCTCTAAGTCCTGTTTTTCTAAGTCCCCATGAGGTTCCCCTTCCAGGGCCTGGTTTATCGATGGCCCCTATGAGAACCCCTTTAAAGAATAGAACAAGTTTACAAACTCTGAAGGGAAAATTTGCAATTTTCGTGGCACGGAACGCGATGCGCACAGGGGATCGATGTCCCCAAGTACACTGTAACTCTTTTTGTATTTAGGGCTCGTAACATTAACGGCGTATTAACGCGGTTGATGGAAGTTGCGCGTCAACCTCACTTCATCACAGGCCCCCAGGACAAACCTCAGAGTCACATATTATTGAAAAGCGACATTTTCTAATGCCAGAGCATTATTTCTTGAAAGAATCCTTGAAAGAATTCAAGGAATTCTTGCAAGTCGATCTCAACTTTTTCAAGGAATTCATTCAAGTCGATCTCAACTTATCAAACTATTTTATTTCGCTATAGACTTTTATACAGTACTTTCTTGGAGATGTTGTTCGAAGATTTTAGAAATTTAAACTGACTAAAAATGTCAAATAGGTAGGTAGGTAGCGGCAATGAAATGAGGTCATTTCATTGCCGCTACTTTGACAACTTTGACATTTTTAGTTGATTGTAGTAGCGACCACTGTATATAATAGGTAGGTACCTATTATATACAGTGGTCGCTACTACAATCAACTAAAAATGTCAAAGTTTAGCTATTGAATAGCTACGAAACTACTGACTGGTATTACACAGGGGTTGGAGAGGGAAAAAATTGGCCAAATTCCTCCCGTTTCCCACTTTTTGCGTCTTAGATCTAGCGGAAATGTCACAAGGGTTGAAGAGAGTGAGTTTCCCTGGCCTTTAATTGGTCTAGAAGTCACCTTCTCCCACTTCCTCCAGGATCTTACAATTTTCGGAGGGCCTAGGGCTCCTTCCTGTAATTCCCCTTTTCCGGGCATACAGATACGTTCGGAGGGTTCTACGATCTTAAGAGTTATAAATATTTCGCGGACGTAACACCTCCCCCCTAAGATTAAATGTCAGTAGAATTTTTAACAAGATGACGTTTAATATGAAATATAATATTATAAATTTGAAAGGTTTGTATCAAAATAAATGGAGAGCAGGAAACATCTTATAACTAAACTTTAGTTGGACAATGTAAAGAAAATTTTAATTTTAAGAATTTGTTTAAAATGAAATCAGTGAGTAAAAGTTTTTTAAACTAATATTGTTTTGGTAGTTTAGGAACTATAGAATTGTTTCAAAAATATCACTTGCGCATTTGACTTGATGGTTTTTGATCTGATTAGCTCCACAATGAAAAGTTTGTCGAGGATTCGTGTAGATTCCGCTGGTTATCAATGATGCCGAATTGGTGTATTTCTACGTAGACTTGTTCATGGGATTAATTGATGATCGAAGATAAACTATACTTGTCCTGAAAGGAATTTGTACCAAGAGTCGGCCGGTAGAAACTGCTTCGGAAGTGAAGCGTCACACGTTATCTTGATTTCTGTTTGCATGATGATGTGTGTTCGTGGTGATAGGAACAGATCTAGATTTCCTTTGGACAGTATACATTGTGAAGGAAATTTCCTTGCGGAAAAACTCACAACCCTCGATCTTCACCCTCGGCATCCATCCAGCAAATAATTCTAATTTCCAAAGGTAAAATATAAAACAAAAATATAAAATAATAAAATCGACACTTATCACCCTACCGATAACGTAACTCAAAACATCTGAAAGATAGCTTCCTACAAAAGATAGCGATCCCTAAAGAGAGGTTAATCAAATCACCTGAAAGATAGCGTAAAAGGTAGCGACTCCTAAACGTAGTTTGACCGAATTATCTGTAAGATAGCTTGATTCAGGAGATAGCGGTCTCTAAAGATAGCATAATCGAATCATTTGAAAGATAGCATTCTACAGAAGATAGCCAAGATACCACGGGCGCATAACAAATTCAAAGTAAGAAGTCTATTTTATTAATGTCAAGTAAGAATGACATTAATAAAATAGTACAGACAAATCTGCGACATAAGAGAGGTTGGATTCCAGGTAACTCAGTACCGCCAATCTAAAGAATCGACTTTAATTGATCTCTCCTTGCAACAAATTCTCCACTGCTGGATAGAGCGAGAATGTGGTGAAAAGCTCTAAGACACATGACCAGCTCAAATAAAAGCAAATTAATATTCGGGTAAATAATGGCGTGGACTAGGTTAACAAAAGCGAAAGAAAATACAATATTTTCGAAATAACCATGAACATAACTGAAGAAAATAAACACTAGAGCGTCACTGATTAGCCGGGTGAACCAAAATTATAAGAGATTTGAAATGAATTGAAAAGGAAATAAACCGAAAGAAATTGAAAAGAACAAGAACAAGAACAGGAACAGGAACTGGTCCAGGAACAGGAACAGGAAGCAGTAGCTGATATGTCGGGAAATTATCAGGGGTAGAGAACACGAGAACAGATAAGTTTCTTCGATATTCGGGAAATCGAATAAGTAAGCGCGGGTAGCTATACATGAGATAGCGAACTACCCGACTATAGCCAAAATACCGATAGAGAGCCAAACGCAGAAATCATAGGTAATACAAATCGTTACTCCCGAGTAATACATCGAGATGTAAACACCTCATCCGACTAACGTGACCCCTGAGCGCGAGATGGGCCGGAAGGAGAGCCGAAGAATTCCTTTCATTATATCTTATTCTAACGGGCTCTAAATATCCCGCTAAATATAATTTTGCACTCATAATTACTCCAAAATATAATAAGTAAGAAAGCCGGTAATACGAAAATTCAATAAATTCAACGATAACAATAATATAACATCGACTTTCGAATAATTCCCAAGTTTAATGGATTTGAGTATTTAATAAATCAGGATTCTTCTAATAAAATTACTTTCTTAAACAATGGAACTTTCTATGAGAATTTAAACAATAACCGATCGACCAAGAATTAATAAAGAAAATTCTTTTATACTCGGTATAAGACCTAGCACGCAATCTACTCTCGCAAATAACCAAAACTAAAAGGGAACTTGTAACGGTATTTGTCCGTTAACATTAAATGTTAGAATTAAAATATTAGGAGTCGGAGCTCGAACACGGAATATATGAATAACAAACGGGTTTTCATAGGCAAAAGTAAGGTTGATTCTAATGAGTTAAAAAAACAATTGAAAAATGCTCCTAGAAAAACGATTACAGTGACCTCTACAACTTTTGGTTTTCCCGTATATAAAAGATAATACTATCGTTTAACCGTTCGATAAGAATGCTGTCTTATCACCTAACTCATCCTACGCTCTTATATGCTACCTAGCTTACATCTATCACTTACAGACTATTTTAATAAATTCTAATTATATATTCTCCTACGTTTATTCAATTTTATCTTGCTATTACTTTTCGATTTTGGAGTCTATTGAATTATAGGATTAATGAAACTATGTCGCCTTCAAAGAATTTATTCAGATCTCCTACATATGCCCACATAAGGTTTTCCCGATGATAAGTTAGTATGCGACTTCTCGTCGCAGAGTCGCAGATAGAAGAATGAGCGCCAGCGCGCGCGTCAGTATATATGCGCTCGCTCCTTTTTCCCCCACTCTTCCCGCCGCACGGGCCTAACCGCTGTTCGCGCCGCTATATCTCTAAGAGATCTTTCCGCGGGGCGCACCACTTCCCCCTTGCCTACGTGACTTTTGGCACGTAGGTCGCTGCTCTCTCGCATGCTGACTCTGCTGTGTACCTTTTGCGTACGTGACTTTCGTCACGTAGGTCCGTTCTTGCTCGCACGTTGGCTCTGCCTACGTGACCTTTTGCAAATTCATCTCACAGGCCGTTGCCCGGCCCAACGGTTCCTACTTTACCCTATTCTAGATTTGAATATCGGATGGTCGATATTTGAATCGATATATTTTTGCTTCAAACTACAGAACTACCAAAACTTCAATAACACAATATAATTAACTTACGATAGTAGAGAGCGAACAAAGAATTCCCGTTGACAGAATAGTAAATGAAGGGTTAAGTTTCACCGGTCCCCTACAGCAGTCTCCAAAGATGATCCAGGTAGCACACAGAAACTGGAGCGATGTGGTCCCTGTCACAGTTATCACGAAAGTAATTATTCGGGGATCTGTAATACCACGCACACGCACACTCTGGATCTTCGGTTACGCTCCTGGGAAATTCGGCTACTCTCGGGTCCTTCTGTAGCTAGGCGAGTTCTAGATCTCGCGGAAAGGCTTGATACACGGGATTTGAATATAGCTTGCTTGATGATTTATGTTGCCGTAGATAGTGGTAGAATTGAGAGAGCGAATTTTTAATGTGATTTTCCTCACTCTTTGTTTCTCCTCAGTCTCCAAATTTTGCAACAAATCTTACTGATTCACAAATGTCTTCCCCTCCAATTCATTGGCGACGTTGGAAAGGTGCGGAGTTCCTCTCGCGAGAAATCATCGCCACGATGCATAGGCGATTAAACTCACAACAGATTTGGCGCAATACTGCAATTAAACCTTTCCTTCGTTGCTTCCAAGCCCGTTCTTAGTGGGGTGCCGGCTTGGCCGGACCGTGACTATTTACTTCGAAGTGGGATGGCCCAGCTCCAGACTGGTAAGTCGTACAGGAGGCGGATGACACGGTAATATCTTGGCCCATTTTCCAGCGCGCTCTTTAGGCAACCAAAGTCCACGGACACAGGTGTTCAGTGTTTGCCAGCAAAACTGTATAATAGTGCTAAATTCTCAAAACTGCGTTTTTGGAGCTCCTAGAGCTCTAATAATTAAAGACAACTATTTATCCAAAGTGGCTCGTGTGGTATGAGTTCGAGAAACAATCTTGAAGGTAGCGAGGTATTACACGGGTGGCAACGTGTGGTGCGGCAGGTAATCGTTCGTCGGCGGAGTGTAAATCCCATGGTGGAAGATGGTCGTTGGGGTGAGACTCCGATGACGGGGGGACAATACAGTCATGAAATAAATATATTCTATTTTACCTAATTTTAGCGTTAATTTAAAGATAGCCCTAAGTCGAGTTAAGATAGCATGGAATTTCTTCGAGATATTTATCTAAACATAACGAGGAAAAATTAATTGAATATAGCAAAACAATAGGAGGAAGATGTTTTTATGTCGCCAGCACTCCTGCCGGTGTCTAGAAGTGATCGAGCATCACTCAAGAGTCGTACTTCGCACGGAAGGCGTGGCCAAAAAGTCACGACACAACATTAAGAATGTACATTACACTGTACGTTACAATAACTGTACATATTGGGAGTTGATGGAAACATCGTTCCACTTACTTGACATCGAGCTAGATTCATTATTCTTTTTAGAAAGAATACTGCATTCACCTCGATTCAATATTCATTCCAAAATGAATAATGAATCCAACTCGATTCATTATTCATTCAGTATTCGGATCGATGTTTTCTCTGTTCTACGAGCACCCATATTTATTGATGGTTCACTGTCAATTTTTATTGGGACACTGTCTACTTACGTTAATCTGAAAATAGATTTCCGTAAAGCAAAATTAACGTTGGGAAATGACAAACTAGTACATACCTTTCTCCAACTAATATATTTATTTCATTCGTAATTATTACGTACAGCAACCATTATCAAACAACATACATGATAAAAAAACAGATACGTGCATTATCCGGATTTGTACCGGTAAATGCCCTTCAGATTGGGAGACAAGGTGTTACCGTGGAGGAAGTTTTCTGGAGGAGAATTAAATATTATCGAATACACAAATTAATATAAAAAGGAGAGAGCCGTTTATTTTCACAAAATAAATATTGAAGATGCGACCTCTACAAGAGATTTTCCTTTTGAGCGCTCACTCGCCGTTCAAAGGCGTTATTCAAAACGTGGTGCCGAAGAGAAAAATACCGTCGAGTAGACCAATATTTTTTGTTGAGAGTACACTATTTTTTTAGATAGTATATTCCTGTGTGTGCGAAGGAGCGCGTAACCCGGCAGAGTGGTAATTGGCCCATCAGTTGATGTTCACGGATCCCCATCTGTCAGGCACAAACTACGCACCTGAACACATGAGTTGTGATTAGTGCTTTTCCTCCTAGGATCCAGTAGCGTTGTCGTATATAAGTCAAAGTGAGCTGTATTCCTCCATGAAAAGTTTTCCGGTGAGCTTCGTCAATTATAAGTGTCGAGAGATGAGCGTCCCGAGGGAGAATGGCTTGATGCTTTCCTTTTTCACTAAGTGCAGAATTTGCGAGTTGCCCTCCGACTCTGAGAATTCCGTTGGCATCATAAATAAATGCAGTTAACCTGCTGAGCGGGTGAATGAGTGATACCGTGCTTCCCTTGGAGGGTGTCCTTAGTTCTGAGGCGAACGCTGTTTCCTGGGTGGCCTTCATCCAGAACTGTTGAGCTCGCCTCAATTAGAGTGGAGTTATAATTATTCCTGAGTATGTGTGTATCCAGGATAATTTGTGAGGTGCCAATTGAGCAGTAGTCATTCCACGTAATTCACAGTCTGCTGCATTTTGAGTGCCAGACATGTGCATCCACGTGGC
This sequence comes from Perithous albicinctus, assembly GCA_964016905.1. NCBI lineage: Eukaryota > Metazoa > Arthropoda > Insecta > Hymenoptera > Ichneumonidae > Perithous > Perithous albicinctus. The sequence goes on along the minus strand of OZ024688.1, from coordinate 21,015,864 downwards.
GACCTTTGATAGTTCCTGGATCTGCGTAACTCGGTTCCTCACTTAGTCCTTCCAACGGGATGATTGCGCCTTTATCCAGGTGAGTGCAACCTGAGAGTCTGTCCACAAGTATGTCGGTTCGATGTCGGGTCCTGCAGTTTTCTTGACGTGATGCATGAGTTTTGCCAGTAAGAGAGCTCCTGAGGGTTCTAGCCTTGAGATGCCCGTATGGAAATATATGTAGGTAATATATATGCAAAAAATATATGCGACATATATATAATATGGGTGAGATACATGTCGCCAAAATGTTCTATAATTAGTATATATCATGTATATAAGTTGTAAATATAAAGTACGTATATATTGAATATATATATTACAAAACTGCGAAATATATGTGGTATATATTCTGAAATAGATGCGATATATATTCTGCATATATGTCATGGATACATGATGCTTAAGCACTTAATATTTAATGCTTGACTGCAAAATGTATTTAAAAAACAAGGATCATATAAATTGTTTACTTTTTACATTATGTGATGGATACATGACTAGCTTGGCTACAAAGTATATTTTAAACATCTGTACTATATATTTACGTATGACGACTTGGATGAGTAACCGCCCCTCGACGAATTGATCAATATCCCTCAAGGGTCATTACATTCATGATCCTTGAGGATGACCGGCCCACGGTGTTTGCATTTTAAATATTTCGGTCTCAATCATATAAATGAATGTAGTCTTGACGTCTTTTTACTTTAAATATACTTCAAATAGACAATGAAAATATCAGACTTTCAAGATGTCAATGGCCGAGTGGGCTACGCCACCCAACAGACACCCAGACGATCCAGGTTCGATTCCCATCCACGGCAAAAAAGTTTCCAGCGATTAATATGTACTAATTAACAAAATAACTCCGAATGTTTAACTGGAAGTCCAAAGTAAACCGAATTCAATTAGCGCAATTAATTACTTTATAATTATTGGTTTTTCAAATTTGATTTCCATATATAATAGATATATCCTGAAGTATAAACGCGATATATCCATTATATATGTTTTGTATACTTTAAGATATACAGAGAATATATGTAACTTATATGATTTGCATATATAACACATACAACTTACATATATCCCCTATATAGGAAATGCGCCAAAATGTCGCATATTGGACATATATGTTTCATATATTTTTCATATATGGCATATATCCAGAATATATGCAAGTTATAAATTTTATAATTTTTCTATCTATTTTCGGCGTATATTTCACCTCTATTTATTTCCATACGGGTGGTTAGACGTTTTAATGGAGCAACCTTTGTTTTTGAGCACACCAGTGATGTCACTCTTTTCGTGGACAGAGAGCCGACAGTGATATACACCACTGTCGCTATGGCAAACTGTTATGCGTCTAAGAAGCCGTGGAGTTATACGTGAGTATTTTCACCCGTGTTGATCCACCTTGGAACAGAAAGACTAGCCAGGTTCGTGAATTCTTCTCTTACAGTAAATCATTTTTCTGCTAGCAGTCCTGGATATGTTACGTCTTGAGTAACTTATAAAATTGCCCTGCTTTTTGGACCTTACCTAAAGCTAATCAATCCTGGATACGGGCTAACGATTTGATATATTTATAAATGTTGCCGAGGAAATTCCTTTTGGCAATAGAAATTGACACAGGGGTTGTTAATTGGAATATATTGAGTTTTCAAGAAATTAGTGGTATAAGTTATTTTAATGAATTTATATTCCAAAAGCTTCGGAATTTTAATATTAAAGGAACTAAAATTCTCTATTGTGTGATGCGAATTAATTTTGTGAGATTTATGTAAGCGTGGTTACCAAGCTTCAGAGTCTAGAGAATTCGCGGTGGTCCGCGCAAGGCTCTGTCTTCGCCAGCTTGAATACGACTTAGTGAGAATTCGCGGCGGTCCGAGCAAGACTCAGTCTTTGTGTATTATGAGAGATCGCGGTGATTCTGAATTGTCCAGGTTTGAAAAGACTTAGAGAAATCGCAGTGGGCCGCCTAAGATTCGATCCGGAGATGAAGTGAAAGATTTCAAAGAAAGTCGATTTTAACTTACCAAACTATTTTATTTAGCTAGATTTTACACTGTTACTTTCCCGGAGATGTTGATTGTTGATTAAAATATATGTACTGCAGAAAAATTTCTAAGTTTCACTCTTAAATAGCTACGAAATTACTAACTAGTGTTACGCAGGAGTTGGAAAGGGAAAGATTCTTTACTCCGATTGGCCAAATTCCTCCCGTTTCTCACTTTTTACGTTTTAAATCTAGAGGAGTTAGCACGAGGGTTGGAAAGGACGAATTTCCCGGCCTTTAATTGACTTGGAGGTCACCGTCACCCACATCCTGGTGATGCGCAAGAAGATTTCCCTTATTTTTGAGACTAGTGGAGATAGTCCAGAGTCGGAGAGGGCGGGTTTCCCGGCTCATAATTGGCCTAGAAGTCACCGTCTCCCACTTCCTAGACCTCTTCCCCTAACTCTCCTTTTTATCGACTGCTTATACATGGGTCCTTTTCCGGGCATACAGATATGTTAGGAGGGTTGTATATTTTAGGGGCTATAAGTATTTCGGGGACGTAGCTCTGTCGATGGAAATGGTGTATTATAATGTAGAAACAGTTGTTTGACGTAGGGGTATGCGTCGAGTGTAGGAAGTCTTGGGTGCATGGATCTCTTATGTACCACCAGACCTCTATTTCAGCATTCGTTGCTTCAAACACTGTGTTACCTTCGTCAAAGATGTTCGGTTCGTTATCAAGATCAAAAAAGTCCTGCCCTGGTACAGGGGCATTCGTGGTAGATCTCGCTGTTCCGATTAAGGGGTTACACCACCGTGAAAGAAAAATCGAATTTTTTTCCATTGAAAAATTCGACATACTTTTGAGAATATTTTAAGCGCTTCCCCATTCCGAAATTCAATGTACTTCAGGAGTTACAGCCGTTAGAAGTGGGAGTGGCAGAAGGGCGTCAAAACTCAGGTAGCGCTCGGAACGGTATGAAGCCCTGCTATAGAGCACCACAGAGGGTGACAATAACTCAAGTATGCAGTTTAGGACATGTCTAGACTATTTTCAAGTGCCATTGAATGTTCTGGAAGCAGTAATTGTTGATGGTGTGCATACCGCCTAAACTCTCGTTCCAAAATCAGTCTGCTTTATGACACAACAGCGTAAACATCATTGAGTGTATCATACAGACTATATATTTATTTACAATTTTTCGATAATAAAACTATCGTAGAAATGTCAAAAAAAATATCCTGTGATAAAAAAGGTGGCCGACAATCAGTCGGATGTCCTTCTCGAAACTCGAAACGTAAACGTCCGGCTATTCGATATATAATGGAAACGGAGAAAGCTAGCACCAGCACATCAGCTAAAAAAATTGAAGAACGGTGGTGCCGTTGATTTTGATATGGATGCATCCTTCGAGTATCAATTGATTAATTTTGTATCTGTTTTTTCTGTGCTGAGTGAAGTGGTGAACTGTAAAGAGTGCGGCGGAGATAAAAAAGTGCACCGAAACTGCTCTTCGGGATCTTGGTATCAAACTCAAAGTGAATTGTGATAATTGTAAACCAACCCTACAAACTCATGTCGTCTTATTGCCTCCAAAGCATATGATGTTAATAGACGATTAGTTTTCGCATTCAAACTTCTTGGTATTGGTTTATCTGGAATAGAGAAATTCTGTGGAATCACGGACTTGCCTAAAACAATTTTCCAATCGTTCTACAATAAAGTTGTGAGTGACATTCACATTGCTGCAAAAGCTGTTTGCGAATCATCAATGAAGAACGCAGTTCAAGAGGCAAAAGATTTGACTTTAACAGAAGAACTCACCGTTTCAGGAGACAGGACTTAGAAGAAACGTGGATTCTCATCCCTTTTGGACGTTTCTACCCTTACATCATTTCACACAGGAAAAGTTCTCGACCTCATAGTAAAAGCTTCATTCTGCAAAGCTTGTGAATTTTGGAAACACTTTGAAGGGACTAAAGAGTATAATGAGTGGATCAGCGGACATTTAGACAGCTGTTCTGCCAATTACGAAGGCTCTGCGGGAAAAATGGAAGTGAATGGTATCGTAGAAATGTTCAAAAGATCAGAAAAACTTTATAATGTTAGATATACTAGTTATGTACGCGATGGGGACAGCAAGACTTACAAAGGAATTGTTGACGCAAAACCATATAAAACTTGAATTGTCCAAAAAAGGAGTGTATAGATAATGTTCAAAAACGACTGGGTACGCACTTACGCAAAGTGAAAAAAGATAATCTTGGTATAGGTAGCAGAGAGAAGTTAACTGCAAATCTTATTGATGAATTGACAGTTTATTATGGTCTTGCAATTAGTCGCTGTATAAATACGTTGATTGTAGTAGCGATTGTTAACATTGAAAACATTGTTACTAAATAAGTATGAAAAAATATTGTTACAGTGCTCAATAAGAATAAAAACATCCTGATGAGGACTCGGACAGGAGTCGAAACGTCGAAAAGAAAATAAGAACAAATCTTGACCATTTCATTGCCGCTACCTACCTACCTACCTGCTGTATAAATACATCAGTGGAAACAATGAAAAATGCAATATGGGCAACTTACTACCATAAAATATCCACTGATGAAAATCCATCAGCCCTTCAGGCGAAGATAGCTGGTGTTCGTACTAAAAAGCGAAGACTTCTGGGAATTTGGATTGTTATAAACATGCAAACCCCCAAAAAAACCCTCACGGGTAAAAAAATGGAGATATGTACATTTACGTGAGTGGTATCCGATTTGCCTAAAAAAAAAAAACAGTGTCAGAAACTTGAGCAGTAAGCTGGGCATAAGTAAAAAAAGTCGCGAAATAAACTAAAAATATGTGCAGCATGTCATGTACATATTGTTCAACGGTGATGTACATGTTATTAAATATTTATGCATATGGGGACAGTCTGATAAACTGAAAATACTGGTAGCAAGTATTATCAAGTACATGTTATTAAATATTTATGCATATGGGGATAGTCTGTTAGACGCCCGAAGAAAAAATTTTTGTAGTTGGAGGTAAAGAAATTTTATTCAAAACAGAAACAGATCAAATTGAAAATAATTTGATCATTTCATTGCAAAACAAAAATTAGACCTTAGTACTTGGCGAGTTTCTGGAATGTAGTCATTTGTTTAATTATTCAATGTTTATGGAACCATATCAACTCGCCAAGTACTAAGGTCTAACTTTTATTTTGCAATGAAATGACCAAATTATTTTCAATTTGATCCGTTTCTATTATTCAATAAAATTTGTTTACCTCCAACTACACGAATTTTTTCTTCGGGCGTCTAACAGACTATCCCCATATGCATAAATATTTAATAACATGTACTTGATAATACTTGCTACCAGTATTTTCAGTTTATTTCACAAGTTTTTGCACACATGGGATGCCACTGATGTAAAGGTACTTGTCTCAAATTTTTTACAGATTGTGTTTTTTTTTGGCGGGTTTTAGTACTTTTTGCAAAGTTTATGTAGATTCAGCAATCCCAGGATGGGTAGAAGAAGATAAAGTTTTTTATTCCCAAAATATTCTAAGTTGTGTGTAAGGTAAGTCCTTCAGGCGCCAATAGTCTTTTGTTTCTTTTTAAAATTGATTAAGTCCATATATATATTTATGAAAATATATGTTTAAATCACTGAATAAGTCTATGATATCTTACCAGTTTCATCTGCATCATAAGAAGCTACACTCACAATGGAAGGGTTTATCTTGCGCATGACTGGGGTTTTTAAAAAAATTTTAGATTATCGGTACTTTTATGAAAATGGGTAGAATTTAAAAAATATAAGTAGGTTTTGTTAAGAACATAGACGTATTTTGTAATAAAAAAAAACAATTTTTAGAGAGTTATACATTTTTATTCTAGTCAATCAATAAATATGAAATTTATCTATCATTTAAAAACAGAAACAAAGAATTCTGACAGTGTTAAAACAAATTTAATTAACCAGTTTTGTTTTAAACTACATTTGGGGATTTTGAACTTCATGCGTTATCCAAAATATTGAAAAAAAGTAATATGTGATTTCAACAAATATCAATTTTTTTGTTGCTATTCTATGTCCAAGCTAATGTTAAACTCTCAATGTTAAATAAATATATATTATCATGTTTTTGTTGATACATTTTTTTACTGTATTACACAGTCAATCCTTTTCAGTAATAAATATCTCATTGCGGTTGTTCAAGTTTACTTTATAATAAGTCATTTCAGAGTAACAGAACTTTTTCATACAGTAAATAATAACAGTAATAATGAAGTTCTGAACCATTAAAATTTGGTTTGCATTAAGTTTAAGGAGGTGAAATTGAACTTTAATAGGCGAGACAGACAGAAGACCGTTTTATATAATATATGGAATCAAGATGTTGATTAATGAAATTTGATAATTTGTATACCAAACATTTTAAATTGTATTAGGAATAAATGCGTTCGTCTGGAATAAATTGTAGTGATACAACATTTCATTTACATTTTAATTATTAACTATTTTCTTAAAGGCCGGTTTGTTTTCATTTTTTCCAAAGTAAGCTGACAAAACTGTGATGGGATATCACCATTATAGAAATGAATGGTTCGCTGTACGGTAAATTAATTTGTTCATGAAAAATGTACATATATTATTTGCAGATAAGGGTTTGACATCTGGTTATAAATTGGGAGGATAAGCAAAAATCAATTTTTTATATTTCCTTAATTCACATAATGTCTGTTTTTGTACTTAATTTAAATGTTATCGTACACAATAAAAAATGTTCGTGTGAAATTGGAGTGCCAGATTTTAAAGTATCAAACTCTGTTGTATAAATTTAACAGAAATTTGGTGTGTTTTACGAATTTTTTCTGTTAAAGTTCAACAGTAACAAACACTTTTTGTAAATTTGGAAATTTCCAAATATTTTTTATAAAAAATTACAAGAGACACAGAAAATATGTTACAGTAGATTTTCATAAATCTACTGCTCAAACTGTTACTCTAATGAAAATAGCTATTGATCAAACAATCTTTAACATCTCGAGGCTACTATGCAATTTAGAAATTATTGTACGGTAAAAAATTTATGTGTGAAATAGACATGCCAGATTTTTAAGTTTCCGGATTCTTCTGTTACATTTGATGAAAAGTAATAAAAAGATTCTGTAAATTTAGCAAATATTATTGTAGAAAATAATAAGTGATACAGAAAAATATGTCAAACTAACAGAAACAATTCTGTTAAATCTGCAGCGACACAATAATAATTTCAGTTTGAGATTTTGTTGTTGTAAAGATTAGATAAAATATTGTGTAAAACGGAAATTTAATATTTGTAATGTCAAGATATCACAAAATATTGTTTACAATAAAAATACGCATTTGTTATGATATTTTGACATAACAGATGTTTAATTTCCTTTGTAAACAATATTTTATGTCATTTTTACAACAAAATAGTGTCAAACTAAAATTATTATTGTGTCTTTTGTTTTTCTTCTATAAAATTGATGTAAATTTGCCATATTTACAGAATCTTTTTATTAATTCTCAAACTTAACAGAAAAATATGAAAATATAAAACTTAAAAGTCTGTCACGCCAATTTCCCACTTACATATTTAATTTTAAGAATTTGTTATTGGTTTTGGTCGTTTTTTTATAACATTATTGTTGTTACGATTTGTTTTAATTGTAAAAAATGGGTCGCTCTGGTTGCTCCATCAATTCTTAATGAACTGGTGGAGCAATTAGAGCGAACTAAATAAAAACTCAAGGATTCGAAATATGTTTGAAACTTTCCCTTGTAGGAGTGTCGATAACATCAGAATCTTCGACACCGATATCTCAGACCCCGAGAGCGCGTGTCAAAAATTCCATCCATAAAAAAATTAGGTCGATACGTCGAGTCTTAACAACAATAATGTTATAAAAAAACGACCAAAACCAATAACAAATTCTTAAAATCATATTTGACGTTAAACTTTGAAGGGAATCGTGAATTAATGTCGCCATAGCCACGGTGGTGTAATTGGTAACGCATCGGACTAGTGATCCGAGATTCCCGGTTCAAACCCGGGCTGTGGCGATATTTTTTCACGATTTGTTTTAATTGTAAAAAATGGGTCGCTCTGGTTGCTCCATCAATTCTTAATGAACTGGTGGAGCAATTAGAGCGAACTAAATAAAAACTCAAGGATTCGAAATATGTTTGAAACTTTCCCTTGTAGGAGTGTCGATAACATCAGAATCTTCGACACCGATATCTCAGACCCCGAGAGCGCGTGTCAAAAATTCCATCCATAAAAAAATTAGGTCGATACGTCGAGTCTTAACAACAATAATGTTACATATTTTATTACGTACATAAACTTCTAAATGATAGACGTCTTGCCTCAAGATGTTAAAGATTATTTTATGTCAATAGTCAATCATTATAGTCACAATTTGAGAATCGTAATATTCATGCATGGCAACGCAACACAAATTCATCAAATTAACCGAAATAATTCTGTTACATCTGATGGAACGACACAATAATGGTTTAAATTTGACACTTTTTAATTAGGCATATATACGTAGCAGAAGGGTTCACGAATGGATTTGTAGGTTATTCTTCATTGCTATAGTATTTGGCATACCAAACACGAATAATAATAATGAATGTAATGTGATAAACAAATAAATTTTCAAATTTTACTTATTCTTTGAACTACAATATACAACTTTTTATTGCACATTCGCGAAGAAAATTAAGCATTCACATTATTATTACAATATATTTATTTAATAAACACATTAATGGATGACGGGTGAACTTATTAAATACAGTTCTTTTATTTAATTAATCACATTCACGGACTCGCGCAAAAAGAATTTCAAAACAAAAATGTGACGCCAAAACTTAAACGTGTAGCCATCCCATAAAAAAAAATCTCCTGCAAACAAAAAACCCATAAAAAAATCTCTTGCAAACAAAAAATAACTTACAAAAAAATTAATCCCATAAAAAAAAATCTGCAAACAAAAAACCCATTAAAAAAATCTTACAAAAAAATTAATCCCATAAAAAAAAATCTCCTGCAAACAAAAAATCCAGAAAAAAATCTTTTGCGAACAAAAAATGCAAACAAAAAACCCATAAAAAAAATCTCTTGCGAAAAAAAATAACTTACAAAAAAATTAATGCGAATCAATATATTAGCCAAGACATAAAAAAAAATCTCTTGCAAACAAAAAACCCATAAAAAAAATCTTTTGCAAACAAAAAACCCATTAAAAAAATCACTTGCAAACAAAAAATAACTTACAAAAAAATTAATGCGAATCAATATATTAGCGAAAGCATAAAAAAAGATGTAGATGTTTGTCAAAAAAAAAACTTGGCGTGCCAGCGTTTTGCTTCCGTACATAGTCCATTGAAATAGGTTCGGGACAGAAACTACATTTGCTTCAGACGGTGTGGCAATGGACATATTATGCACGCCTCGTGTGGGTAATACATCTTTTTTCACGACTTGTAAAATTAGGTCAAATTACGTACAATACCCAACGGAAAATCTTTTTTCGCCCTTGTATAATAATTTACTATTATATGTGGTTTAGAGTATTACTTATTATATGTCGCGATAAACTCGCCGAGCTATGTTCTCAGTAAACACGAACAATCGCTGTTATATATTACAATTTTCTACGCAGTAATGTAACTATTAAATAACGACGGAGTTATGAGCCATTTTCGTCTAGTTACTTCGAATCGTTTACCGCTAGGTGTTCCTCTGTCGTAATAGTTTTATTGTACAAACGTCATTGTGACGTCATCATCATGATTTAGGCTACTAACCTATTATTTCTTATAAAATATATATTTCTCCGGTATTAAAGCAAATAAAAAATAACATAAGAAACAGATTGACCTGTTTGTTTTCGTAAAAAATACCATTGAAATTCTCGAAAAAGGCTAATTGCTGAGTAGGAGAAAATCGTAACTTCCGAATTATCTCCGTGTAATCTTCCTCTCAGTTCGGGTCATACTGACGTACGCAAAGTACTTTTCGTAGCTTCCTTCAGCCAGGCTTGCTAAATATCTTATGCTTTAAAATTAATTAAAAGTTATACAGGACAAACATCTACATCTTTTTTTATGCTTTCGCTAATATATTGATTCGCATTAATTTTTTTGTAAGTTATTTTTTGTTTGCAAGAGATTTTTTTTATGGGTTTTTTGTTTGCAAAAGATTTTTTTTATGAGTTTTTTGTTTGCAAGAGATTTTTTTTTATGTCTTTTTTTATGTCTTGGCTAATATATTGATTCGCATTAATTTTTTTGTAAGTTATTTTTTGTTCGCAAGAGTTTTTTTAATGGGTTTTTTGTTTGCATTTTTTGTTCGCAAGAGTTTTTTTTTATGGGTTTTTTGTTTGCATTTTTTGTTCGCAAGAGATTTTTTTAATGGGTTTATTGTTTGCATTTTTTGTTCGCAAGAGATTTTTTTTATGGGTTTTTTGTTTGCATTTTTTGTTCGCAAGAGATTTTTTTAATGGGTTTTTTGTTTGCATTTTTTGTTCTCAAGAGATTTGTTTTATGGGTTTTTTGTTTGCATTTTTTGTTCGCAAGAGATTTTTTTTATGGGTTTTTTGTTTGCATTTTTTGTTCGCAAGAGATTTTTTTAATGGGTTTTTTGTTTGCAGGAGATTTTTTTTTATGGGATTAATTTTTTTGTAAGATTTTTTTAATGGGTTTTTTGTTTGCAGATTTTTTTTTATGGGATTAATTTTTTTGTAAGATTTTTTTAATGGGTTTTTTGTTTGCAGATTTTTTTTTATGGGATTAATTTTTTTGTAAGTTATTTTTTGTTTGCAAGAGATTGTTTTAAGGGTTTTTTGTTTGCAGGAGATTTTTTTTTATGGGATGGCTACACGTTTAAGTTTTGGCGTCACATTTTTGTTTTGAAAAAACATTTTTGTGGGATTTCATTTTTTTTTTTAAATCATAACCCCATGGAAAATATTGAACAGTGAATAAAAATAGATAGACAGATACAGTAGGATTTATTCCGCCCTGGGACTAAAAAATCATCATTTCGGTGGTACTTTATTTTATTTTTTCTAGATTATAGTTGTGTAAGTTACCCTTCAAACATAATTTGTAAATATTGCATGTTCAATACCCCTGATTCAAAGAAAACAAAATAATATAGAAATTAGACTTTTTTCATTTCTTCGATTGCAATACTGCACTGGACAGAACTTTTTTTTACAAGTACAAAGGAAATACATGATTTTTTACTAGATGCATTAGTAATGCATAGTAATGCCATAAGAGCAATTCTTTTTTTTTCTTTTTTAATCGCAAATGAAGCTTTCAAAGATCTAGGTTTTTGGTTCAAAATGTAGAAAAAAAGCTATGTTGTCAGTGTTCACTGCTTTGCAGATATCATTATATAAACGTCATTTATATTCAATGAAGAGAAAAAAAATTATCACTTTTAATTGCTAATAAACGAAGAATGACATTTTTTAATAAATCTATTTCGCGTTTTAATTGAAATTTGTTTTTGATTAATGCTCAATTTTCTGCCCACTGCAACAAGCAGATATTCAAAGCATTAATAACGGCCAATTAAAAGGGACATCACTAGGATAGAGAAGATTATTACACATATTTTTGGGCATAAGAATAACTAATTTTTGTTTATAAAAAATGTAGTCTTTTGTAATAATTATGAACAAATCAGAGTAATAATCTTTTTGAAATTAATGTTTTGATGCGATAAGACATTAATATGTTATGAGTTTTTAAATATGTTGAAGATATCCTTTTGCAGAATAACCCTTTCAATTTATGAGTTACCTGGCTAAATAGTTGGTCAAAAATAGTAGTCAATCTATAGATGTGTATACATTTTATAAAATTTAGTATTTAAAAAAAAATCTTCAGCTTACTGTGGAGCTAAAAGTGTGTACAAATGTTCAAGAGTAAAATCAATTAACATGAAATGTAGATTAAAATAGAAACTCAGTTCTTCATGTATTTAGTCCTTAAGGTAGAGAGTATAGGACTTCTTGTCGCCGAATGCATATGTTTCCTGTAGACGATGGTTGAGCATCACATTGACTCCAGACTCCACAGTTTCATCGGTACCTTCGTGAGCATTCTCAGCCGACGGGTTAAACCCAGCAATCTCAATTTCACTGTTTTTAGGAGTGACAAGCTAGAGAGAAAAAAGACAAGCTAAATTAGTGCTTCAATGATACATTTTCTCTGACAAATATCTTTTAAATGAACAAACAGTACCTTGCCGTAGACTTTGTAAAGAACATTGTCGATGAGCTTTATTTTGTAGGTGTCGGAGAACATCTCGTCACCTATAACACAAAAATCATATTTTGAAACAATTTTGCAATGTCAAGTTGATCGTCGGTAGGTTCTGTTGGTGAATCATGCCAATTAGCGCTGAATAATTGTCGTTGAGATCAGACAAACAACGAATATCCATATGGCGAAGTTATATGCTAAAAAAATCTTAATTTTCACCAAATACATCAAATTTTTAGAGCAGCTCGATTAATTTTAGCTTTATACAGTTTTATTGAAAACCATCGCCAATGAAATTAGAATACCCAAGCCTCGACAAGGATGAGAGATGACTAAACGTCATTCGAACTTCAACAAAAATGTCGATTCTCAGGTTTTTCTACATAACAAATATGAGAAATATAACTATCAGAATAAAGATCATTATTTAAACAAGAAAAAATACATCCTTCTGATTTAAGTCATCCGATACAGTTTCAAATGTATTCTGATTCAAGTCATCCGATACAGTTTCAAATGTATAATTATCTTAATTATGTACAAAATTATGTGTTAAATGTATTTGTTTTGGTCCAATAGCATTTAAAAAAATGTACGTTTCATTAAACTTACCGCCTGTGCCCACTTTGGAAAGCCAAAGTCACTGGTAACAAGTCTATGAGTGCGAAGAACACCTTCAATGACTTTACGGTCAATGACACATTAGTGCCATGTACGTTGGTATTCATTGGATTCGGATATTTTCTTATTAAGGCAGCCCGTGCCACTGTTTCCCAAGGGTGGCTGCAATTTGTTAAATAAATTAAATGATTAAATAAGTAAGATCAGTCAGATTTTGAGGTTAATTTTTTTTTTATTTTTTGATCGATTGTCTATCTCGCTTTCGACTCACTTGAAATGTATGTTTCGGACGTCTAGATTTCTTCATGATGACTGTCGCGGTTACGGCACTCTTGAATTAAACGCGAACGACACTGTATAATTTAATAATATTAAACGCGGCGAGGCACTTTTTTTGCCTATGCACACCACCGCACGTCAGTTTTCCCCTTTCTTTGATCTGATGTAAGAGAATCGATTATTATTCACACACGTACGCACACGTATATGCGATCGGACAAATCAGTTTCGATGTGTGGGTTCGGACAAAAGTGAAATATTGGCCAAATATCAGCACTTCGGGAACCGATTTTATCGCAACCGGTCTCATTAAAAAGGGAGAAAAAAAAAAATATCGGTGCTGATACATTTAGCGTCCGCGATCTATTGCCTGAGATTAGAGTTAAGACGGGCTGATACACGCCATGCACGTATATCGACGGACACATCAGCACTTCGACGTTGTGTAAGTGCGGTGAAAAATTTTTCACCGATTCTGAAAATGTAAGTGGCCAGATATTAGCATTGCGGGCACCGATTTTATTAAAACAGAGCTCATTGGAAAGAGAAAAAAAAATAAAAAATATTGAACCTGACACATTTGGCGTCGGCGACGTTTTGACTGAGATAATTCGAGTTACATTTCGTAGCAGACGAAAAAGGGGCGAGCTTGCTGTAAATAAGAGTAGCGCCAGCGTCTCGGTCGTGAGGCATATTTTTCGTTTAAGTCTTGGCGTCGAGACGCTACCGCGTCTCTTGATATACGTACACCTGCGCACAACTATATTTTTCTCATCTGTTTATAACAGCTGACTCTCACTGGCACATGGCGAACCTAGTGATTGGCAGGGTAGCGAAAAACGTAATGATTGGCATAGACGAAAGACGGTGATTGGCAGGATAGTGAAAATCATAATGATTGGCATAGACGAATGACGACGACGAAAACTATAATATTTTCGGGGCGTTGAAATCATAATAATTAAATATCTCCGATGTGCCAAAACCTACAGCATTCATTTTGGTCTCAAACATTTTATTTAATATTAATACATCTAATTGCAATAGAAGATATATGCATAACGCTTGAATTTATTAATAATGAGATGTTGACCCGTCATAAATGCGGCTAAAATGCGTTTCTCCTGTAAGAGTCTCGTTTTCGGTCGGTATAGTAGGGTAAATGTACTTGTCTCGAGACCCTACCACGTCTCTTGATAACCTGTTGAGAATCTGGGTAAGATGAGTTGGCTCCAGGAAGAGAGTCTTGTAGCGTCTCATTTTCTCGGTCCGTAAGCAGGGTAAATGTACTTGTTTCGAGACGCTACCGTGTCTCTTGATCCTATTCCTGCAGTTGTCCAAAAAGTTATTGAACCGGTATACCATCGAATAACTGCTGACCATATATTAGTGCGCTGTTTAGAAGGATATACTCAGAATAACAACGAAAGTCTAAATGCTGTTATTTGGTTTATGGCTCGAAAGGTGCATTATAGTGGTGCAACAGTGGTTGAAATTGTATCTTATATTGTAGCTCGTAGATTCACTGATGACCAGTCTATTGCAAATTATGCAAGTTTTAAACCTTGCAATTGGCTCGAACGCTCTGAACTTCGTCGAACTCTTCCATTTTCGACGAATATCAATATCCATCCTGAGAGCCAGTCAGGAGACAAAAGAGGCCAGGAAATTGAGGAAAACTGCTCAAAAGGAGTCAGAGGACATTAAGGTAACAATGGAAGATCAAATGTATGGCCCAGGATTCACTGCTGCACTTCCTTTTTCTTTTGCGTTTTTCTCGAAACAACTTTTTTCAAACTGGTGTACACGATATCTCAAGATCTACTGGACCGATTTACCTGAAATGTTTACTATAAATTCTTTATAACATTGTCTATAGCGCTACGTAGGGATTTTTTGATTTAATGTCCCGTTTTTAAGTTATAAACTTAAGTAACTAAAAATTTTCATGAAAATCCATGTCGTTTTCTTCGGACTACTCCCATTTTTGCAAAAAATTTTTTTTTTTATTTTCCTACGTAGCGCCATAGCTACTACCTTCTTAAATAAGATTTTTTTTTTCGTTTTTTCAGACGATGCACAATTGAGAAATCTTGTACACCATCAACGAGGATCTTGAAAAGAGGGGGCTAATGGATGACTCATGTCTCCACCATTTTGTAATTTTTTCAATTTTTTTTTGGAAATTGTTCTTAAATATGTACTTTACGTATGAGAAGTAAAACTTTTTTTTAACAATTTCATTTGTTTTTCCACAATTCGATGGACCGCAAATAATTGCGATCATGCTATTTGGTAATATTTCCCCATGAGGTTTAGCCCTCTTCACCGCGGTTGGTTGAACAAGTTCATCAAAATTCATCACCGGCAGTTTTACGGGGTGCTTTTTGAATCTCATACCTTTTTTCATTCGTGCATACACTGTAACCGTAACCTTGACTGGGTTCCTACTAATGCGATAAGCATAAATACAAGCTTTATAAAGGTTGCCTGTTAGTTAGAAATTATCCTTCATACTATGCACACCATCAGGTATGATTATCCATAATCGTATAAAGAAAGATAAAAGAAAAGGTAACGGTTTAGTCAACACACTCATGAATAATCTGCCGTTCGTACTACATCTGCCGGGCTATCAGTACTGTGGTCCAGGCACAAAGTTGGTGAAGCGTTTTGCTTGTGGTGATATGGGTATCAATCCGCTCGACGCCGCTTGCAAGGAGCACCATATCGCACACTCGAAAATTCGTGAGAATCCTGAGGCGAGAAAGATCGCTGATAAAGTGCTGAGCAAGCGTAGAAACATATTCTTGTCAAAGACGCTAGTCTCGCGGAAAAAGCTGCTGCCTTGGGTGTGGCTAACATAATGAATACCTAAACGAAATGTGGCATGGGGGTTAGGGAAAAAACCCAAAAGCAGTAAGACTTGAAACATTATTGATGCTACAAAAAAATCTACGATGCCGCACGGTGATTCCCGTGAGATAATCATGTCGATTCTCAAAGGTGCGCGCAGTAAAGAAAGCCGGTGAAACGAACAAGGTGAAGTCACCGCGTATCCTACCTGCACCTGCGAAAAATGGAGGTATTTTACCTTTCCTCATACGAATATTTGCGAGTACCGCCGGAGCTCTAGCTGATGGTGCAGCGGGTATAGCGAAAGCCGTAAACGATACAAGTGCCGCCAAACGGCAATTGGCAGAAAGTAAACGTCATAATGAAACAATATCTCAAAGAAACTAGAATGACTACATGCGAATTTCGACCTAAGAACTATTCCATATTTAACAGCAAATTAAGGGCTTTTTTGGTGCGCCAAAAAAAAAATTTGCCGCTCCACCCTTCAGGGTAGAAACGTGTGGACTTTCTGACTGCCGATGAAGCTAGGAAGTCCACAGCCAAAATAATGACAACGGTAAGTAGGAAAAAATTCTTACTTAGACACAGAGTGTAAGCGGCGAGAAGTTTCGGATTGACGAAACTTTTGGACAGCGTTCATAGACCTCCGGCAGACCAAAGATATCAAGGTAATTTTCGTTAAAATATGTAATTCCATACGATACCCAATTTACACGGATCCAATTAACAGATTCAAAGAGCTTCGCTACCTTAATTACGTAATATGTAACTTCCGTTTCGCTTTCCTGCAATTTTATTGAAACTAGTTAAAGATCAAGACATACTAGGCAGTAAGTTTGCTTTCACTCGACCGTAATATTCCCCAAACAACGGAGTCTCACCTCATCAATCACCACCCACCGAGAAAGCACCCTCCGCCTGGAAGCCAAAATCGTCTTCGCTATGTGCCACTGCTACCTAAAAGTGCTCAGCTCAATTCTACGATCGTTTCGCTACCTCAAACATAAAAGAGACCTTTGAGCTATTAAGGATTTACATTATTACAATTGGAAGCTCAGAGACCACACATCTTGGATATTGAGCCTGATACACAGCGCCGCAGGCGGACACCGAACACTCGTGGCCGTAGAGCGTGCATGCCTTGAGAGCGCGACGGAATATGGGCCAATATATTACTGTGTCACCCGCGTCCCTCAAAACTTCCCAGCCTGGAGCTGGACCATCCCACTGCAACCTGGAACGCTGCAACCGGGTTGCGAAATTCGCGGGAGCGTATGAACATGGAACGCTCGCGAAGACGACAGTCGGTGACTACGCGGAATCGGGGAACACCATCAATCGACGGCAGGCGACACATCGATCTACTCTCCTGATACCGCTGTGCAAGTGTGGACGCGCACTGCTCCAGCTTCCGACATCATTACGGACTTCGAGGATCTGCTGCGGAGAACCGGTGAGACACAACCATTCTTGATCAAATGAAAAATTCTTTAAAAGGCTACCTCATTCATTTGTTATAGGTTTTTTTTAGATTTGAGTATTGGTTAAGTAATTTTGATAATGAGAGAGGCCACTAAGTGTTACACTGAGAATAAAGAATTTTCCCTTAGTTCTGGTCGATTAATTCATCCATTTATTAAGTGATTTCTTTTAGTCGTTCACTGAAAATACATTAAAAATTAGGGTTTTCTGTGATTAAATAATTCAAGATTTCGTGACAAATAAGAAATATATTGCTCTCTGAAATTGCTTAAGAGTTTATTGCGATGAATATTACTAGCTCTCTTTGTATGTCGTATTTACGTTCGTGTTTTCCTGCCGGAACGTCCTCGGCCGGCGGTCACCGCGAGTCCGTGGAGATGTTTGCATCTCGATTGTTACCATGTTACCTTCTTTTACTAGCTAGTTTCAGTTCAATTATTAGGTTGGCTACCTTCAATGGCTTATGCTACCGTTCGTATCATCTCCGGGTTATAGTACGCTTTGGTCGCCTTGTTTTGTTAGCTCTCTTACTATCCCGTTATTCATTCAAATATATTATTTCCGCTCATGTATTAGTTTTGCTACCTTCAATCTTTTATGCTATATTTCTATCATCCATCTACGGTTGTCTTATAATTGTTAATTCAATTGAACTAATAGAATTAATTGAAAATTAATTTGTTAACTTTAGGAACTTTATCTGCTCTCCCCACTGATAACTTTCTGACTGCTTTTATGGTATTATATTATTCTCTCACAAATTCGCGTTTATTGTTACTGATTTTCTTTAGTCCTCACAAATTGTGCTTATTATTCTATGGCTTTATTTAGCCTCGTAAACTGGCATTTATTATTGTATTGCTTTTAATCGTTGCTCACAAATCGGCGTGGATTATTGTATAAATTCTAGATTTCTATCGTTTTGATTTTATTTCATTATCTGACGTTCTTGTAAATTATTATTCGATCCATCTAGCGCCTCGTATAATGTTCGAGTGCAGTCCAGGAACTGGTAATAAACACCAAGAATTCCTGAATCTTCGCGTTGTTGTCACTTATTCGATTCGAACAACCCCTCTACCATGGTTCTGCTCAAGGAGCAAGAGTTAGCCGTGTCTTTAGGTGTATTATCTTACTAGCACATACGCGTGCTCCGCGCGCTTACCCAGTTCGCTTTACATTGTCTTATTACATTTTTCTTTGCATCTGAACATTTATTATTATTATTTACTTTTTTAAGCATCAAAATTTTCATTAATTTATTATTTAATTAATTAATTGATTAATAGTATTTACACAATTTAATTAAATTTACTTATCTCTGCCTCAGCCACCACATTCCTCTACCCCTATGTATCTGCCTCTTCCTCAGTATCTATATGTCCATTATTTAAAAAATTGCATGAGTTTTAATGTACTGTGACGTGACTTTTTGGCCACGTCACCCGTGCGAAGTGTAAACGGCGAGGAGTGTCTGATTTACGACACTGGAGCGGTGCTCGATCGCTTCTAGACACCGGCAGGAGGACATAAAAACAGCTCCCTTCTATTGTTATTGCTATCTCCAATTTTTCTTTCTCTCTCCTATGATATCTTTAAATAAATGTCTCGAAGAAGTTTCATGCTATCTTAATTCGAGTTAGGGCTATCTTTAAAATTAACACTAAAATTAGATAGATTAGAATATATTTATTTCAGGACCGTATTGTTCCCCGTCATCGGAGTCTCACCCCAACAACCATCTTCCACCATGGGATTTACACCCCGCCGACGAAGCATTACCTGCCATACCACACGTTTCCGCTCGTGTAATACCTCGCTACCTTCAAGATTGTTTCTTGTGTTCACACCATATGAACTAATTCGGATAAATAGTTCTCTTCATTTATTAGAGCTCTTGGAGCTCCAAAAACTCAGTTTTGGGAATTTAGCACTGCTATACAGTGCTGCAGGCGGACTCCGAACAACAGGGTCCGTGGACTTTGGATGCCTATGGAGCGCGCTGGAAAATGGGCCAAGATATTACCAAGTCACCCGCCTCCTATACGACTTACCAGCCTGGAGTTGGACAATCCCCCTGAGAAGCAAATTGTCGCAGTTCGGCCAACCCGGCGCCCCACTAAGAAAGGGCTTGGAAGCCACGAAGGAAAGGTTTAATTGCAGTGTTGCGCCAAATATGTTGTGAGTTCAATCGCCGATGCATCGTGGCCACGATTTCCCGCGAGAGGAACTCCGCACCTTTCCAACGTCGCCAATGAATCCGAGGGGAAGACACTTGTGCCTCAGTAAGATTTGCTGCAAAAATTTGGAGACTGAGGAGAAACACGGACTAAGGAAAACCACGTTAAAAATTCGCTATCTCAATTCTACCACTATCTACGGCGACACAAATCATCAAGCAAGCTATATTCAAATTAAACCCGTGTATCGAGCCTTTCCGCGAGATCTAGAACTCGCCTAGCTACGGAAGGACCCGAGAATAGCCGAATTTCGCAGGAGCGAAACCGAAAACCCAAAGTGTGTGTGTGCGCGGTATTTGGCGAGACGACTGAGTGGGGAGCACCATCGATCGACGCCGCGGCAGATCCCCGAACAATTACTTCCGTGATCACTTTGCCAGTGACAGCATCGTCCCAGTTCCGCATCTACTCCGATCATCTTTAAAAGCTGCTGCAGAAGACCGGTGAGACTCAGCCCTCCATTTACTATTCTGTCAACGAGAATTCTTTGTTCGCTCTCTACTATCATAAGTTACTTATATTGTTTTATTGAAGTTTTGGTTGTTTTGTAGTTCTCTTTTAGTTTTTGGTTATTTGCGAGAGTAGAGTGCGTGCTCGGTCTTATACCGAGTATAAAAGAATCCCCGGTATTAATTCTTGGTCGATCGATTATTTATTAACTTTATTAAATTTTCAAAGAAAGTTATACTGTTTAATTAGATAATGTTATTAGAAGAATTCTGTTTTATTAAACACTCAATCCTATTAAACTTGTGGAATCTTCGAGAGTCGATTTTATATTATAGTTATCGATGAATTTATTGAATTTTCGTATTATCGGCTCTCTTAATATGTTATTGTATTTTGGAGTAATTATGAGTGTAAAATTATATTTAGAGGAATATTTAGAGCCCGTTAGAATGGGATATCTTGAAAGGAAGTCTTCGCCTCTCCTGCCGGCCCGTCTCGCGCTCGGGGGTCGCGTTAGTCCGTCGAGGTGTTTATATCTCGACGTATTGTTATTGCTATCTCGCTCTCTATCTGTTTCTCTGTCTTGCCTATAGAATGAGTTATCTTCACTTAAATATCTCCGAATTGATTCGAATTTTTCGGAATTAATGCTTTGTGCTACCTATCCTTTCTGCGCTTTGCTCTCTATAACCGGGTAGCTCGCTACCTCGCGTATAGCTACCCGCGCCTACTTGTTCGATTCCCCGAATATCGAAGGAAGATTATCTGTTCTCCTATTCTCTCCCCCCGATAATTACCCGACATATTCGCTACCTATTATTTTTATTATTATTAGTCTTATTATTATTTGCGCTATCTACTGTTATTATTATTATTATGATTATTATTATTAATATTATTATTTTGATTCTTTCGGGTGATTTTCCTTTCGATACCTTACTTTTGTTTCTCGCGTTTAATCGACGACGCTCTAGTGTTTCTTTTTTTTGGGTTATGGTTATAATTATTTTAAGTATCCGGTATTCTGCCCCGCTTTTGTTAATCTAGTCCGCGCCATCGATTAGCTGAGTATTAATTCACCTTTATTTTATATCTAGTGCTATCTGCCATTAAGCCGACTTATGTTATTTTATTTACTTTTCTTATGTTATGCTGTAATGTTTAGGATGTGTTATTTTATTATAATTCTATTTTTTTTCTTTTATATCGAGTCACCCCCTCTCCTAACTTCTACCACCCCAAATTAAAACGATCCACCATACGCCTCGTTTGCTAAAATCGAGTGCAGCCCGGGAATATGCCAATAAATAGCCATGATTCCCGAAGCTTTGCGTTGTTGTCACTCACTCTTTGTTCACCCAGCCCCTCTATCATATCAGCTCGTGGAGCCTGAGCTAGTCGTGTGTCTTAGAGCTTTTCACCACATCCTCGCTCTATCCAGCAGTGGAGAGTTTGTTGTAGGGAGAGATCGATTAAAGTCGATCCTTTAGGTCGGCGGTACTGAGGTACCTGGCGCCCAACCTCTCTCATGTTACAGATTTGCCTACTATTTTATTCACGTCATTCTTATGTTGGATTGGTTATTCACCCGGGGTATCTTAGCTATCTTCTATAGAACGCTATCTTCCCAATGATCGGATACGCTATCTTTAGGGACTGCTATCTTTTATAGTACGCTACCTTTCAGATAATCCGTTTAAGCTCTCTTTAGGGATCGCTATCTACTATAGTAAGCTATCTGGTAGATAACTCGGATGTGCTATCTTTAGGGACTGCTCTCTTTTATAGTACGCTACCTTTCAGATGAACCGCTTAAGCTCTCTTTAGGGACCGCTATCTACTGTAGCAAGCTATCTTGTAGATAATCCGGGGATGCTACCTTAAGGGAGCACTATCTTTTATAGGAAGCTATCATTCAGATGTTTTGGTTAAGCTATCTTTAAGGTGTTGCAACGCTTGATTTGATTAGTTTATAGCTATCGTGTGTATTAGAATTAAAAGCTCTTTGGGAAAAATTATAATTATGTGCTGGATGGATACCGAGGGTGAAGAGCCTTGGTTGTGAGTCATTCCGCAAGGAAATTACCTCACAGTACCTATACTGAAAGTTTATCTACATAAAATGGCATACTGAATATGATACATAAGCGTGATGTATAATTTTTTACCGTATACATTAAAAAGCTTGAAAGTATAATTTAATTTTAATAATGTAAATGGATTTTGCTGTAAAAGAGCATCAATTTTACTTCACGATTGTAGATGAAATTTTGTATGCCAGTCTATGCATAAAAACTTCCAGCACGAAACATTAAGTTACGCATTTTTTTAACAGCGTTCGTGCCTATTATCTGCCTTTTGAAAAAAATTGTACGCAATTTTATGTACTTGTACTGGAAGTTTATGGAATATATTGAACTTGATAGACATATGTAACGTACAATAAATTTACGACATATTGGAAACCTAAAAAGTACTTTAATTTCAATAACGTAATTTAAATTAACTATAAAAGTACATCAATTTTACATAACCATTGTACATTAAATTTAATATATCAGTTTATGCATTAAAGATCCATTCGCGACTATTAACTTACAAATGTGGTCGACAGTGTCTCGCTTTATACATATTCTTCTACCTCTGTTTCTTTCTCAGTATCTGCCTTTACCTACGTTGTAAAAAAATGCATGAAACTGATATTAACTTACACATTTTTTTAGCAGTGTCTCTGCCATTGCCTCTCTGCCTCTGCCTCTCCTCGCTGACACTTTCTCTCTGCCTTTACCTCTATCTGGCTCTCACGTTGCTACTCTACTTTTCTCTAACCTCGATCAACCTTCAAATTTCGCGCGGTCGAGAACTGTCAAACTACAATAACATGGCTGAAGCAGCTCGTCGGTTACCACCAGTTTCATAACACGACAGTCAATCAGAGAACGAATAAACCGACAACAATACTAATATCGAAAATGCGAGATATTTAACCCACTACTTTTTTAAGGAAGGATTCTTCCACTATTCAGCATCGGGTAATTCATTACACTAGAGGCAAACTCAAGTCGGTCACGGACTGGCGTACTCGGCACCCGCCATCCAACTCCTTTAATTAGTGACTTACGATCGTTCATCTTTTAATAAAGTGTTTGATTCTGTGTTATTATTTAGTTTTGACCTGACCCTACGTTTGATCTTAGCTACTTGATAAAAGCTACCTTTACATTCTTCAACTACCTGATACAAGCTCTCTTTCGATATGAAGCTGCCTGATAAATCGGCTCTCTGGATCGCCTAAGCTACTTAAAATTACGTTATCTTTTTGCCATAATATGTTGCCTGAACTCGCAGCTCTCTCTTCTTCGCGATAAGCTACTTTATATCTCCATTTTATTCTTTTATTCTATTCCTTCTATCTCCAGGTTGTTTTGCAGATGAAGCCAATCTAGCGTTGTTGTTAAATATTAGTTAGTCTCGCAATATTTAGGTAGTCTCGATATGTATTTTTATTACGCTGGATAGTGATGATGAATGAGGAGTTATTGGTGCAGAATTTTCATGGGGAAGATTCCTCACAGTACAAACGAGCAGCGTAAGAGCGTTGCTGAGTATCTAAAAATTACTGACTAGCTTACTTCAGAGGTTGTTCTTTTAGACCAAAATGGAGTGAAATCTTGGGAGAGGATCGTAGGTGGGGAAAGAATTTGGCGTCGGAATGTCGTGGGAACGGAATTGTAGACAGTTTCCCAAGGATGCCGTTTAATAGGGAAATGGAAAGAAGGTGATTGGTGATTTGGTGATTTATGATGGTAGCGTCTTGAAGGCCACGGGCAGATTAGGAGTTTGTTGGAGTAGTAGGAATCTACGTATGCATCCCGATGAAAATGCGACTAGACTGGTGGTAAGCAACGAGTAAGGGAAGCGTGAAAAAAAGGATAGGTCCGGTGGAGACATCGTTACACCTCCCCCATTATGTTAGAAAATACATACAGGTGGAAACATGCATTTCTGATTGGTAAACAATTAGAAGAGCCCAAGTGTGGCCTGAACGTAAAAGAAGTATTAGTTGCGAAAGTAAGGTTTTAGCTTATTTACATGGATTAATTTGTCTATTTGTAAGTAAAATTTGATAGATGATGTCGGAGATGTAATCCAAAATTATCGCTGGGCATTCCCATTTCGGGGCAAGTGGAGATTTATCTCGTGCTTGTGCAATGTGAACTTCGTCACCCTTATTAAAGATTGGAGCAGGCCTTGTAGCGCTCCTTTGCTGCGACAAGGTGATCGCGTCCTTTCTTCAGAATTCGGTCTTGGTCCGCGTGAAGTCTTTCGAAGTACTCGCCGATTGTGACGTTTGTGCGATGAATGGCATTGCTATTCGAAAGATTTAGCTTTCGTCTGAACTATACATCTCGAACGGTATGAGTCCAATGCCTTCCCACTTGGATGTGTTGTAGGCCGTGGAGACAAATTTTCATTTCTTGTTCCAATCCTCGTGGTAGAATACAGACCCTCCTGCAGGACTACAATCCTGTAGTCCTGTAGGAGGGCCTTGATGTGTTTCTTACGTTATGTCAAACTTGCATTTGGAATTTCTTCCAAAACAAATTTAAGCGCTTGTTGAGCGTTTCAGTTATTAGGCTCCAGTACTCTGGTCAAGGAAGGACTATCTTTCCCTACACAGAATATGACGTGGAACACTGAAGACGCAACCCCGTTTCTGAGTCTAACCTGTCAGAATGTTACTCGGAACAGGGGTGTGAATGGTGTGAGCTGATGTTGAGACGAGGGAGGAAAATTCTACTATTAGGAGGGATTTCTCAAATTATTCGTGACTCTTAATTGGTTAGTCTAGGAAAGGGGAAAATAACTAGTAAAAATAAATCTTGTACTTACGTCTGCTGTTGTTGCTTCGTGACGATAGAACGACTTATACTGGAATTGTAAAACGTTATATGGATAGGTATTTTATATGATAATATTCACAGTATACTCTTTTTCCACTAATAACACAGATTTTATACAAGGAAACGTTTTCGAAATAAAGTCGTGGAAACAATGATACAAATATATTGCAAATAAGCACACTCGATATCCGCGCGCGAGATTATGTTAATAAATTAATATTCGATTGATGAGAAAAGTTCCAGAGAAATAAAAATATTCATTGACAAGAATTCAAACACCTTTTAAATATTTATAAGAACCAAAGCTTGAAATATTCCAAACACCGTTTAAAACTTCGTAATAATTCAACAAAATCAAATACAGGAAAGCTCTAAAAACACTTTTAAATTCGAATAAACAGGCACTTTAACTATTCCAAATAGTTTAACATAAACGGGTTGAAATAAACAGATGTTGGTTCTGGTATATAATCTTTCCAATACTACTTAGAAACTCTCTATGCCCCGCGGTGGGTGGATCTATTTCTAATCAACGAAAATTATGACCATAAAAGGAAAAAGGGGACTCTCAGTTTTCACTGATAGTTTTTCTCTTAAATATGATAAAATACAACGATACAATGCAGAGAATAAATTTAAATGTTTAAAAACCCAAGATAATTCGATGAACAAGTTAGAATATGGGAATATAGAAATTAAAATGTAATGCAACTCCAATAGAAATATACAAAGTAAAATACAAATCAAAGCAAAAATTATATAAAATAAAACACAAGTTAAAACGAATAAAATACAAATTAAAGTTTAATAAAATAGCAAGTCTAGTACAAGAATTCGTCTGGTTGATTGAGAAGCACCCAAGATCTCTAAGTCCTGTTGGACTCTGCTTCAAAATGCAGAAATAATTTCCACAAAATTTTAATAAGTATAAAGAGTACAAAAATACTGGTTATTTCTTGTCTCTCTGGACTTAGAAAAATATTGGAAACTATTGGGTAGTACTCACCAGTCAATTCTTCTAGACTGCTGGAGATCACGAGGAAGACTAAGATTTGGTGAGTTCTTTATAATAATTATTGTCCCTGGTGGCTAAATTCAACCCCTTATATAGGTCTCTGGCCCCATAGAAATTGATACAGACAGATCTAGGTGGGGGTTTTTGGAGAAAAGTAAATGAGGCTTTTGGAAAAATCGTCGTGATTGGTAATGTGCACTAAATGACGTGAACATTGCATGGGGACATCGCCTTCTAATTTGTGGTTACCCTTTCATCGTCTCGCTTGTTCCTAACTCCTTCTCGTTTTATTTCTTCTTATAAGTGGGAGGAAAGGGTTAACATGATCGTATAAGAAAGTTTCACGGTGTCTCTTCGTTTTCTAATTAGTTCGTCTCTTTTTTTAACGAGTGTCGCGGGGGCGTGACTTTGACGCTAAAGGCGTGAAGTGGGAGCTTCTGCTTATCCGTGATTTCGACTACGGCTCTAAGCTAGAGCAGCTCAGAGACATACGCTTATAGATGCTGCGCTGAGTTAGAAAGAGAGGAAAGATACCTTCAGTTTTATAGAGACGTTATATTTTTTAATTTGTTTGCGTTATTTCTCGCATAATTGTTTACCGTGTTAGATGTTATTTAGCTTAATCGATTCCTTGAAATTTTCTCTTTCGATCAAGTAGATATAAACATGACTATTGCGATTTGATTCTATTATTCTTCAAAATGTGTCATACGCTTAGTCTATAAGTTATGTATAGCGATGGTATTTTTCCTAGTTTATGCCCTTACTACTTGCCCAATTATTTATATTCTTTGTTGTTTTTGGTCCTAATCGTTTCCTTATGATTTAAGCTTTTGATAAAGTCTAAACTTGACATATGTGTTTATTAATATAACTATATATTCAAAGGGTCTACAGGAAAAATACAAGGGCTACAGGGGTAGGAAACAAGGGTACTTAGGGGTAGGAAATAGGGGATGAGTGGGACAGAGATGGACAGACGGCAGGCAGGTATATAAACAACGGGTAGAGAGCAGTCGGGGCTCATTTTATTTGTTTCAGCCCCATCGACTACTCTCCGGCACCACCAGGGACCACCAGAAAGATTCTCAAAATGTTGGAAAATGGATTAAGGCAAGAAAGTACCGTAAGGGATGCAGATCTTCCGTATCTCTAATATGAAAAATATCAAAAGATATCTCAGCGAGCCGAACACTGCACCACATTACGTAGACACTGCACTGGGGAAACTGCGGGTCAGCTGTCAAAACACAGGAGAGTCGATCGAGGCGCCATCTGCAACTCAGGCGGGCGAGCATCTAGCGGTAAACTAGCCGGTCAGATTCTCAACGTTCTCGGTTGGTGAGTTCCACCAGCGAGAAACCGAGAGGGCAGCACCATCCAGTACACCGACAACAAGCGAGCCCGAGAGAAGTCGAAAAGCCGAGTTCTCAACCACGATACCCCCCCCCCCCCTTGGTCATTACGAACTCGCCCAAATGAAATAATTAAAATAGTAGTCAGATAACGGGAATTTTTGGATAAAGTAGAGTCTTGTAGCCCCGAAACGGGAAATCATCAGGAATTTATGCCAGATTGCGGAAACGATTATAATTGCCTGCGAGTGGCCCGGGGATTCATCCATAAACGCTACTATTTTCAAATAGTAGCGTTTATAGTTTTTTATTTTATAGTTATTTTTTTTTTTTTTTAATATAACCAAATTTACCAGATGCTTTGTCGACTTTATTTTCCTACCTGCTCGAGTTCCGAATAAATATAATGAAATAAAAGAACTAACGTTTCAATCCTTTACATTCATCATTTTGTTCTTGAAAAACATAGTACGGAGGAAAAAGTGAAAGCAGAAGAGATTTTATTAGTCTTTCATAGAACGAAGGTTAAATGGGTAAAGTCACATCCGGGCCAATAAACCCTAGTGGTGATTTCCCGAATCTTTATAGATCTCGGGTCGGTGGTAACGAAGAGATAAATCATCGGTATTTACATGGCAGTCGATAATTGGTCTCACACATGGGACTCTATTTTCGACAACGGCCACTTTGCCTTGCGGTATTGCAGAGGTTTTCTAATAGGACTTGAAATATCCCTTTAGATATGCTACAGGGTGGGGGAATCTACCCTACCGACCCTTGGGCCCCTCTTGATAGTCGGTATAGCTATAGCTATACATTTTCCTATTACCATGTTCCGATATTTATTGCTCTATTTACTCGAGACTGGAAAACTCGTTCTACTTATCATTTAATATTCTTCCTTCATTTCCTTCGCTTGAAAGAAATGTTTCGTAAATGAAATAAAAAATCAACGCGTTATTATTGAGGAAATGGTAGACAGAAATATTATAATTCTTAATAAAACAGGGAGTTACGTCAGGACGTAGCACTTAATTGGTCCTTGTGTTGGTCCTCAATTGGTCCTTGTGTTGGTCTCCAGACTCCCATTGCTCTGAAGAAGCAACGTCGTTGTAATTACGGCCTCTGTTTGGGGTCGTATACGTGGCAACTTAATTTTCTGGCACTTATCGCCCTTACGGATATAATCCTCGATGTCCCTCAGCGTGTTTGACCAGGTTTGGAGAACCTGAAGTGTACAGTAGCCTTAATGCCGTGATGCTCCTTAATAATGCGTTGGCGACCCTCCTCAGTGCCTGGCTCGTACAAGTCTCGGTCGTAGAGATGAAGCGCTGACCGAGTTTCTCTCGATGACCAGATAAAGTTGATCATCTGTTTAACTCGACAGTTCGTCCTTGGGTGTGCACAGATATGAAGAAGAAAATCCGAGATGTCCAGAGTTACCAGCATTCTTGGAAGGTTTTGAAGTGAGGAGTTTAATTGACAGTGGAAGTCAAGTGAATGCCATTTCCGAGGACTTCTTCTTGGAAAATCAAGAAAGATTGAAGAAGTGTCCGACATTACTGGTATCAGGAGTAAATGTAACAGGGGTGGTGCAAGGAATGATGGAGCGGGTTAAAAAACAAATCATGAGAAAAGCGGAAGCGTATGGATCGGAAGGGACGTTGCAATTATTAATTGTGCCGAAACTCTCTAGACCAGTTGTTGTTGAAATCGAAGGAATGTTTAATTTGAAAATATCGATCGACTCTAGGAAGAAAATAGTTGCAGTTCAGGATTTAATTGTCGCAAGATGTATTGAAGGAGAGTGGCAATTATTAGATCCAAGAGGAATGAGTGTGGATAAAACAGAAGAAATCCACAACTTAGTAGCAGCAGGGGAAATTTATGAGGGAGAAACTAGCGTCAGTTTAACGGAAAATGGGGGAGATCACGATATCTTTGGCCCCTCAATTTGACCGCGGTTTCTTAACTATTAGACACAAAAAAAAACACTTTTTCAAGAATAGATTTTTGTCGAATTCGGCGAAATGTAGAAGGTGCAGGCTCTTCTTTGTATATTTTTTGTTTTCAACGTCTTAGGTCAACTTTTGAGGGTCGATTTTGGTTTTTCACGTTCCTGGGGTAGATTTTTGGCTTTCAATGTTTGAACTCGCTTTTTTGGTTTTTCAAGTTTGTGGGGTCTATTTTTTGTATTCACCGTTTTAGGTCAAGTTTTGGTTTTTCGTGTTTCTTGGGTAGATTTTCGACTTTTCACATTTGAGGTGACTTTTTGGCAGTTGATTTTTTGTTTCCCAAGCTTGTGGGATCTATTTTCTGTTTTTGACGTTTTAGGTCGATTTTGGTTTTTCATGTTTCTGAGGTAGATTTTGGTTTTCAACGTTTGAGTTCGCTGTTTGGGGCTCGATTTTCTGGTTTTTTAAAAATGTTTCTGGGGTAGATTTTCGACTTTTCACGTTTGAGGTGACTTTTTGGGAGTCGATTTTTTGTTTCCCAAGCTTGTGGGGTCTACTTTTTATTTTCAGTGTTTTAGGTCAATTTGTGGTGGCCGATTTTTGTTTTTTCATGTTTCTGGGAACAGATCAAGAAACACGGTAGCGTCTCGACGCAAAGTGTAAAAAAGAGGCGTAGGACGTTTCGGCGCGACCGTTTCAGCGCTATTCGCTTTGGCGCCGAGACGTTTCAGCGCGACCGTTTCGGCGCCAGTACTTTTGGGCACCAGAATGTTTCGGCGCTTAGACGATTTGATACGAACCTGTGCAGATACGAATTGTTTTTTGAAAAACTATTCTAAAAACAATTCGTCTAAAAAAAGCATGCACCTTCTGCGACATGCGAACCGCTCTCACAACCACACAGTCTCGAACGCGCAAACGAACCTGTGCGGTTACAAATTGTATTTTAAACAAATTGTTTTTTGACGAATTTACTGTTTTTTCCACGGACCTTTTTTCCGGGACGTTTTTTCCGCGGACCTTTCTTCCGCCGGACTTTTTCGGGGATTTGAATTTACTTTACTTTACTTTACTTTACTTTACTTTACTTTACTTTACTTTACCTTTCCCTTCGCCTTCGCCTTCGCCTTCGCCTTCGCCTTCGCCTTCGCCTTCGCCTTCGCCTTCGCCTTCGCCTTCGCCTTCGCCTTCGCCTTCGCCTTCGCCTTCGCCTTCGCCTTCGCCTTCGCCTTCGCCTTCGCCTTCGCCTTCGCCTTCGCCTTCGCCTTCGCCTTCGCCTTCGCCTTCGCCTTCGCCTTCGCCTTCGCCTTCGCCTTCGCCTTTGCCTTCGCCTTCGCCTTCGCCTTCGCCTTCGCCTTCGCCTTCGCCTTTACTTCACTTCAGTACCCCCAAAAGTTGACCTAAGACGTTGAAAACAAAAATAGACCTCCAAAAAGCCGCCTCAAATCTGAAAAGCCGAAAATCTACCCCAGAAACATGAAAAACCGAAAATTGACCTCCAAAAATCGACCTAAAATGGTGAAAACCAAAAATAGATTCAACAAACTTTGGAAACGAAAAATCGACCCCCAAAAAGTTACCTTAAACGTTAAAAATCAAAAATTTACCCGTGAAACCACGAAAAATCGAATGTATGGGGCGTTCCAGAAACGCACCTGAAGAAGGGCCTGCATCTTCTATATTCAGTCGAAATCGACAAAAATTTATTCTTGAAAAAGTGTTCATTTTTATCTGACAGTGAAGAATCCGCGGTCAGAATGACGGGCCGAACAAACGTAATCGTGTCGAAAAAAGAGTTCGAAAAGAAAATGGAAGAGTGTGAGGAAATACCGTTCCAAATAAAAAGAAATTTGAAGAAATAATTTGTGAGTATAGGGAAATATTGGATAAAGTACCAGGTCGAATGATAAAGTAAGAGCACAGATTGGGAATTTGTTCTTCGGCAAAGGACGGCCTTAGAGAAAGTATTCTTTTTCCTCTTTTTACGTTTCGCCCAGATCTGGGCCTCTTCAGGATTTTATTGAAAATATTTACATTTCTACAAAATAATAAAAATAATAGTTGTATTAAAGAAAACTCCTTATGTTCTTATACATCTGTGTACTTTTTATATTCACCAGTTTTCTTACCTATCTTTCGGATTTATTTCTTTTCTTTAATATATTTTTTTTGGAGCGGGACTGGTCGGTGCACGCTTCCTTAATTGTATTGAATATGTTTTGGTGTAGTGTTCTTTATGTCTCTGTGTTTGTGATTTTTGGTGACCGGGCTCTCCGGTCCGCGGTTATGTCTGCACGTGTTAATTTATTTTGTTAAGTATGGTTCTTGTTCTAGTAATTTATTTTATTTAATAGTTGTGTAGTTACCCTTGTTTGATATTATATTATATTTTTCACGGGATTATTTTAGTTTGTCATATTTAAAGAAAAAAACTCATAAAACGCAGGGACCGAACAGTCCGGTCAGCTGTGAGTCACATTTCAAACTGGTGTAATACTAACTTAAAGTTCGTTTACACGCTGCTATACGAAGAGTGGCTGCAACCATTCTCAACCTATCAATCGACGCGGCTATATGGTTATTTTCTTTCAGTCGTCATTTTTGGACGTTCTCAGTTATTTTCTTCTAGTACTGTTGTGAATTTTAGTATGGTATTTGTTTTGATTTTTGTGTTATCTGTTATTGTATATTTTGAGAAAAACGAAACGACTTTTTTAATATAACAATGATGTATGGTTTTGTGGAACTTTGTATTGTGTTTAATAATGTTATATGTTTATATGACCGCATTGTAAATGACGCTTAAGTTTGATATATCAGTCCTATAATTTATCGAATTTTTACCTGCCTTGATTTGGATCATTTCATTTAATATTCTTTTATGATAGTTGGGTTCTATTGACAAGATCGTCGCGTTGTTAAAGTCAAAATCGTGTTTTGTTTGTTTCACATGTTGTACAAGTGCTGTGTGTTCTGTATTTAGGTGATTTACACTATTTTCATGTTCGTGTAATTTGATTTTTAAATATCTTTTAGTTTGTCTCTTCAAAATTGTTGCACGGAATTTTATACACCAATTTTTACTTTAATAATGCGGGTATCTTGTCTTTTGTTGAGCCTCTGATTGTATAGTTGTTATGTTTGTTGTTATGGACCATGTTAATGTTATATGATTTAAGCATTTTGAAAAGTGGATAGTGAATCCGTTCTATATGTGGAAAGTTCATTAGGCGGGTTGTGTCAAAATCTAATTTTTCACTTGTGTTTTCATTATTTAATGAGATGGTTGTCAATCTTTTTTAAATGTGTTTTCGTGTGAATTCTATTGGGTAGCAATTTTGTGTAAGCGTGTTTGTAATTAACTCAATGTTTTCATCGTGATGAGTGTTGTGTGAGAGTCTGATTGCCCTATCTACCAGTATGTAAATGATTACTATTTTTTGTTGTAGTGGATGACTAGAAAAGAAATTCATATACCTCCCAGACCAAGTAGGCTTCCTATACCAATGTGTGGTGATTTTTCCTTAGTTTCTGGTTAATGCGATATCCAAGAATGGAATCATGTTGTTTTTTCCTTTTCTATTGTGAATTGTAATTTTCTGATGTAAGAGTTGAAGATGTCTAGTGTAGATTGTATTGTCTCCATCGATAAAGCGATAATTATATCATCAACATATCGTTTATAAATAAGTGGAGTGTAATCTAATTTTTTTAAACAGGTTTCTTCTAGACCAACCATGCCTATGTGTGATAGGATAGGTGCGAGTGGGGATCCCATTGGAAGTCCTGAAATTTGTTTGTGTGTTGTGTCGTTGAATGTAAAATATGTTGAATTCATTATCAATTCTATGCCTTTTATCAGTTCGGTTATCGGAAAGTAATTTCTAAAAAAAATTTTTCTCTTCTCTATGCTCTTTTTTACTAGTTGAAAAGGTATATTGGTGTATAAGGACGTGACGTCAAGACAGATCAGTACGTAGTTTTCTGGAAGTGTCAATTTGTCTATCAGTGTTTTCAAAGTAAAGCTGTCTTTTATTTCCGATCTGTAAGGAGGAAGTTTCTTTTTTATTCTACTACGTATGAAGTCCGCGATCTTGTGTCTGTAAAAATCAATTGATGACACTATGGGTCGTAGTGGATAGTTCTGTTTGTGAATTTTAGGTCATGTGTATAGTCTGACGATGTTACAGTTTTCAGGTTTTAAATATATAACCATGCTATCCTCTATTAACTATTGCCCTTTCTATCTAGTCAATAATACTGTGATTGCTTTTCGTACTGTATTTATAGGATTTTTATTAATGACAATGTAAGTCGTATCATCATTAAATAGGTTTTGTGATTTTTCTGTATAATCAGTTTTGTTTAGAATGACTGTGGTGTTGCCTTTATCGGCCTTGGTAACTATGACTTCTAGATGTGAGCGTATGAATGTTTTAGTGTCTGTTATGATTTTTTCCGTGTGTTTTTTTTGGATTTTTATGTAATGAGTATAGTATATTCGTTAATTGACCTCTTGCTGTGTCTAATTTGTTCTCAGGTATAAGATGTGTGGTGTTCTCAAACTCGATGATCGTTTGGCGAATTGCTTTTGTTTTTTCATTTTTATTTAGAAACGGGAAGCAAAATTTTGGTCCTAATGAAAGAAATATTTTTATCTGTGGGGGAATTTCCACGTCTGATAGATTCACTAGCCACTTTTCTGTTAGTTATCTGGGCGAAACGTAAAAAGAGAAAAAAGAATACCTTCTCTTAGGCCGTCCTTCGCCGAAGCACCAAATTCTCAATTTTATCATATACGATTTTAAGAACTTGTTTGGCTTTGGTCATTTATTAATAACATTATTGCTGTTAAGCTTCGTCGTATCGACCTAATTTTTATAGATGGAATTTTTGACACGTCGTACTCGGGGTCTGAGACATCGGTGTCGAAGATTCTTATGTTATCGACATTCCCATACAGGAAAGTTTCAAACATATTTCGAATCCTTGATTTTTATTTAGTTCGCTCTAATTGCTCCACCCGGGCTGTGGCGATATTTTTTCACGATTGATTTTAATTGTAAAAAACTAGTCGCTCTGGTTGCTCCACCAATTCTTAATGAACTGGTGGAGCAATTAGAGAGAACTAAATAAAAATCAGGTATTCGAAATATGTTTGAAACTTTCCTGTATGGGAATGTCGATAACATCAGAATCTTCGACACCGATGTCTCAGACCCCGAGTACGACGTATCAAAAAAAAAAAAAAAATAAAATTCCATCTATAAAAATTAGGTCGATACAACGAAGCTTAACAACAATAATTTTATCATATACGGCCAAAGCACCACTCAACAAATTCTTCATATGAGCACAGATTACTCTTAAAAAACCCCCAACCCTATTTTCACCGATCTATCCAGTGGCACTATCCAAGCGGTATAGTGTGCAACGTGAAATTAAACAGACGTAGAAGATGGGAGTCATCCAAAAATCCGAAAGTGTATATATTAACCCCCTGACGCCAGTCACGAAGGAAGTCGAAACAGTGAGACTATGTCTCAATACGAGGGAATTAAATAATTTCCTCATAAACGATCACAATCACACCACCGATCGAGGACATTTTCCAAACATATGGGGGAAAAACGGTTATGTCAACCGTAGATTTAACCAGCAGTTTCTGGCAAATACCACTGCAACCAGATTCGAAAAAATATACTGCTTTCCAGCATAACGGGAAGTATTACGAATTCACGGTAGCTTCTTTCGGTTTGAAAACTAGCACAGCGAGCTTGATAAAAGTACTCGACGTGGTGCTAGATGGATTAGACTTCGTCGTTAATTTTGTTGACGATTTGCTAATTATGTCTACGTC
Source organism: Perithous albicinctus (assembly GCA_964016905.1). NCBI lineage: Eukaryota > Metazoa > Arthropoda > Insecta > Hymenoptera > Ichneumonidae > Perithous > Perithous albicinctus. Next base: position 20,980,473 of record OZ024688.1, on the reverse strand, counting down.
ACAGGAAGAGCATTTGGAACGCCTGAAAAGATTATTTAAAAGATTTTCAGAACATGGAATGACTCTGAATTTCGGGAAGTCACATTTCTTTCGTAAACACGTGCCCTTTTTGAACCATATCCAAGCGACGGAGGGATTAAAACCAGATCCGGAAAAGATCAAAACGTTAAAACAATTTCCAAGACCAAGAATGGTGAAGTAACTACGAGGGTTTTTGGGACTGATACATTTTTGTACAACATTTACAAACAGACATGCCCATGAAACTACTCTCCTACTGGAACCCTTAAAGGGCAGTCGATGGCACTGGTATGGCGATCTCGAAAAATGCTTCGAAAGGGTAAAAAAGCTGTTCTGCGAGGAAATTGTACACAAATTTCCTGATCCGCTACAACCTTATATACTAACTTGTTTTTTTTGGTTTTGGTCGTTTTTATAACATTATTGTTGTTAAGCTTCGACGTATCGACCTAATTTTTATGGATGGAATTTTTGACACGCGTTCTCGGGGTCTGAGATATCGGTGTCGAAGATTCTGATGTTATCGACATTCCTATACAGGAAAGTTTCAAACATATTTCGAATCCCTGATTTTTAATTTAGTTCGCTCTAATTGCTCCACCAGTTCATTAAGAATTGATGGAGCAACCAGAGCGACCCATTTTTTACAATTAAAATAAATCGTGAAAAAATATCGCCACAGCCCGGGTTTGAACCGGGAACCTCGGATCACTAGTCCGATGCGTTACCAATTACACCACCGTGGCTATGGCGACATCAATTCACGATTCACTTCAAACTTTAACGTCAAATATGATTTTAAGAATTTGTTTTTTTTGGTTTTGGTCGTTTTTATAACATTATTGTTGTTAAGCTTCGACGTGTCGACCTAATTTTTATGGATGGAATTTTTGACACGCGTTCTCGGGGTCTGAGATATCGGTGTCGAAGATTCTGATGTTATCGACATTCCTATACAGGAAAGTTTCAAACATATTTCGAATCCCTGATTTTTAATTTAGTTCGCTCTAATTGCTCCACCAGTTCATTAAGAATTGATGGAGCAACCAGAGCGACCCATTTTTTACAATTAAAATAAATCGTGAAAAAATATCGCTACAGCCCGGGTTTGAACCGGGAACCTCGGATCACTAGTCCGATGCGTTACCAATTACACCACCGTGGCTATGGCGACATCAATTCACGATTCACTTCAAACTTTAGCGTCAAATATGATTTTAAGAATTTGTTTTTTTTGGTTTTGGTCGTTTTTATAACATTATTGTTGTTAAGCTTCGACGTATCGACCTAATTTTTATGGATGAAAAATTCCATACAATTCACGATTCACTTCAAACTTTAACGTCAAATATGATTTTAAGAATTTGTTTTTTTTGGTTTTGGTCGTTTTTATAACATTATTGTTGTTAAGCTTCGACGTATCGACCTAATTTTTATGGATGAAAAATTCCGACCTAATTTTTATGGATGAAAAATTCCATCCATAAAAATTAGGTCGATACGTCGAAGCTTAACAACAATAATGTTATAAAAACGACCAAAACCAAAAAAAACAAATTCTTAAAATCATATTTGACGTTAAAGTTTGAAGTGAATCGTGAATTGATGTCGCCATAGCCACGGTGGTGTAATTGGTAACGCATCGGACTAGTGATCCGAGGTTCCCGGTTCAAACCCGGGCTGTGGCGATATTTTTTCACGATTTATTTTAATTGTAAAAAATGGGTCGCTCTGGTTGCTCCATCAATTCTTAATGAACTGGTGGAGCAATTAGAGCGAACTAAATTAAAAATCAGGGATTCGAAATATGTTTGAAACTTTCCTGTATAGGAATGTCGATAACATCAGAATCTTCGACACCGATATCTCAGACCCCGAGAACGCGTGTCAAAAATTCCATCCATAAAAATTAGGTCGATACGTCGAAGCTTAACAACAATAATCTTATATACTAACCACAGATGCGAGTGGTTATGCACTGGGAGCCATCTTATCGCAGGAGAATGACGAAGGAGAAAATGAAGTGATAACTTTTGCGATTCGAACTCTGAAAGGCACGGCGTTAGGGCCACCGAAAAAGAGCTATTGGCAATCGCGTGGGCTTTAGAAAAATTCCGGACATTTTTAAAGGGTGCGGGGATCAAGGTTAACACCGATCATAAGGGAATAAACAGAAGAAAAAAAGAGTCATTTTCGTGGGTACAATGCTCGCAGGAAAACCCTCAAAAGATCTCGCCAAGAACTTAAAACCTCTGGGGGAAATTCAACAACAGCAAGAAGATCTCAAAACATTTATGTATTTTCTTGAAGAAGGAAAGGAGGAAGAAGAAAAAAATATTGTTTAAGCAATAGGATTCTACAGAAAATGTCGAAAACAAAAATTTAGAAAACGATAGTGCCAAAAACCGTGATTTGGTAATTGATTACGGAATGTAAAATGCAATGTCCGGGCATTTAGGAACCAGAAAATGTTTCCGAATGATAGACGAGGATTTTTCTTATCCCTACTTAGCACGGCCCGCAAGAACCATACTGACTTCATGCGACACTTGCCGAAGGAATAAAAGTGCTATACAAACAAATGACGCGGCTATGCAACGAATAATCCCGCAGAAACCAGGAGATCTATTATCAATAGATTTTTATGGACCTTTGCCACAGTCGGTGGGAGGGGTAAAACACATACTGGTCACGTTAGATGCATTCAGTAAATATGTTATTTTGTGGCCCATGAAAAATGCAAATACAGCTACAGTGATAAAAAGGATATTTGATGACTATATCCCACGTTATGGAAAACCGAAGAGAATCCAGTTCGATCATGGAACTCAATTTACCGCAAAGAACTGGTCACAAAAATTAAAGGACGAGAATATCGCCGCCGTTTTCTCATCCATACGTCATCCACAAGGGAACATAGTGGAACGAGTGAACCGTGAGCTGGGAAGATTTTTCCGCACGTTCCTTGCCGAAAATCATGCGAGATGTTTCAAATTGGTGCCAGTAGTGCAAGACTGTATTAATGAATCGCACCATGCAACAACAGAATTTACACCTACTGAATTGCAATGTGGAAAGAAGCCGGGTTGAGAGTTGAATCGTCTGCTGGGAATCAGAGCGAGTGAAGAGAACGTTCCGCTAACTCACGAAATGAAAATTGAGATAGCAAGAGAAAGAATCACGAAGAAGGGGAAACAGCGTGCAGAGCGGTTCGATTCCACGCACCGACTCACAGCATTCGAAGAGGGGGAATTAGTTCTAGTAAAAGCATTAAATATCTCAGATCAGACACAACAGAAAACGGCTAAATTTATGCCGCTGTACGAGGGCCCATACATGATAAAAATGTGTGGGAATTGCGACATATTTATTAATAACGATCGCGAATAAAAAGGAGAGAGGAAAGTTCCACGGTAGCATGCTCAAACGCTATCGGGCGACAGCGGCGCCGCGGGACGATAGTGGAAAGAAAGAGAAAGTAGAGGAGAAAGTTAAATATCGTAAATCTGCTGTCGATAAAGTTGATATAGATAATAATCGATAGAATAAGTAGTATAAGTAGTCAGTAATAAGACATGTAAGGGATAGGGGCGTATCGATCGCAGATCGGCGTGAGAAAAGAACGTCCCCTGACCTGCATAAATTAAAGGAGGGGCGGTAAAACCTCACCCTTTTCGCGGAAATTTAAAAAAGCGTAAAAGATCAGCTTATTATGAAGAATTATGCGACGATTTCTCCGAAAAAGATGCAAGTCACTAAGTATCTGTTAAAATAGATAATAGATATTAAGTGTAACATGGCAGTAGTAAGGGGTGCTCTATGAGTCCCCCCCCCACTCCTATCCCACCTCCTTCCCCCACCACTGGTTCCTCGAGCACGATCCGGTGGGTGAGAGTGAGGGGGAAGAGGGGATAGTAGTAGCTGGGACCCATAGTGCACCGTTGCTTATTATTATTAAGTCACCGCCAGGTAAGATACGGGCTTTGGATAAATAAACCGTTTTATGGTATATACGAGAGACGACGCAACTTTTGTCCTCGATATTACATCTAGGGGGATGTGCGATTTTCGTCTTGAATAAACACGAAAAGCTTTAATTAAAACGCGCGATAGAAGGAATATATCTAATGGTTAGATGCAGATTTTAGTGTGTTAAAAAAGAAATAATTTTTTTTTAGCTACTAGTGTCAGGAATTGGATTTTGACTCATTTGGTCTTCGATTAATAAAACATTATTTTATATTTTCTTTTATATAAAATTATTTATTTTGCACTCATGAGGAACCTGCCGAGCGCTCGTTTGAGGGTACATGGGTGGTCGATGAGCTATGAAAAGCAATTTTGTGTGGGTACACGGTAATAAGCGTGGCCGATCGACCGCAAACTTTTATTTATTTTTGGAATTCTTGAGATATTTGAAGATCGTGATTAATTTTTTTTATTAGTTCAACTAATAAATTATAAGATTTTTTCCCATGTGTTGTATGATCAAAGAGAATGGTCTTCAGTCAATAAATATTATGTTAGTGGTTACTGATGAAAGTATTGTATTTTATCTTGAATCGTAAAAATGGCTACACCGATATAAGACGATAAAGCGTGTTGTCTACTTTATATACGTATAAAAGATAAAAGAAAATTGTATAAAAATTCCTATATGACAGTGCTTTGTTCCAATTATCAAAATTTCTAGGTCCGAAGATAAAAACTGTAAGAGAAGTTCGATTAAAAAAAATTGTTCTTTTTTAGTATAATAAGGTGTTGTATAATAAAGTCTTTAATATAATAAGGTCTCTTCACTCAAAGAATATATTAATTGCTGTTGAGCGTGAGCTAACTCGATGATTATAAATTGGCGGCGATTACAGGCATATTTGGCAGTCCGGAAGGTGCGTTCTAGAAAAGCATTGTACACATTTGGACATCGTACTTGAACTCTTTTAGTGCATCATTATTGCTTGAAAATGTTCTTAATAATACTAATTCTTTAATAATAGAACTACGAATAATGTATGGGAGCGCTCAAACGACTGAGTCCGGACATGCAAGAGTTACTCACCGGCCCGTAAAATCTATCGACGGGTTTTTAATTTTTTTTTAATATTCCGGCGGGGTGACTTTTAGTAATCCAAAGGCCACAGAGAATTTGGCACGGGGAAGATGAATCGTGGAAATTAGAGAATCTACGGCGCGCGAACGACGTCCGACTTGAAGGACAACGAGGGTGTCCTTAATAAAGAGGCGTTGCGGTATTTATTTTCCGACACGCGGCCGCTTCGTGCTTCGGGCCTACGCCTATAAATGCTAAAACTCCACTGAGCATTTCTCTACCTTACAGCCTGGAAAGACGTTATGTCGTCATTTGGAGCCATTGTCATCACTGATGACTCGAATCAATTTTTGATTGCTAACGGTTGGCTTTGAATCAAGCTAATATTTATCATACTGAAAATTCGAGTTTTTAAGAGCACGTAAAAAGGCACGAAGAACCTCTTTCAAAAATATGCAGCTATTGATTTGAAATCCTGGCATATGAGGTTTCTAAAATGTATATCAAACATTGTAATTTAGCAATTTTTTAGACCTACAGTAAATCGGGATTCTGTTTGATGAAGTGCAATATTTATCACTTGTTTGACCTAATGTTTTCAGGTTCAATCGCATGGAATTTTTTATATGATTTTTCAACTGATTTACAAAATAAAACACTTAAATGCACACCAAGAAAAAAATACAGCTCAATCAACAAAATCTGTGGTACAAATAAATTTTTTAGTCGTCACAATAGCCTGCGAAAATAAAAATAAATGTCCATTGATTTAAAAAAAAACGCATGTACCTGTTATTTATAGAAGAAAAATATATACAACGGAAAATTTATTAATTTGTTTATTTATTCTATAATAAACAAATTAATATTAATTATCAATTTGTTTATTTATTCTATAAATAAACAAATTAATAATAAATTTTCTTTTTCATCGTTCACTAAATTAGTAGAAGGAGTTTTTCATTGATGGAGTAACGACAACATTTTTTCACAAAACTGCTTGATAATGTACAATTAATACATATCGGATATTGATTAACAACAAGCATAATCTCTAAAATTAATATCGAAATACAAATAATATACCTACAGGCATCCTACGCGTTAATAACGCCGAATATGATCTCGTGCTAGACAGTTTCACCCTGTATACAACGTGGATACGCGGTGCACACGAATTTACCCGTGCAGTATTACTATACACACTCGACCAGTCAAAAACGTGTGTACGGTTCGAGGGCCCTTCACTCAGATGTCGCGTCAAAGCGCGGCATGCTGGCAAACTCCCTACTCATCACTGGCCCGTAAGACGAAAAGACGTAGAATTAAAAAAAGGAGTGTTTTGGTTGTGGAGATCCTCCATGGTTTTGGGTTTCGGGTATTCATAAAAATTCGCCTCGAAAATGAAAGTTCACATTGTCCACGATGGTCAACGGAACCATGGAAAATATTAACGCAAAAGATCGAGAATATTTTGACACGTCACTCCATTTTGCGTAAGTAGCTAAAAAAATTTAGCAAATAACAAAGCCTTTCATTACGGCTTTGTTTGTTTTTGCTTCCTCATAGAGGAAGCTTTGTTTTAAAACAAAAATTTCATGTCAGGACACTCAAAATGGCCCAAAACATCGAGAAAAGTGATTTACAAAAATGTCCGGATGGGTGTACGTGCGTGTGTGCGTGTGTACGTGTGTGTGTGTGTGTGTGCGGGGCAGGCTTGCAAAATCCAAAACGCTTTATCCCAAAAACGGCTTTAACAATTAAGCTAAAATTTGGTACGCTGGTAAAAGACTAATGCCCCTTTCTATGTACACTTTTTCGAAACAATTGAAAAAATATTTAGATTTTATGAGTCTTTCAATTTTTTGAAAAATGTCTGTAAGTTCTCTAGCTTCCATAATTTTTCAGCTAATGAGCTAAATAGTTATTGCCAAATAAAACAATGAAAAATAAAGGTCGGTATTGAATTCGAGCGGAATCTATAAACCGGTTTAGATTTTATGAAGTTTCAAAATTTTCATAATTTTTTTATTTTGTTCTCATTAAAATGTACTTCGACCAAACCTGCTCAAATCTTCGGCAAGGTAAAATTGATATCCAGTTATAGTAGATATCAAATTTGGTGAAGATCGGCAAAGTGGTTCAGATTGTATAAGACATTGAATTTTTCAAAAATTATATGTATGTTCTCTAGCTGCCGCAATTTTTAGCTAATGAGCCTGAATAGTTCTTGACAAATAAAGTAATGAAAAATGAAGGTCGGAATTGAATTTGAGCAAAATTCATAAAGCAGTTTAGGTTTTATAGAATTTTGAGTTTTCGAAAAGTTGTAGTAGATATCGAATTTGGTGAATATCGAATAGCAATAACTCTGTACTTGAAATTTAATGTACATATCTACAATAGAATATCTACACTAAAAACTGTACACAAATCAACTTGACACAATGATGTGTTTTCACGAAATTAACTGTACACCGAATAAACCTGACACAATAAAATCCCTACGCAACAAACGAATACGGATCGATTAATCATCTTGAAAATCAAATTCGTTGAAAATACAAAAATGATCGACTTCACGGTCATATTTTGATTAATTAATTAAAAAATACGGTTGATCACCAAATATTTTAACTAGTTCACCATTGACCACCAATTGATTACGAATCGATCGGCTATAATAAAGAGGTCAAAAGCCAAACTTGTCCGGCTAACTTTATGTAGTACAAGATTTCGGGGAAGGGAGAGTGAACACGCGTAGAGCTAGACAGAGTGGACGCCTCGGCAAAAAACAGAACATAGCGGCACTTAGTTTATTGCCAACAGTATATATATGTAATTCCAAATGTTCAGAACAAATCGGATTCCATTATTCCAATTTTTTTCATAATCTACAAGTAGAGATTCAATTAACAACTCTAAACCCAAATTTTACGGCATAATTAATCGAAAATAATTTTTTTTCTCGGGGACGCCACCGTTTAATTTTAGCCGTAATTTTTTCTTGAATTCTGTATATGAATACCGAATTTTTAGAATTACTATTTTTATGGGACTCCGAATCGCTGAATATATACTGCCATTTTTTACAGTAAAATAATTGAAAATATTTTTTTTTTCGGTAAAACCTCTGCCATATTATAGCCCGATGACTTTTGACGAATTCTGTATATGAATAACAAATTTTTCGCTTTTTTTTTGTAATGGGATTCCAAGTCGCTGAAAATATACAGACATTTTTTACCGTAAAAAAGGGCTGTATATTTTCAGCGGAATCCTATTACAAAAAATAAAGCGAAAAATTTGTTATTCGTAGACAGAATTCGTGGAAATTAATTCGGCTACAATACGGCCGAGGTTTTACCGAAAAAAAAAAATGTTCAATGTTTTTACTGTAAAAAATGGCTGTATATATTCAGCGATTCGGGTTCCCATAAAAGTGATAATTCTAAAAATTCGGTATTCATATACAGAATTCAAAAAAAAATTACGGCTAAAATTTAACGGTAGCCTCACCGAAAAAAAAATTATTTTCGATAATTATGCCGTAAAATTTGGGTTTCAAGTTGCCAATTGAATCTCTATTAATTTTTTCTTGTAGATCATGAAATTTTACAAATTTTCGTTTTTTAGAGATCTCGAGATACGATGAATCGTTCCCAAGATATAGGTACCCGGGAACAAATTTTCAGCTCTGATTATATAGTATGTCTATATGAGAAATTCCACCTGAAATCGGTCGAGGATCGACCTCGCATTATCTTTATTTGAACGAAACTTTTTTTACGCAAACTGTATCTAAAAAGAAAACAACCGTATTTTTTTGTTTGACCAACATTTTTTTTTTTTCAAAAATTTTGGGGTTTCTATTTTTTTTAAAAACGCGTGTATGGCGAACTTGAAAAATTAATATCTCCGGTTCTATTTATCCTAAAGTCAAAAGAATGATGGTCCATAAAATAATTTTCAAGAAATTGTAAACTTGCAAATTATTATTATTATTAACAATTGAAAAATAAAATAATTTTTTTTGAAAATTTCGGATATAATTTTTTTTTTTAATTAAATTCTTTATTTCATCACGTAACGCTTACAATTTTTTTTGAGATGGACATTTGATGGACTCTATTATTTTTTAATTTTATTACGCACTGGCCGCGGCTGTACCCGTACACTCCGCGCTAGTCGTGGTCGCCGCTATGCCCGCCAGTCAGTTGCGTCGAACGTCTATCACCTCAGACTATTCCTGTAATTTTTATGGTGGAATGTCTAGGTATTGTTAATCAATAGAACAGTCTTTTATATTCCAAAATGTTTATTTTATTGGAACGAATGATACAATAACAGTAGCATGCAATAACATTTTATTGCATTATCGTAACAACAGATTTCTTACTTGATTTCCCGCATTTCAATCTGTTTTTTGTCCAACGGCATGAAGGAGTGATTTTTTTTATGTGCCATTGATGGTTTTTGCCAGCGCAAAACGCGGTTCCATTTCTTTTTTGTGATCACTGTACTCAGTTTTATTAACATAAATTAATTTTACACTCGGGACGTTAATTCTTGCCCAATCGAACAAATCTTTTGGAATTCTTATGCAACGGTCAGGTCGTTGAAGACTGGCTCTTGCTGCTATTCTTTTTATCAATCCACCGATTCCATCACATCGTCCTTTACCATGACTCGTAGCAAAAAAATGCCATTCTGCGGCAAGTCCAAAGTCATCTGAATGGTGCGAAAGGTTGATGAATTTAAAAAAAATTTTAATACTGTCCTGCTGCACCATCCGTGAAATAGATAAGTTGTTTTATGCCACTTATCATCTGTTTGAGTATTTTGATGATTTTTGTTTGAAATAGGTGCACAGTAACGGTGTCATGCTTCAAACAGTCCGAAATAATAGCAAAACTTTTATGCATCAACACTGATTCTTTTTTGTAATAAATGATGAATGGATGCATGGTTGCCTGATCGCTGTTCCAATGTACTCCTTAAATTGAATCTTGAAATACGAATGCATAATTTTCTGCAAAGTCGCCTGTGACAATTCATTCATCGTTTGCTAAATTTTCTTTTTTTATTTTGTTCAAGAACTCAGATTGTTGCTTAGCTATAAAATTATGCACTATCAACTTAGACAATACAGACGACAATTTTTCCAAAAAATCCAGAACAGTAATTTGCATTGTTTCCAAAGTTGCTCGATCAACAGCCAACCACTGTCTATATACAATCAACTCAATTAGTTCTTCGTCGTAATCAGACTGTAATGAATCAATCAAATAGTTTGTACCTTGGCATTTCTTACAATGACCTGTAACGGTATTTCTCCGTTAACATTAATTTTGTGATCTAGAGGATCTAGAATTCGGAACTCGAGCAGGGAATAAATTAATTACAGCCGGTTTGAATAGGTAAAAGTAGGGTTTATTCACAATTCTCCCAAGATTCAAATAAGTTCGTCCTTGGATGTCGATTTCACTGACATCTACAATTAATTGTTTTTCTCGAATATAATTGTCGTTATAATCGCATCCCTATTTATCGATATTAAACCGATGTATTTCCTATCTAATTCTACGCCTTTTTAACTCAATCTATCCTAATACTACCAATTATCTAAATTCTTTTGCATAATACTTAAATATTAATTTACAATGATTTCCAAAGAAGGTTTTCCCGAATCTAAATTTCCTGACAATCGTGTACGCTGATTACCGTTGGAAACTGTTTTATCCGTGGATTGAAAGGATTGACTTTGCGCTCAACTATAATCGTGATATCACACCGCCCTATCGATAGAACCGTGATTGATTTTGATCTTTCGGTGATAGATAGTCGTCGGTATCCGTCCGTGCTTATCACGAGTTGATTGCGAAAAGGTAATTTTGATTTTATTCTCGATCACGACGAGATCCTCCTTATCTAACGATTTATTTAAGACTCTATTTCCTATTCTTACGTGCTAATTAAACAATCTATTAAGTGATTTATCAAAACAATCCTATTCACACTCAATTTTAAGCGATAAATTCAGATAATACAATCTCCTGAACTTGCCTTAATTTGCCTTTAAGCTTCGAGCTTCCGATCACGCTGTGCTAATATACCCGTCCGCTTGGGTATATCAGTTTTCTCCCTTATCCCGTCAAGTCCGTTACAGAAGAAGAGGAGAGTCCCGCAGCGCGCGCGTCGGTATATAAAATCCCGGTCGATTTCCCCCACTATTTTCCTGCCGCCTTCGCCTAACCGCTGTTTCGCTGATGTAGCTCTATGAGCTCCTTCCGTGGGGCGCTCCGCTTCCCCTTGCCTACGTGATTTTCATCACGTAGGTCCTCGCTAGCTAACCAGCTACCTCTGGTGCCTATGTGATTTTTTTTTTTTTTTTTTACGTAGATCCTCAATCGTTAGCGCGTAGTCGTGGTCTACCTGACTTTTTGCAGGTATTTACTTCGGCTAACCGTTGGTCGTTGGTATTTACTTTTGGCTAACGTTGATCGTTGGTATTTACTTTTGGCTAACCGTTGATCGGCCCGACGGTTTCCTACTTTATCCGAGGCGTAGTTTGAATTTCTTTTATATTCATATATACCGTTTCATCATATATACCGTTTCATTGCCCCCCAATTTGTTCTTACATCGATCACCGAGGTCGTTGTGAGAACAAATTTGCGCCTGATATTTGTCCCGCTATACCTATATATTTATATGTCTATTTCATTTGCTTCGAAACACTTTAGACTCGGATCGCCTGGGTGTCGTATACCGCGGTGACTACTTAAATCTATATTCATATATATTTATTTATTTATTTATTCATTTATTTATTTTTTTTTTTTTTTTTTTTTAATATAATAGGAAGGAAGGTGCTCGCTTATTAAATTTATACGCCTATTTATCTTTTTTTTTTTTTTTTTACTTGTTTATTTATGCGCTATGCCTATGCTACAGAGCCATCACTCATATTTCCGCTGTCGTCGTCGTCCTCCTCTTCCTCTTCCGTGATGGGTGCGTCCCCTCCCCACAAGTCCGTGAATCTCCAGTCCCTTTCCTCATTGTAGTATTGGTAATCTTCTTCTTCTTCGTCGTCGAAGAGGGGGATGAAATCCCACTCTTCCGGCCCGTCTCCGCTCTCCGAGTTTGGAACTGGACTCGCCTCGATCCCTTCTCTTCCGATTTCGTTGGTGTTTGAACGGCAAGCTTCCCCGCGGCTCGTTCCCGCTTCGCCGCGAGTGGCTTGCGGCGCGTGGCTTCGGCTCGCCGCCGCAAGGTACGCTTGCCGTTCGCGTTGGGGGCTCTTCCCGAGGTAGCCACCCCCCGCCACTTCCACAAATGTGGTCACCGTCTCTGTTCTTCGGGCGTTTCCATATAGGCGGAGTTGCTGGCTGACCTCATACCCTTGGCCCTGGTATGTGCCAAGCAACTCCACCCATATGCCCGTGACGTGGGGATCCACCCGGTCGATGTATAAGTCCATCGTTCCGACTCGTTGATGGCTGACCAATTCCTGGAAATGGCGGATGGCGTCCGTGGTCCACCCGCCCTCTCCTACCGGTCGGTGTCCCTCCAGTCCGCATCGTATGGCCGTAAATGGTTCGTTTGCCATCCACGTTGGTACCGTGTTGAGGGAGTCCAAAGTGACCTCCTCCACCTGCCCGTAGTCCCCACACCACAATTCATAGGTCCCGGGACGGAGTTTTCGGGTAATATTTCCACGATAGAACCCCCCTTCATCCTCTTCTTCTATCCATAGGAGAGCGGGGCTTCCTTCGTAAGCTTCTTCTTCCAGCAATGGATGGACTTCGGGATGATTCTTCTCCGTTTTTCTGATTTCCTCCAGCAAAAACCACCTGCGACGATCTTCCTTGGAGAGGTAAATATAAAACTCTCCTGGAGACACCACCTCCATCACCCTACACTCCAAGGGCTCTCCCACTTGCAGCTGATGAACGGGGTATTCCAATATTTTTGCCATTTTCACTTGATCTTTTGTTTGTACTCGTTTATTGCTTACTGATGTGATTTCCTCCCCACTTTTCTTTTATACCCTCTTGCTATCCTTACGAACTATATCTATATTTATCATATTTTATAACCGATTTCTCGTGACTCTGCAATTTTTCGCCGAAATCGTCGCATAATTCTTCGTAGTTGGTTGATTTTGGGAAATTTTGAATTTCCACGAATCGCATTCCGTTATCTCACCCCTTCTTTTCTTAGATCTGCACGCATCGATGCGTGATCTTGACGCCCCTATCGACTTAATACTAACGCATATTCCTACTTATCCTATCGATTCCTTATCTATCCTAATCTACTTTATCGACCGACGATCTATCATGTTTCGCTTTCTCTTCCGCTTTCTCTTTCTTATCACTACCGCCCCCCGGCGCCGCTGTCATCCGATAGCGCTTCAGCATGCTCCCGTGAAACTTCCCCCTCTCCTTTTTACTTGATATTTCTACTAATAAATATGTGGCTATTCCTACACATTTTTTTATCAAATATGGACCTTCGTATAATGGCATGAATTTTGCCGTCTTTTGCTGTATCTGGTCTGATACGTTTAATGCCTTCACTAGAACCAGTTCTCCTTCTTCGAACGTCGTGAGTCGATGTGTGGAATCGAACCGATCTGCGCGCTGCTTCCCCTTCTTCGCAATTCTTTCTCTCGCTATTTCTATCTTCATTTCATGTGTTGGCGGATCGTCTTCTTCACTTGCTCTTATTCCCAGGAGCCGGTTCCACTCTCGACCGGGCTTCTTTCCACACTGCAATTCAGTAGGTGTGAATTCCGTTGTTTCATGGTGTGATTCGTTGATGCAGTCTTGCACCACTGGCACCCATTTGAACCATCCCGCGTGATTATCAGTCAGGAATGTGCGAAAGAATCTTCCGAGCTCACGGTTCACCCGTTCCACTATATTCCCTTGTGGATGACGTATGGATGAGAAAACGGCGCCAATATTTTGATCTTTTAATTTCTGTAACCAATTCTTCGCGGTAAATTGAGTACCATGATCAAATTGAATCCTTTTGGGTTTTCCATAGCGTGGAATATAGTCGTTGAATATTCTTTTTATCACCGTCGCGGTATTTGCTTTTTTCATGGGGTATAACACCACATATTTGCTGAAAGCATCTAGAGTGACTAGTATGTGTTTCACCCCCCCCTACTGACTGTGGTAAAGGACCATAAAAATCAATGGACAATAGATCTCCCGGTCTCTCTGGTCTTATGGTCTGCATTGCCGCATGATTCGTTTGGATGGTTGTTTTATTTCTTTGGCAAGTATCGCAAGTCGCCAGTATCGTTCTCGTGAGTCGTGCTAAGTGGGGGTGTGAAAAATCCTCGTCCACCATACGGAAACATTTTCTCGCTCCCAAGTGTCCGTACATAGCATGGCATTCTATGATTAGTTGTCGAATTAAAATCTTTGGTACTATCGTTTTCCAGATTCTTGTTTTTGATATTTTTTGTAAAATCCCTTTATTTAACCGATATTTCTTCTCTTCTTCCCCCGCTTTTCCTTCTTCGAGAAATTTGATAATTATTTTTAGGTTTTCTTGCTGTCGTTGTAGTTCCCCGAGAGATTTCAATTTCTTTACCAGATCTTTGGAGGGTTTTTCGGCAAGCATTGTCCCCACGAAAATAATACCTTTTTTCGTGTTCTCATTTTCTTCTTTTTCTGTTCTTGCTCTACTTAGAGCGTCGGCCACCGTATTATTTTTTCCAGGTAGATGCTCGATTGTTATATCATAGTCCTGTATCGAGAGTACCCATCTCATCAGCCTCTCAGTTCCATATCGACATGTTCTCAGAAATGATAAAGCCTTGTGATCGGTGTTGATTTTGATCTCGGCCCCTTTTAGATATGTTCGGAATTTTTCTAGAGCCCACACTATTGCTAGTAATTCTTTTTCCGTCGTCATATATCCTAATTCCGCTCCCTTGAGTGTTCGACTCGCAAAAGTGATGACCTCACTTTCCCCTTCGTCGTTTTCCTGAGATAATATCGCCCCCAGTGCATAACCACTCGCGTCTGTAGTGAGTATATATGGTTTTGAAGGGTTTGGATATTTAAGTACAATTTCCTCGCAGAATAGCTTTTTCACTTTCTCGAAACACTTTTCGAGCTCTTCATTCCAGTGCCATCGGCTTCCTTTTTTAAGAGTCCTAATAACATGGTTGTTTCATGGGCGTGTCTATTTGTAAATTTCGTATAGAAATTTATTAAACCCAGAAAACCTCGTAGTTGCTTCACCGTTCTTGGTCGTGGAAATTCTTGAATGGCTTTGATTTTCTCAGGATCAGGTTTTAATCCCTCAGTTGTCAAAATATGGCCCAAAAAGGTCACTTCTTTACGAAAAAAATGTGACTTTCCGAAATTCAGTGTCATCCCGTGTTCTGAGAATCTCTTAAATAGTTTTATCAGATGTTCCAAATGCTCTTCCGGAGATGTCGACATAATTAGTAAGTCATCGACAAAGTTTACCACAAAATCTAGGCCCTCTAGGACCACGTCGAGTGCTCTTATCAGACTCGCCGTGCTAGTTTTTAGGCCGAAAGGTGTAACTGTAAATTCGTAGCACTTTCCGTTGTGTTGGAAAGCGGTATATTTTCTGGAATCCGGGTGTAATGGTATTTGCCAGAAACTACTTGTTAAATCAACCGTGGACATTACGTTCTTTCCCCCGCATCTCTGAAAAATTTTTTCGATCGGTGGTGCATTGTTATGGTCATTTACGAGATAGTTATTTAACTCTCTGGCATCCAGACATAATCTCACTGACTCATCTTCTTTTGTCACTGGCATCAATGGATTAATGTAAATGCTTTCCGATTTTTGGATAACTCCGACTCTTAGCATTCTCTCTATTTCTTCTTGTACTCTTTCTCTTTTTGAAAGCGCCACCGGATAGGATCGGTGGAAATATGGTTCTGGATCTTTTAATATTAATTTGTGCTCGTATTTTGTCATTCTTCCTGGCATTTTATCGAATATCTCTCGATTCTCGCAAATTATTTCTTCAAATCGGTTTCTTATTCGAAGTGGTATTTCCGCACACTCCTCCATTTTCTTTTTGAATTCTTCTTCGGTTAAGCTGATGCTTGTTTCTCCTTCAAAAACCTCCTCGGCTGTCACTAAATTATGAATTTCAGTGGTTTTTTCGATGCCCACTTGTTCGGGATTCAACAGCTGCCAAATGCCTTCAATACATCTCGCGACGATTAGATCCTGAACCGCCACGATTTTCCTCCTTGAATCTATCGATATTTTTAAACTGAACATTCCCCCGATGCCCACAATAACTGATCGCGATAATTTTGGTACAATTAATAACTGCAATGTTCCCGCTGATCCATACACTTCTGCATCGATCATCACTTGTTTCTTTACTTTCTCCATCATTCCTTTTACTGCTGCTGTCACTTTTACCCCTGACACTGGTAATGTTGGGCAGTCCTTAAATTTCTGTTGATTCTCCAAAAAGAATTCCTCCGAAATTGCATTCACTTGGCTTCCACTGTCGATTAAACTTATTACTTCCAATCCTTCAAAGAATACTGGTAGTTCAGGACATCTTGGGTTCTCTTCCTCATACCATTTTTCTCTTCCTCCTGCTGGTTCAGCTCGTAAATATTCTCGTGGATTTTCAATCATTGTTGAGCACATTGGTAAATTTCGAGGTTTCAATTTTTCTTTTCCAAGATTTTCGTGTTTTTTCGGAGTTATCCTAAGCTCTTGCGTGCGACTTGTACTGGCAACCCCCTCCAAACTTCCATTTTCTATCAACGTTCCTCTCCTCGGGCTTTCTTCAGTATCTCGCGTCTCCGTGTGCTCAGCTCGCTCCTCTCTTTTCACGATTTTCTCAGAATATTGACTTCCTTCATCCTCTACCCATGGGTCTAAGAATGATTTTTCTTCCACTCCATTCTCTTTCGTTTTTTCGCTATCCCTTTTTAGCTTCTTCTTGTCTCTCCTCCGTCTGTTCATTTTTTTTCGAATACTCTCTTCCTTGATTTCCGTTGCGCTCCGTATATCTTCCTGGGTCTTTTTATTCTCGTCTCCAATTTCGGGCGCAACGCTTAGGCGTTTCCCGAATTCGTAGAGCTGTTCCCGTAGCCGAGCCGCGCCCCTCCATTCTTGATCGTGCTCTCAATAAAGGGTCCTGGTGGAAACTGCTCCATCGTACTTATTTGTTGTCCAGAAACATTATTTTGTCCTTGAGCTGGAGAATTATTCTGCCAACTTCCTGTTCTGAACTGTCTTTCTTGTGTCGCATTTGGCGTGGAGTTTTGTGCTGCGAAATTTCTATTTTGAGCAGCACCGTTATGCCACTCGCGCGGAGCATCGCAATGCACTGGCGGCGTTGCTTGCCACTGAGGCGTACCTCCACCACTACCTCGGTTGCCTCGCCACTGTGCATCTGCGTCACCTCTACTGTACGGCGAGTCTCCCTTTCCATCGTAGCGCTGATACGGTCGCTGTGCATTCTCCCTCGGTTGCCATCTCCCCGTTCCTTCGTTTCGTGGAGACGCCGAGTTTGTGCTTCCCCGGTTACCCCCTCTCTGATAATTCAGAGGTCCTGCGGCTTCCGTGTTCTCGAGTAACTCGAGAAATTCTTCAATATTCGCCATAGATCTTATTAACACTGCACTTCTCACTTCTGCATCGAAATGTTTTGCTAGCTTTCTGATGATCTCGCCATCGGTGAGTTTATCAGTTAAATCCCGCGCGTTACCAAATACCCGCGTCGCATATTCCGCTCTAGATAGTTGCTGTTCTTCCCTACGATAGTACCCGAACTCCAGATTAAATTTCACTTTGTCTTGTAACTCTCGTGTCCAGTATCTTGCACGCACTTTTACTTCAAATGACTCGAGATTTGTCACATCACCTTCCACTAAATTCCACCAGTCTTTGGCTGCACCCTTCAGGGCCATCGCGATCACACACTTTATTTCCATGTCGTCCACTCCACTTGCTCGACAAAATTCCCACAGTTCTTTGATAAATTTCATCGGCCTTTCTTTTCCATCGCCGTTGAAAGTTGGTGGTCTTTGTGCTGCGGTGTAGAGATGTGTGGTATTCAGAGGTGCAACAGTAGTATATCCGTGGACCTCTGGAGAAACATTCCTTTTTACTTGTTCCTCGAGTTTCTTTATTCGTTGTTCATGTGCCTCTCCGATTCCTCTCTGTCGTCGGATTTCCACCATAGATTCTTGCATCCTTCTGTCTAATTCTTCGACAGTCACCGCTTGACCTGCCAATTTATCACTCAGGTATGTATTTGTGACACCTTGGCGATCTGTTATTCCCTCAAGTACTGCTCGAATTTTCCTATCTGTCTGCCCTTCGACGTCAGAAATCTCCTCTTTGACTTTTTTGTACAGACCCTCTCTTAATACCACCATTCGTCCTTTCATCTCTTCTCTGAGGCTATTTTGGGCCTTTACGAACTCTTGAAATTTTTTTTCTTGCTTTTTGTCCATGGCGGATAAAAAAGTCATGACCTCGGTTAAACTGCATGGATCAGGTGACACTACCACCGTATTATTCTTCGGTGCACACTCCTCTCTCTCCTCCTCGGAATCAGAAATGTGCGTTGGATCGGGGTGTTGAACTGTATTTATTTCCGGATGTATTCCCGAAAATCTATTGATTCTCTCGCGATCTGCCTTTCTTTTTTCATTCAATAAATGATCGGCAGTCGTGGAATCCCAAGCTAGGGAAATACCCTCCGCACCCTGTTCACCTTCTCCACTCTCTTCTTGCTTCTTCTGGAGATCTCTTCTCTCCCGGTGCATATTCTCTATCTCTTCATACATTTCTAATTCTTTTAATTCCGTATTAATTGATCTACGTCCGGCGCCTGTGGCCATGCTACCCACCTTGCACCGAAATAATCACTGTCGCGCTCTACTCTCACCTATTACCGACCTTTTCCTAATTTTCTCGAGTCCCTGTTCGGGCGCCAAATGTAACGGTATTTCTCCGTTAACATTAATTTTGTGATCTAGAGGATCTAGAATTCGGAACTCGAGCAGGGAATAAATTAATTACAGCCGGTTTGAATAGGTAAAAGTAGGGTTTATTCACAATTCTCCCAAGATTCAAATAAGTTCGTCCTTGGATGTCGATTTCACTGACATCTACAATTAATTGTTTTTCTCGAATATAATTGTCGTTATAATCGCATCCCTATTTATCGATATTAAACCGATGTATTTCCTATCTAATTCTACGCCTTTTTAACTCAATCTATCCTAATACTACCAATTATCTAAATTCTTTTGCATAATACTTAAATATTAATTTACAATGATTTCCAAAGAAGGTTTTCCCGAATCTAAATTTCCTGACAATCGTGTACGCTGATTACCGTTGGAAACTGTTTTATCCGTGGATTGAAAGGATTGACTTTGCGCTCAACTATAATCGTGATATCACACCGCCCTATCGATAGAACCGTGATTGATTTTGATCTTTCGGTGATAGATAGTCGTCGGTATCCGTCCGTGCTTATCACGAGTTGATTGCGAAAAGGTAATTTTGATTTTATTCTCGATCACGACGAGATCCTCCTTATCTAACGATTTATTTAAGACTCTATTTCCTATTCTTACGTGCTAATTAAACAATCTATTAAGTGATTTATCAAAACAATCCTATTCACACTCAATTTTAAGCGATAAATTCAGATAATACAATCTCCTGAACTTGCCTTAATTTGCCTTTAAGTTTCGAGCTTCCGATCACGCTGTGCTAATATACCCGTCCGCTTGGGTATATCAGTTTTCTCCCTTATCCCGTCAAGTCCGTTACAGAAGAAGAGGAGAGTCCCGCAGCGCGCGCGTCGGTATATAAAATCCCGGTCGATTTCCCCCACTATTTTCCTGCCGCCTTCGCCTAACCGCTGTTTCGCTGATGTAGCTCTATGAGCTCCTTCCGTGGGGCGCTCCGCTTCCCCTTGCCTACGTGATTTTCATCACGTAGGTCCTCGCTAGCTAGCCAGCTACCTCTGGTGCCTATGTGATTTTTTTTTTTTTTTTTTACGTAGATCCTCAATCGTTAGCGCGTAGTCGTGGTCTACCTGACTTTTTGCAGGTATTTACTTCGGCTAACCGTTGGTCGTTGGTATTTACTTTTGGCTAACGTTGATCGTTGGTATTTACTTTTGGCTAACCGTTGATCGGCCCGACGGTTTCCTACTTTATCCGAGGCGTAGTTTGAATTTCTTTTATATTCATATATACCGTTTCATCATATATACCGTTTCAGACCCAACTTACAATCGGCAGTTGGAGGATCGCAAATCATTTGCTGTAAGCAATCCTGATACGTTTTGATAGGTTTCAAAGTTCCTTGAGATACATTTGCAACCTTTCCACTATCGAGCATCAATTTCACATTTTGATGAAGAGTACATACACATACTGTATGTGTGTCACGACCCGTTTGGAGTTGGAGCTAGCCCTTAGGACCTACCTTTATTTTTATCGGGAACGTTCCGACCGTCATCCCATACGGGGCAACCAGCTACTCCCCAGATTCCTCCTTGCTAAATTACGAAAAAAAAGTGGGACGTGCAAACAACTAGGACTCATGCAGAATCAAATTCACATATAGAAATACGGCTTAATATTGTTTATTTATTTTAGTTACGTCTTTAACCCAATTATTGAGCCAAAACGAAATTGAATTCCTTTTTCCGAACTTGGTTGTACTTTTATATATGTAAGTAAGAAAAGCAAGATTACGGAAGGTAATCTCTAGTTGCTGGACAGAAGGTAACTACCGCTCTTCGGCACTTCCAGCGGTCTTGCCGCCGGAGCGCCGAGGACCGGGAGCTGATAATTTTGTCGAATATGCGGAATTTGTCAGTCCGTCTCTTTTTACTGCTGCCAGTTTCTGTCACGTCCGCTGCATCCGGCGTAACTAAACGCCGAATGAGGCGAACGCGACGCCCGGCCTCAACAAAATTTATGGCGAGCAAAAAAAATCGGGAAAAGAAAAATGTACCCGTAATATAAAAGAAAAATATAACGTAACGTAATATGATAGTGATATATTAATATATAATATATATTCGTAAAAAATTATAATGATATAATTAATAATATACATGTACATATGTACATATATATATACATACACACACATACATAAAGGGATTCTAGAATTCCTCGAAACGTGACATGTGTACCACTCGCTCCAACTAACACACAATTTTATGGTCTTAATTCTGCAAACTTGCTGAAGCTGCATTTATTTGTATCCGGAAATCGTTGCTTAAATTCGCTATACGCTTCCCTTAAGTTGCGAAGCACCAAACGTTTTTGCTTCTGGATTTTGTTGCCATTTTCTTGGATCTTCACAAAGTCTTTTCTTCCCGGCATCATACGACTTACGTCATCGGACTCATAAAAATAGATAACATCTTTTACGATCGCATCAGCTAATCGCTTTCCTGATTTTGTATTGGGACATGGTAATATACCTTTTTCTTCTTTCACTTTTTTTGCTACGTTGATCATATGTTTAGTAGCACCGAAGTGACTTTGAATTTCTGTTACGGTCCAATTTGTGAATAATGTCAAAATACGAATTTTACAATTTTATGTCATCGGTTGCATGAAACTTTTCTTGCAGTTGTTCGATAACCTCACTGGTTTTATCCTTCTCGTCCGTCTGATCTGTATTGTTTACACCGAATATTTTTTTACGCAGCACCACACTGACTCTTTTAAACTTTTTCACAGGGTATGATTGTTGAGAAAACTTGCGGTTCTTAATTGGCGATTCACTTAAATTGAGTAAGGTTTTATTCAAAACAGTAATTGCATCTTCATTTTTTGGAAATGACAACGAAGATTCGTGAGTAGATATGGATCATACACTTTCGTCGTCTGGCAAACTTGCAATATCATCAAGACTCGACAACGATGCTGTTTCCACTACGTCAAAACGTTTTGTTGGAGATGACACGTTTACAGGTTCAACACTATCTGTATGTTTTGATGCAGACGAAACTTCAGTGTTGACCGAGCTGATTGATTCTTTCGAAAGTTTCAATCGGCAGCTATTACAGATTAATAAGCGGTCAACGTTTTATCGATTTTCAACTTTTCCAGTTGTCCTACAGTAACAGATCTGAGGACCTTCCGGTTCCGGATTGTATGTCTTTCCAATGGAAAAGGATTGAAGCACTGAGGATAACTATGTTCAGCCATTTTTGGCTATAAACTTTTCGGTGTGACAAATTTGCCAAGCGTGCACTGTTTTTGTGTTCCCTGCTTATCGTTCGTTAGAATGCGACTGACCTCAAAAACTCTGTTACCGTGGAATATAAATGCGATGCAGACTGAGAGGATCGTCTAGGGAAACCTGACGGAGAAATTCTATTGGCTAATCAAAAATTGCATATAATATTTGGGTTTGCCGGGATCGAAAAAGCGCGGGTGGGAGCGAAGGATTATCAGGTCATAAAATGTTAAAAGAGTTGGTGTGAGGACTAACCGACCGAACGGTCAGATAACTCTGATACCTGTGAACAATCGACTTACCATGACTTATTGTTATAAACTCAGTCTAATCTTAAAATGAATTGCTTTATTATATGGATTATTCTTTTGAGTTTACATTTTAGACCAGAATATTTTAGGCTTGTCCTTTGAAAGGATGAAACTGAAAGATGAAAGAGAAAAGATTGGGGCAGAAAATAATACTTTGGATTTGGTCTGTAGAGTCTGATAACAAGCTCCAATTATCTATTGTGACAGTATTTCCTGGCTCGACGTCTTGCGAGACTACCCGAAGGGAAAGATAGTAAAGTATTAACGCCTAGGGGCGCATGCGCTGCGTATTGATTTGACTAGCAGAGCATAGCGAGCGATATCGACAGACTCCTTGCTAGATCGTTGCCGTGTAAGCTCGTTCTGCCGGCATCGACCTGTCACGTTGTTGTACGTGTGCGCTTTTATATAGACAAAAGCGTGTGAGGACCTCTAAATTAGTCCTAATTAGACAGGCACCTGTATTCGATCCACGGGAAGGCGTCCCATAATCATATTGACCGAAGGAACACGATCAAGGATGTTGAATAAGGAAAGATAAAGCCATTGTTAACATTGTAACTGGATAAACTGTAAGTAAACTCTTGATACACAACATTTTTATTTCTGCAATTCCTTTGGATTCCTCAAACTGAATCCTCTCACGAGATATCTTTGATCAATCTATTTCGAACGTATTTAATTGACAAGTTATTGGACTTTAAAACCAATTGGCGCCCAACAAATTAATATAATAACTTTTGAGCCCCGGCAGCCCCTGGCCCAGGCTGCGCCGGGTGAAATCTCTTCTACATATAAATTTAAAAGAAAATTAAATAAATCGAAGAAAATATTAAATAAAAAAAAGAGAGAAGAGGAGATTTTGTCTCAATTGGCGCCCAAAGTGGGGCACGATTGGGAATTTTCATTAATTATATTGAATTCAGTAAAATCTAGAATCAATTAAGTGAATAAAGAAAATTTAACGTTCGAAATACGTTGACTGTGCTTTGCTTAGAACTATAGAAGACGGCTCGACGCAGCGAGGTCACGCATGTAAACAGTGACGCTCGGCCGCACAGCATGTAAGCAAACCGCGCTTAGTGATCAGAAAATAAAGAGAAATATTCGGGCGACTTTATAGCCAATGACCCGTGCTCTCAAATGATTTCGAATTGAATATTAGCATTGGAAAATATTATATTATATGAATTGTAAAGTAATAGTCTTTCTCGGCTTGAAATGTCAATTGTTTATCAATGTAATTGTACGTACTAATTTATTGCAATTGTGCACGTCAATTATTAAATTAATTAAATGAACTGAATGTCGAATATTACAATAGCGAGGCTAATTGTTATATGTTGATGGAAAAGTTCTAATGACAAAGGACAGGAACATTAGTCAAAGTTCGAAAAAAAAAATAAAAATAAAAAAAAAATTAAAAAAAAATGGAGCAAAATATAACAAATAATAACACTATATATATTAGGGTGGTTCTTAATTTGGTGATGTTGGAAATTCTATGGTATTGTTCCTCAAAAGTAATCAACATATCTAAAAAAAAAATTGGGCGCAAGCGGAACTTTGTCCAATAATTCTAGCCCACCCCACCGAGCTGTCGAATTTTTATATGAAAAAATGCATGTATTCAAAATTTTGTTAAGAAAATTGTTTTTTATTTCAAAACTATTTCTGATAAAAGAATTTTGTATAATGTTTTTGTGGGAAATATAATGCTGTAAAAAAAGGTGTGTTGTGAAATTCTCGTGAATTTAATAGTTATCACGTAATTTGCAAAAAACTGTCATCATTTATTCCAAAAGTCGATCATTATGGTCAAAACAGGAGTTTGACGTCGAACAGCTGCAATTTATTTTTCGTATGTATATAAGATTATAAAGAAATACGTAGCACACTCAAGAATTAAATGTCAACAATATTCAAATTTCCAATTTTATCAATTTTATTGTGTATACCAACTTACAATAATGAATTACATCGGTTGGAGCAAAGTTGCTTTGTTAATATCAGGATATTTTTTTTATATTCTTCAATTATTTGTACAATGAATTGTTTCTGATCTTCATCATAAGTGAGACGATCATTGTACTCTGTAATAAGTTTCACTCCTCTTTCTGCAACATCGTTAACCACTTTAATTCCTTTAACTATTTTGAAACCTTGGAAATAATTTTCATTAGAAATCCACTCGCTCACATCGATATCAAAGAATGAGGTGTTGATTTCGAATCTTTCGAAAAATGCCATCGATTTGGAACTGATAAAGAAATCAATGTCCTTGTCGATCAAAGAACAAAAATTCATCTCGTGGATATTGAAACGTTTGGAAAGTTCAGAGATTTCTTCATCTTGATCTTCTGCATTTTGTATATTTTCGACCATCCTTTTCTTTATATTTGCAGACAGAATTTAAGTACCAAAGATGGTTCGAACATTTTTTCAATGCAATCTTCGACACAACTGAATTAATAGAATTATATGAATATAGTTGTTTGAAAAAATTCAAATCGTGATGGGGAGCAGCAGTAGCAAGTGGAGTCATAAACCACGCTTTAATGTGAATAAGAATGATAAAAATGCAAATCTCAGTTAATGATTTTTTTTCTGATTTAGTCAAATGAAATACATTCCGGAATAAAAAAATTTTTAAACAATAGATTGCTCTTCCCATCCAACGAGCGCGAGAAAACGCTCCTAGCTTGTAAAATTTTACTTGTTCATCAGGACATTTACCGATGAAAATAAGACATAATAAAAGCAGCTCACGGTAATCATTACGTGGTTGTTTTTGTGAATTTAAAATGTCACTCACAAATTCGTTTATATTTTCAATGTTATGTTGTAATACTGCTAATACGCGTTCATCTTCTGTACCGATTTGAAATTTTTCTTGATCAATATTTTCCCAATCAGTTTGAAACCTTTTAAATAGAAGAATAGATGGACCTGTTGAGGCAGGCATAAGTGTATCGAAAACTCCACCTAGGACTATTTCGAAAATATGATGTCTGCACGCCAAATACAACAAATCTTTTTCTAATGCTTGCTCTATACGCATTGCTGCACCATTCTTTGGGCCAAGATTAGAATTAGTTGTGTCGCAACAGATGGTTTTTATTAAGTCGAAGAGTACCCAATCTTGAATTGTCTGTAATCAAATATAGTCATCATGATTAAAAAAGAATCTAAACACTAACTCCAATAACGTAAGACCTAATAATCAATTGTTACTTGTAAAAAATGACGTTTAGGATTGAATTTGCATCATAAATGATGACAGTTTTTTGCTAACAACGTGATAAATATTAGATTTACAAGAATTTTACAAGATACCTTTTTTGTAGCGCATTAAATTTACTATAAAAACACAATATAAAATTTTTTAATCATGAATAGTTTTGAAATAAAAAACAATTTTCTTAACAAAATTCTGAATGCATGCATTTTTTCATATAAAAATTCGACAGCACGGTGGGGTGGGTTAGAATTATTGGACAAAGTTCCGCTTGCGCCCAATTTTTTTTAGATATGTTGATTACTTTTGAGGAACAATACCAAAGAATTTCTGACATCACCAAATTAAGAACCACCCTAATATACATATATGCGAGTAGCTATGTCTTTGTTTTGTTGCTAGTCGCGTTGTCATGGTTTGTTAGTTGTTTAATTATCTTCTTGTGAGAGATAGTTGATTAAAAAGAATAAAACGAGTTTGTTTTTAAGCGTGAATTAATTTATTTAATGGAATAAAAAGAGACTCCGGGCGAGTTTGAATATCCAAAGAGTGCTACAATTTCTCAGAAGTGGGATAGAGATCCGATATACGTGCTAATTCGAATAAATGAATCCGGGATTCATCGGTTGGATTGAGATTACGGAACTTCTCAACTAATCATTCGTCTAATCCGAATAATCGGCCTATCAATTCAAGAAGGGATTGAGTTTGCAAAGGATACATCGTGGATTCTAACGCTGTCAATACGTCGCAGAAGAAAAAGAGCGGTCGATCAAAGAAAATTCAAGTCGACGCAATGCCGCAGTTAACAGATCAAGTAATGATTGGAACTCCAATTCAATCTACGTCAGGACAATAAACTAATAATATAGAAAATAATATCGAAGGACAAAATCATCAAGATTTACCGAATAATCCTTCACTTCTCGATTTGGGTGGTCAAAGACTGCAAGAGACCCCAATTTAACGAATGGTTGGACAACAACGAGCAAATAACATGTCGAATGAAGAAGTTCGTCAAAATGTCCCGAACAATTTACAATTGCTAGATTTGGATCCTTCCTTCCCGGAATTGGATAGATTGAGTCTGTCGAGTAACTCTGCCAGTCGATCACGGAATTTCATGGATCTCTCAAAAGTTCTGCCGAGTTTCGACCCAGTAGCTGGAGATGCTGATATTTATCGTTGGATAAATAAAATTGAAGAGTACGCGAATATGTACGGTTGGGATGACTCGGCTACAAAACATTATGCTCTGTTAAAACTTGAAGGTGTCGTAAAAAAATGGAAAGATAGTTTGGAAAGAGCTGAGAGAACATGGGCTGACTGGAAAATACTGCTAAGAGATACTTTCTTGGCGAAGAAACGGGAATAAAAAAAGTTTTGGAGGCCCAAAATTATAAACGGAAATCGGGCCAAAATATAGTCGAATATTTCTACGAAAAATTATCGCGCTGCAATAATGCTCGAATGGGGAAAAGTGACATTATTGAGTGGATCGTCGATGGATTAGAAAATGTTCGATATCGATCGTTTTTGGGACCTCTCAGTCGGTATAAAGAACCTACTGATCTACTACCTGATTTAAAGAGTGGAGATAGTTTTATTGGAGACTACGTACGTCCAGCATCAAAACCTACATTTTCAAAAAAAGAAGGTTACCGTTTCGATAATCGAAGAACAGGACAGCCAGATAAGTTCAATGTTCCTGGACATGAAAAAACGACCGGACGAACAAGGGAATCGAAAGAAATCACTTGTTTTAAATGTGGTAATGTTGGGCATTATGCGAGAAATTGTCCTGAAAATGCTGAAAAGAAAGAACGGCCAAAAGAAATCCGAAAGGTAGAGGGCGAAAAAATTTTACATGTTGCCGGAAATACACATGTGAAATTTTTCAAAGAGGCGTTAATTAATGAGAATGTCATCAGGTGTTACATTGATTTAGGGAGCAGTGTGACTACTCTCAGAAAAGATTATGCTGACGATCTACACCTCACGTATTTCGAAGATAAGTTTGAGCCATTAGTTGGATATGGTGGAGGACACGTCACTCCAATCGGTATAATGACCGTAGAAATTGAAATTGATGGAGTCAAAGCGAAGTGCAATGTGTTTGTGGTGCCTAAGGAAGCACAGGTTGTACCTTTGTTGATCGGACACTCATATTCAGAGCAGCCGAATGTCCATATTCTTAATTCAGAAGGAGCTTTGAATATAACAAGTAATCTAAGTGAGTTATTGAAAATTGAAACTGTCAAACCAAATAAGACCAAATTTATAGCGGAAAAAGAGATTGTAATTCCCAAGAATTATCTCGGTCATATTAATGTCGTCGGAAGCATACCGGAAACTGATTTCTACGTCGAAGGCAGTACCCGAGAGACCGGGAATGTAATTCCAAGGTGTGTGACTAGTACAAACGAACAGGGAGAATCTGTCATACCCGTTATGAATCTAAGCAACAACGAGATGACGTTCCAAAAAGGACAAACTATTGCGCGTGGGGAAGTGTGCATGGATCAAGAAATGACACGAGAGCATAGTCCTCACGAGATTCGCAACGAAGAAATTGACTCGGACTTAGAAGAGAACGATCGCAAAAAATTGGTGCAATTAATCAACCAATACCGTGGAATAATAGCGACAAACGTGCATCAAATGGGA
This sequence comes from Perithous albicinctus, assembly GCA_964016905.1. Taxonomy (NCBI): domain Eukaryota; kingdom Metazoa; phylum Arthropoda; class Insecta; order Hymenoptera; family Ichneumonidae; genus Perithous; species Perithous albicinctus. The sequence continues at coordinate 20,951,910 of OZ024688.1, read as the reverse complement.
AAAACTCATGTCGCCGAAATGGCTATACAATTAACTACCGATAAACCTGTGTGTTATAGACCATATAGATTGCCATATCACGAAAAGGAACAAGTAAAAGATATGATAACAGATTTGAAAAACGCCGACGTTATAGAAGAGAGTTGATCACAATATTCGAGTCCTATTTTACTGGTGCGAAAGAAGAGCGGAGAAGTCCGAATGTGCGTGGACTACCGAACCTTAAACAAAATAACCATTAAGGACAAATATCCAATACCATTAATTGATGACCAAATCGATAAATTACGAGGGTATCGTTACTTCACGAGTCTCGACTTATTCAGTGGCTACTATCAGGTACCGATGGCTAAAGATTCGAAGGAAAAGACAGCATTCGTTACTCCGGATGGCCATTTCCAATTTAAACGAATGCCATTTGGGCTTTGTAATGCTCCGGCTGTTTTCCAACGTATGATTAATACGATTCTCGGGACGTTGGAAGGAGACGTTGCAGCCGCTTAGTTAGACGATATCATAACCGCTTCTCAAACGTTTAAAGAGGGAATAATGAAGTTGAAGATGGTCTTCGACGCTTCGCATTCGGCAGGGTTAACATTGAATCTTAAGAAATGATTTGAGATTTCCCAAGCAGGTATCGAACCGGGTTCGAAGAAAGTTAATTGTATCAAATCTTTCCCGATACCAACGAATGTCAAGGCAGTGAGAAGTTTTATTGGAGTAGCCAGCTTTTTTCGTCGATTCGTTAAAGGATTTGCAACGATCGTGAAGCCATTGACCAAATTACTCGCGAAGAAAGAAACGTTAGTTTGGAATTTGGAACAGCAAGAAGCATTTGAGGAGATAAAATTGAGACTTTCTTCAAGACCGATATTGGCAATTTATAATTTAAAAGCTAAAACGGAGGTACACACTGATGCCAGTCAAAATGGATTAGGAGCGGTGTTACTACAGGAACAAGGCGATAATCGTATGCACCCAATTTGCTATTATAGTCGGAAAACGACTGTGGATGAAGCTAAATACCATTCGTATGAACTCGAGGCATTGGCAATTGTTTGTGCATTGGAGAAATTTCGAGTTTATCTAATTGGGATACATTTTACTATCAAGACTGATCGTAACAGCTTGAAGCTTTTAGAAAACAAAAGAGATTTAAATCCCCGTATTGGACGGTGGTTTATACGACTCTCTGAATTCAACTATCGACTTGAATACCTAAAAGGAGAAGAAAATAGCATCCCCGATGGTCTAAGTCGATATCCAGTCAATGCTCCCGAAGAAACTCCTATTATTGGAATGCCGATCCTTGGTATCACGGTAAATACTGACTGGATAGCTGCTATGCAGCGAGCAAGTCCAGAAATACTGGCGATTCAAGATAAGTTGGAAAAAGGTGACGCGGAAACTCACAAAAAGTTCACCATGTGCGACGCCAGAGTTTACCGAGTTACAAAAGGACGTTGGCGACTGTTTGTACCAAGCGAATTGAGGAATTAAATAGTTGCCACGGCACACAAGAGCTTAGCACATTTGGGTATCGACAAGACTTTATCAAAACTAAAAGAAACGTATTATTTCCCAGGGATGAGGGATTATGTCACGAATTACATTAATCGATGTATTAATTGTTTATATTACAAATCACAAACCGGGAAGAAACTTGGATATCTTCACCCAATTGAGAAAGGGAGTATCCCATTCGATACGATTCATATTGATCATTTGGGACCTTTTGTGAAGACAGATCAGGACAACAGATACGTTCTGGGTACAATATGCGCGTACAGCAAGTATGTGATTCTATAAGCGGTAAAAACCTCTGCATCCATCGAAGTAATTGCAGTCTTACGAAGATTACTAAGCCATTATGGAAAACCAAGACGCATCATAACGTCGAAATGCTTTAAGGATTTTTGTTCAGAACATGAGATAGTTCACGTACTCATCGCAGCTGGAACACCAAGAGCCAATTGACAGATTGAAAGAGTTAATAGGGTGATCCTAAACTGCTTACCTACAATCACGAGTGACATCGAACACACCGACTGGGACGAGAAAATTTATCATGTTCAATGGGCTATAAATAATAGTACCCACAGAATTACAAAGCAGACTCCAGCTGAAATCATTTTCAATTACAAACCTATAGGAAAAGAAGATTCATTATTGGTTCGCGAAATAAAAGAAATAAATGAAGTACTCGGGGTCCAGGAAGATAAATAAGATGTTTCAGAACTTTTAATAAAGAACAAAGAAAATCTTAGCAAGCAATTTGATAAAAAGCGCAAGAGTGCCGAGAAATTGGAACCGGGACAACTAGTGTTGGTACGCTACGAGGCACCTGCAACTGGGGAAAGCCGAAAATTAACGGAGAAATACAGAGGACCATACGAAGTAGTAAAAGTTATTGGGAACGATCGATACCTAATTCAAGATATCGAAGGCGAAAAACAAAGTCAACGGTTGTACAAAGGCATAATTGCTATTGATAGATTAAAAATTATTCCTAAAGGCGAATAATTCAAGATACATCGCCGAGGTCGTCGATTCTGTCAGGAGGCCGAATTGGAGCAAAATATAACAAATAATAACACTATATATATGCGAGTAGCTATGTCTTTGTTTTGTTGCTAGTCGCGTTGTCATGGTTTGTTAGTTGTTTAATTATCTTCTTGTGAGAGACAGTTGATTAAAAAGAATAAAACGAGTTTGTTTCTAAGCGTGAATTAATTTATTTAATGGAATAAAAAGAGACTCCGGACGAGTTTGAATATCCAAAGAGTGCAAAAATAAAAATAAAAATAAAAATAAAAATAAAAATAAAAATAAAAATAAAAATAAAAATAAAGATAAAGATAAAGATAAAGATAAAGATAAAGATAAAGATAAAGATAAAGATAAAGATAAAGATAAAGATAAAGATAAAGATAAAGATAAAGATAAAGATAAAGATAAAGATAAAGATAAAGATAAAGATAAAGATAAAGATAAAGATAAAGATAAAGATAAAGATAAAGATAAAGATAAAGATAAAGATAAAGATAAAGATAAAGATAAAGATAAAGATAAAGATAAAGATAAAGATAAAGATAAAGATAAAGATAAAGATAAAGATAAAGATAAAGATAAAGATAAAGATAAAGATAAAGATAAAGATAAAGATAAAGATAAAGATAAAGATAAAGATAAAGATAAAGATAAAGATAAAGATAAAGATAAAGATAAAGATAAAGATAAAGATAAAGATAAAGATAAAGATAAAGATAAAGATAAAGATAAAGATAAAGATAAAGATAAAGATAAAGATAAAGATAAAGATAAAGATAAAGATAAAGATAAAGATAAAGATAAAGATAAAGATAAAGATAAAGATAAAGATAAAGATAAAGATAAAGATAAAGATAAAGATAAAAATAAAAATAAAAATAAAAATAAAATCGTTTGACATAATCTCTTCCCTGTCATTCGTTCTCGAACAAATTGTTTTGACCTTCGTGAGTGTTAAGCAAACTCGCCCTTACGTCACGTAGATCATTACTTTGCGAAATAGTAGGATAACGAGGTCTCTACATTCCGTAATAAAGTTTGTTTATGTCAGGATAACGAAGCCCCTATCTTGAAAATAGAATTGTTTGAATTGTCAGGATAACGAAGCCCCTATCTTGAAAATAGAATTGTTTGAATTGTCAGGATAACGAAGTCCCTGCATTCAATAATTAATAAGTTGATCGGAATTCGAGAACTGTACGATAGGATAACGATACCCTACATTCTGTAGTTCGCGGATCGCTGTGTGTTTAGATGTCGCCCTGATACACAGCGGAGCGGAAGTGTTTACACTTCTTGATCAATAACTTGTAGGATTACTGAACATTGAATGATAGGATAACGGAGTCCCTGCATTCTGTGTTCATGTATCACTGTATCATTTAATCGTGCTTTAATGCAAAAGAACACCCGTATTGTAAATATTGTATATATTTCTTATTATTTATTTTGTATATTATTTATATTGAGTATCGTTTACATCGTGTAGTATATTGTTCGTTATTGCATTCCGGTAGTTTATTATAGAATTACGTTCCAACACGCAGACCAGATCATATTTTGATCTAGTTACACAGTTATGATTTCTTTGGTTGTTGGAATCAAAGTAAACCAACATTATTGAATTAGACCTTGGCACGACGTTGTAATTTTATTAAGTCAGTTATAACAATTATGTATCGGTCGCCCCCAAGAAGGCCACCGAATAAAAACCAAAAAACGGCTAATATGCCAGTAATACATGCTGACACGATGCCTAACCTGGACCAACATTCTACCGGCTCGAATTTGGATAATGAACAATTAACGTCAAATAGTGCGCCTATAATACCGGTGACCAATGAGAATAGACGCGTATCGTTCGGCAGAGGTAGGGGCACGAGAACACCAACTCCGGACTTGGCTCCACCGGGTAGTAGAACAACAATTTCTCTCGAAAACCGTATTGAAAGACTTAAACAAAAAATAAATTCACGCGAATCAAATGTCGACTTCCGTCTCGCGATGATCGAAAACTTGGTTTCGTCAATTAAGAACTCAATAGACGATCTTGCTGCATGATTTGACCAACCGCGGGAATTACGAACCGAATCTCGGGATACAACGCAACCAGGAAATTCTCGGATATTAGACAAACGCGTTCTACTGTCGAAATAGACACGATTGCTCCTCGTACCATTTGATTTCAAGGTGACAGGCTTACCAGTCATCCACATTCCGAACGGATACGGCCAACGTTTCTTAACACAAATTCTCTCGTTAATAATAATCAACAACTCAGTGGGTCGTCAGTCGCCACGATAATTAAAGCAGTTATAGGTTGTGACGTGATTTTTTTTAAATCGCGTGCACAAAGATTTTGGTGGCGATATTGTCGTTGTGTCGTCGCTGCCCCTCCTCGAATAATTATTTCCGGCAAGAATAATGGCTCAGTTACCGATTATTTTTGTTCTGTTATTTTTCGTTTCGTTTGAGTTTGATATTGTTTTTTTTAATGTTAAAAGTCGGCACATTCGAATCTGTCGCAAGGATGAGAGCTCAAAGAAACGAGCAGCCCGACAGACAAGAATTGCTGACCGGAGTCTTGCAGCTAGTTGTAGACCGGTGCAAATCCGGCGCCCTATGGCGAGAGTGCATCGCGCTGGAGAACGGGTGGAGTTGTTAAGTTTTGACAGAGGATGGAGCATCCTGGTGTCAAGTAGATGCCCGTTTTCGCGCGAAGCACCAAGGGAGGCAGCTGTGTGGATTTCGAAAGCTACCGGCATAATTTGCGCTCCCGTTATAGTTATGAAATTATTCGAGTGAGAGAGGGCAGTAGTTCTCGGGTAAGGAATTTCAGAGACATTAGAATAATGATAATGTTAAGCTCCTGATGATTACTCGATATAATCAGTCTTCCTCGGGACACCGCCGAGGTGCCTCGAGTCTCGAGTCAGCTCCGGTGTTGACAGTTTTTCTGTCGCTCGCGCGCGAGGTTCCGCGTAGTTCTCGTGTACTTAACAGTACGGAGTGTGTTCTCGCGTATCTCTGTGCTACGTATGCTATGCATACGCGTGCTGCGATAGTTTTATTTAATTGAATAAAACAAAAGTTCTCAGTCGTTTTTCAGTGCAGTGAGTGTACTGTGTTCTCGTGTCCCTACTGGGATGATGATTTCGCTCCTCGGATTATTTTGGAATATTTTGGGGTGAGTCGTTCTCGTTATTTTACTGAATCAATCGAATCGAATATCTTCGATTGAAATACTCTCGCGTGGCTGAGGATACGGCTAAGAAAACGATGTCTTCGTGTCGCACGCTATGCCATGCGGTATTACCGAGTTCTCGCTGCGTCTCGTTGGTCTCGCGCATCATCCGATGCATCCCGTTTGTTCACAATTGTTCCCGGATTTTTATCAAATTATTTCAGCTACCGTGGTTTCGATTTTTAATCGAAATAAGCTATTTATTGAGCCAACCTCGACTCTCTCTAGCAAAATCAATCGTTCGCTCCCGCGAGTGCATCCCGTTGCGTTTGCTACTTTAACGCGTCCCCAAAAAGTAGCAATGTTCTCGTTTTCGGTGTTTTGTGTTTTGTGTGTTCTCGATCGGTAGGTATGCTCCGACTGCCGATTTTATTGGAATGGAGTCTGCTCCACTCGATTCCGCGGGCATACCGGTTCGTTAATACCGGTGGAACAAAAATTGACTGGCGCCTACCGGGTTTACGGATGCGCGAGTGAGGGTGGACGGCCGAAGGTGACAGCTCCCGCCTTGTATAATTGCGATTATCGTTACGCTCACGAAAAATACGTCACAAGGTCGGTCATTGGAAGACGGCAGTATTCGGGATGAGGAAATCTTCATCACACGAGAGAAATACGACCAAATGATGTTGGACGCCTCACAGAACGCGACAGTCCGTAATGCACAACAACCGAACGATGGCCGACTCAATCAAAGATCGCACACGATCACGTCGTTCAGATCAATTACGCCTGGCACTCTCTCGTATCAAGCTAGTGAGCTCAGTGACGAAGAGGTAGCCAACCGTACTACCGTTTCCTCTGGTAGATGGCGGGGCGAAAATAGTCCGGAATTTAATCCTCAAATCCAATCCAATCGGTCGGAGAGATTTCTTGGCTCCTCAAATCGGTCGAATTATCAACTCATGGAAAATCAGCTTCCCGAAGACAGAGAAAGACCCAGACCAGTTTTTACTCTTGCTCAAGGATTATCTAGGTCAAAGTGGAATCAAAAAAGACCTTTTTGTTCCATTCCTCTCCAAAATCTTTGAGGCTCCATACCGCGCATGGTATTTGGTAAACAAACAATCTTGGCGTTCGTGGAAGGACTTCACCACGGCTTTCCTATGTGACCGGGGAGTAAGGAAGATGGATCCCGATCTTCTCGCCGAAGTACAAAACCTGAAATTAGAAAAGGGCGAGACGCTGCTCGAATATGCTTGTCGCGTTCGATTTATCTGTGAACGAATGGTGCAGCCCCCGGAATTCAGAACTCAATTAAAACAAATTCTGACACGTTTTGGCTCACGACTTTCTAGTGAAATATTGAACCTGCAGCATCAGAATTATCACGACCTTTTCAGCTATTTGAATGAACGTCAGTATCAGAGCCAGAGGTCCGGCGAATTTACTGCATATCGCAATAGATAAAAACCATTTGACCTGAAGGCTATACGGGACGGGACAGATACTTCAAACAACGAAAGAGAAGTTGGGTCTGAAGGAGAGAACGAGGATGAACCAGTTACGGAATTAAAGGTTTTCCAAAACAAACCTGATAAGCCACGAAGAGGTGACTTCTACAAATCGAAACCACTCGGTCGACAACATCTAGAACAGAATTTACAGAATTTTGACAAAACCCATGATCAAAATATTAGTACTTTAAATCAAGTTATGTCTCCGAAAGGCAATCAACCACGCAATTTTAATCTGAGTCAAATATTCTGTTTCAACTGCGGACAACATGGACATGCATCTCGTTTTGTACTGCCGAACGACAGGTTGTATGTTCATTTTGTCGAAAAACGGATCACCAAGTCAAGGACTGCCCTCAGGTACAGGGAAACGAGTAGAACCTTCAGTAGTCAAACCTCAACTTACTGATCAGGAGGGCACTAATGGGGTAGAAAGATCTAACATTTTGTCAAAGTCGCACAAGATGAAATCGCCACTAAACATACATCAAATAAAAAATTTAGACAGTTCTGATAAACAGGATTGTTGTACGGAAACGGATGGGACGATCGACAATGGTACCAAGCTGGACATAATAACGGAGATCTCTCAAAATTCGGAGATGTCCGATTCCGATGTAGAAGCTACAGATCCCGCACAGAACGAGTTCCAACACCAACCTTCCTGTTCTATGATGTTAACACACGAAGTAGAGTGTTTCATCCCAACAAGAACAAAGAACACGGACGAAAGTTCCTTTAAAGGCTGGAGACCAAACAAACTTCCTCCACATGCTGTCCATAAACTAGCACAACGAAGAATTTGTTGTGAGGGTGATGTCAAGGAACCCTCGAAGGTAATTCAAATTCCAATTCCGTGAAATAACTATTTTCGGGGAGAAAATTCGGGGTATCATCGATAGTGGCAGCGAGCGTTCGTATTTTAGTGAAACAGCTTACGAACGGGTAAAAAACTTTCAAATTCAAGAATTAACACCAGGCTCAACTACGATAAACGGTGTTCGACTAGGTAACAAATCTCTAGTTAAGACACGTGGCGGCACTGGTTGGTTTTGTTATAGACATCGGCGACTTCTACGGTCCTCAGTGGCTTAGTGTAATGTCTGACTTGTCCGGAGATCTGATCCTTGGTATGGATTTCTGGTTGTCATTCAGAGTTAAGGTTGATCCATTTTCTAAAACATGGACACTTGCTGGTAGTAATCGGTCGTGTCCATTATCACATCGTTTCATTATTTATTTATTTATTTATTTTTCATTGGACGGGACAAGCCCTTGAAAACAGATACACTTGGCATTCGAGCAGGCCAAAGTATAATTAATAACAATGATAATAATCACAAAAATAAATACTAATAATTATAAACGTACAAATAAATAATAATAATAATAATAATAATAATAATAATAATAATAATAATTACATAGCATCAGTTAGGTTGACGTATTGATTCACTGAACGCAAAAAAACAGAAAAAGGGTGACAGAAAAAATCAACAAATACCGAATTATCCCTACCGAATTACAAATCCTCAACCTAGAACAAAAAGATAGACTAGCTAATTTCCTAAATGAGGAATTTGCGCGATTTGATCAAGATTCAACAGGTGAAATGGATCTGGTAGAACATGTCATCGAATTGGACGATCCAACTCCTCATCGCGAAAAACCATACCGGCGAAGTGAAGTAATTAGAAAGTTCATTGACGAAGAGACTGATAGATTACTCGATAAAGGATATATCACATGGAGCAACAGTGAATGGGCCTGTTCTCCCGTAGTAGCTCCAAAAGCTAATGGGGGACTTGGACTCTGCATCAATTACCAACCAGTTAACCGGAAAACGAAGAAGCCTGCTTATCCACTCCATAACATTTGCTCTATCTTATCACAGTTACATCAAGCGAAAATTATTTCCACCTTAGATATGAGTGAGGCGTTTCATCAAATACGAATGAATGAAGATAGCCGCAAATATACGGCATTCGTCGTAGAGGGAAAAGGTCTTCTAGAATGGCTGCGAATACCTTATGGCCTAACTTGTGCACCTTCGACTTTCCAATGCTTGATGGACCTATTAAAGAGATGTTTGAAAGAGTTGATCGTTGAGCGTAATCTACCTAACAAGTGGGTCGATCAAGTATTTACTTATCTAGACGATTGGATCACCAGCCAAGATCTGGACGAACAAATGGCATTGCTCAGCTTAGTTTTCGAGGTTTTCCGAGAGGCAAAGTTAATCGTCAATAGAGAAAAGAGTAGCTTTGCTTGTAAGGAGGTTAGATTTCTTGGGTATATCATCGATGAGCATGGTATGCGACCAAACCCAGAAAAAAATGCAGCCTATTATCGATTTCCCAGTTCCTAAAGATCGAACACAGTTATGATAATTCAGCGAACTAGTAAACTGGTATCATCGTCATTTGAAGAACATAGCTAGAATCCAAGGCCCGCTAAATAAATTGACGAGCCCTAAAACACCATGGCAATGGACGGACGTAGAGCAGAAAGCGTTCGACGAAGTTAAGGAGGCTCTTATTAATGCCCCTCGATTGTACGTCCCAATACCCGGACAACCGTTCGCCCTTTACACAGACGCAAGTGATTTTGGTTTAGGTGGAATTCTTGTTCAAGTCGATCCGGAAACCGGAAAAGAAAACTTAATCGAAGTTTTGAGCAGACCGTTGCGCGGCGCAGAGTTGCATTACACAACCACTGAAAAGGAATGCTTAGCTGTAGTGTGGTCCGTAGACAAATTGAGGTGTTATCTTGAAGGGATACCCTTCAAAGTCATAACCGATCATCAGGCACTACAGTAGCTCCACAGCCTTAGTAACCCAGTAGGACGATTAGCACGCTGGGCCATATATCTTCACCAACACGATTTAACCGTCGTTTCGCAATTACGGTCAGGAAGAGGAAATACGGATGTATTGGGCATTCAAGACCTCTCTGCAAAGTACATCGAGCTACACCCAATGCGGAGACGAACCGGGAAATTGGTGACTAAAGTTCTAGACACTGTTTTTGACCGATGGGGTACCCCAAAATCCGTTATCACTGACAACGGAACCGAATATATCAATAAAGAAGTAAAGTCGTCCTTTATCGCCCGGGGTATTGAGCATATTACTACCCCCATCTCGCATCCGCAAGTGAACCCTGTCGAGCGCGTAAATAGAACGATCAAACCAATGATAGCCGCGTTCGTTAAAGACAAGCACAATGAATGGGATGAGTATCTTTCAAAGTTCCAATTTGCGTACAATACTGTACCACACTCGGGCACAAGAATGTCCCCTCTCTTTATAAATCATGGCCGAGAAGCTGTTGTAAAACATTCCATTAATACCGTGGAAAATCTTGGTCTAGGACAAACGGATGACTTGGTCAAATATTGGGTTGATCGCATAAAGAAAATGGACGAATTCCGCCACAAAATTGAAATCCGACTAGCTAAGTACTCGAAACAACGCCTTGCCAAGGCTAGCGCTAGTAAAACGGTATCTGTAGGTATTAATGTTGGAACGGAAGTCTATTACCCTAATAAAAAGCTGAGCAACAAGGCAGAAGGGTATTCAGCTAAATTTGCACATAGATATGCGGGCCCGGCCTTTGTCAAGAGAAAACTAGGTCAGATGATAGTAGAATTGGTTGACAAGCATGGCGTATTCGTAGGGAAATACTATGTAACTGATTTAAAAATACCTAAGCGAAACCTTCGTCTAGCAGCAAAACGGAACTTGAGCAACATCGTCAACATCGACCATGGAGAATTGATTGAAGGAAGTCGAGGAGGAGAAGTCCAAGCTTCTTGCCAGAGTCCAGGAATTGGAGGAACAATTGAAAACTGAAACTAGCTCCACCTATTCCGACGAAATTGGTCTAGACGAGGCAATTGGTGGAAATTCGGACGAAGAGTTTTTGCCCCAACTTTTTAACAAATCCCTGGTCTTACCTCCTAATCAGGATGAGCCAACTGAAGCCAACGTGGACCCCGTTGAATCGATCAAAGAAATTTAGGCTCTTCCATTGCCTGAAGTGCCGCCAACCCCTATGCGAAAAATCTCTCAACTGGAGCTCCTCCAAGAAAATCAACGAAGATTTTGTTTAGGTTTCCTCCCACAAGTAAAGACCGGGAAAAGATCATGGACCAACCTGGAACAAGCCTGGCTCCTTCCATAAGAGTTGATCCATTACCGATTGACACCATGGCACCATTCGAGATGGTATTGCAGGAGCTCGGTGCAACGCCACTGCCCAACGCTGAGGATGGAAAGAAGACGCTATACTTTGCTGACTGCCGCATTCTTAGCCAAGCTATGCTGAAGGACCTTCTCATGAAGAGAGCTCAACAATTGATCAAGCAGATCGAGTCAAAGAAGGTTGACCAAGGAACCCAGACCTTCATCACCCACGCCGGCAAACAATACCCTGCTGGATGCGTTAACTGCAGGTCAAAAGAGCACACGTTCAAGATGTGCAAGCTCCCATTTAGACCTGGTTTCTGTAAAATTTGCGGTGCCGAGAGTTTAGACGAGGAGGACTGCATCTACCCTTACGGGATCGAACACGTACAAGCTCTGGGACGTTGCGCGGGATGTGCTCGTAGTCTTGATCTATAGTGTCTGGATTGTAACATCCGTCACGAAGAATTGGTCGATTGGTTACGTCTGAACTACTCCACTTGACCAACCTGGATGATTCCGTCCGACCACCGTTATCTCGTCGGCGAAGGAGAAGAAGTGTTGAATCGAAGGGTTAAAACTAGATACAATAACCCGACTGATCGCCCAAAACAAGTTCGATCGCTCCTAATTCGTGAGAATGCCCTCTTGACTATACCACCACCCAACGAGGCGGCCAAACGCGCAATCCGCACCTTGTCAGAGGAGAAACGACAGCTGGCCGTCAAATCGATCCAATCACCATTCGTCAACAAAACCTTGGACCGGATCTTCAAGGACCGACCAGAGCTAGACGATGGTGCTACCATTAAGGTTGTCGTTCCGACGAAATACCAAAAGAAGTCAACCAAATAAGTTCAGATCTATAAGCCCAAACACGCTCAGCAGGCTTCCCTATCGATCAAAAGAAAGTTATTGTTTTGTTTCACTAAAATTGTGTCTTTTATATTATTTCTGTTTAGTTGAAAACTAGATCGTCAGGGAAACCCCACATTCCGGATATTATATTGTTCAAATAAATCATTCATTTTGTAGTAACTGATACTATCATTTCATGTAAAAGTCGCAGAAGTAATATCGCCCACTGATCAATGAGTGAAGGTGTTTGTGCTAATCATCAGTTTACATATATCATGGATCAACTTCGGTCCAGCCTCGCCACGACGTCAAGGTTCGAAGGGGGAGGGTTGTGACAGTATTGTTTGGCTCGACGTCTTGCGAGACTACCCGAAGGGAAAGATAGTAAAGTATTAACGCCTAGGGGCGCATGCGCTGCATATTGATTCGACTAACAGAGCATAGCGAGCGATATCGACAGACTCCTCGCTAGATCGTTGACGTGTAAGCTCGTTCTGCCGGCATTGACCTGTCACGTTGTTGTACGTGTGCGCTTTTATATAGACAAAAGCGTGTGAGGACCTCTAAATGAGTTCTATTTAGACAGGCACCTCTATTCGATCCACGGGAAGGCGCCCCACAAAACTGTATCGGTCCACGAGAAGGCGTCCCATAATTATATTGACCGAAGAAACACGATCGACGATGTTGAATAAGGAAAGATAAAGCCATTGTTAACATTGTAACTGGATAAACTGTAAGTAAACTCTTGATACACAACACTTTTATTTCTGCAATTCCTTTGGGTCCCTCAAACTGAATCCTCCCACGAGATATCTTTGATCAATCTATTTCGAACTTATTTAATTGACAAGTTATTGGACTTTAAAACCAATTGGCGTCCAACAAATTAATATAATAACTTTTGAGCCCCGGCAGCCCCTGATCCAGGCCGCGCCGGTTAAAATCTCTTCCACATATAAAATTTAAAAAAAATTAAATAGATCGAAGAAAATATTAAATAAAAAAAAGAGAGAAGAGGAGATTTTGTCTCAATATCTTCCAATTTGATTTTATTACTGAAGCTAAAACTTTTTATATTGTTTGTAGAGACATCAGAATACATAAATTGTTTGGGTTTTTCTCACTATTTGACAAAATAAACTATTCCAACCCGGTACGCAGCATAGTCGGCGTCAGTGAACGTGCGACGGATAAAGACCTTTCTCGAATTTTTTTTTTTTAATAGTGTCCATCAAATCTCCAGCTCAAAAAAAATTGTAAACGTTACCGGATAAAATGAAAAATTTAATTTAAAAAAAACCGAAATTTTCGATAAAAATTATTTTATTGTTCTGTTGTTAATAACGATAATAATTTGCAAGTTTATAATTTCTAGCAACTTATTTTATGGGCCCTCATCCTTTTGATTTTAAAACGCGCTTTGGTTCATCTTTGAATCAAGTTCAATTTTTGAAGTTTGCCATGCACTCGTTTTTTAAAAAAATTGAACATACCATAAATTTGAAAAAAAAAAAAACAAATTTTTGGCCAAACAAAAAAATACGGTTATGTCCTTTTTGGGTATAGTTTGCGTTAAAAAAGTTTCAATCTAATAAAAAAATGCGAGGTCAAAAAACACTTAAATCCGGTCGATTTCGTGTGGAATATCTCATACATGAATTAAATACATTCGTATATGAATCAGATACGTTGATATCTGATTATTTCCGGTACCATGTAGGTTCATATCTGCAATCACATCTGTTTATATAAGATCATACATATCTTATCAAATATCTGACCGTACCTGACCATATATGGACTCATATAACTTAATACTTGATCATATATGTCCATGAGTCGCGCGTGCGGGGCCGTACTTTGCCATGTATGACATGATATCTGATCATATATGTATGCTTATGCAATATGTGATCTATTTAGATGCAGAACTGTGTCAGACCATATATCGACTCGCATATGTTGATATCTAATCGTATATGTTGGTGGGTTGCATATGCGGGACCGTTTCTAACCATATACGATATCATATATGAACATATCTGTTGTAACGCCGTGCACGCTCAGCGTGCAGCAGCTCAGCTGGAGGCCACCACTCACCGACGGTAAGATAGGAGAATTTGAATTGTATAGAGCTCCTTTTAATTTATTGTGCTTATTATGCATTCCCTCTTCCGTACCCCTTTTCTTATTATTCATGTTATGGATTATTAATTTAAGTGTTGGGAGTGTGTTGGATGTGTGTTCGCGCGACCAGGGGCCGTGCTCAGTGGTGAAGGGAAGCAGGAAGCGTGCGAGCGAAGATCCATGGGATACGCCGCCATCCCGCCGCCGCCCCGATTGCCAGGCCTATCTCCAGCCTGCGTAGCGGGAGATGCCTTGCCAGCATTGATCCGGCTACCGACCGACGAATAATCGGAGCCTCTATCGCCACCTACCAGCCACCGCCAGTACTCGCTCGCACAGCGAATCTGCTACCGTAGCTGACGGGCATTGGTCGCCTGGTCGTCAGCTGCGTCGAATCAGCGAGCGCGCGCTTTTATTATCGGAATCAAATCTTGCATACTCTCATTAGCTGTTCTTGTCATGGCGTCCCCGGCCTCGTCTAAGTTGAGATTAGGACGAACCCAGCATAAGGTCTGAGATGGATCATTAATGAGCTTCATGCCCATGAACCTAAATTTTTGCAAGTTCATTTGTTGAAATTCGTTTATTGTTATCGAATAAAAACGTCGCATCTGGGATGCTGAAGAAATCCATGGTTGCAATTCCTTCTACACGTGGGAATAGAAAAAAAAATTATTTCGATAATTATGCCGTAAAATTTGGGTTTAGAGTTGTCAATTGAATCT
The DNA here is from genome assembly GCA_964016905.1 of Perithous albicinctus. NCBI lineage: Eukaryota > Metazoa > Arthropoda > Insecta > Hymenoptera > Ichneumonidae > Perithous > Perithous albicinctus. The sequence goes on along the minus strand of OZ024688.1, from coordinate 20,936,759 downwards.
CTACTAATTTTTTTCTTGTAGATCATGAAATTCCGCAAATTTTTGTTTTTTTTTTTTTAGAGACCTCGATACGATGAATCGTTCCCAAGATATAGTTGTTTGAGTAAAAAATTAAAAAAAATCAATATGCGCGAATACATTTTTTTTCGATTTTGAAATTTGGTAAAAAAATTTGGAATAATGGAATCCGATTTGTTTTGAAAATTTGAAATTTTTGTTTTTTTTTGGTGGCTGAATTTCTATGGCATCGTTCATATATTGAAACGAATCGATTTTCCTAGCTTGGTGTCTCGTCCTTTTTCGGACGCTAATGAAAGAATCGATCTTTCTAAATTCGCTGAATGATGTGTAAAGTTCTCCCTACCTCGTAGAAAAATCGAATTATTGTATCCGTTGCTTAGCGTTTTGTGCGAACCCGTTTTCCCTGGTATAGTTTAAGGTGTATCGGCAACAATAAAATTAGTTGTTGTTTTTTTATAGACGAAATAACCGATGTTCTTTCCTGATGATATGCTAGCTATGGGACGGAGTATCGTATTCAAGCTATTTATTGGTTGTTTTCTTAGAGGGGTAAGCGTTTGCACGAAAATGTTTGTTGTTGGACGAATTCAATAATCTTTATTTTTGAAGTTCCTGGCCGTGTTTCGGTGCGGCTAAGGAACTTAGGATTCGTGTGCTGGACCGGTGCGACCTGTGAGGATGTTTGGATTTTATAGGTTTTCAGAAGAAGCCTCAGCCGAAAGTATTAATTTTTATTTCTCATTGTTTCGAGAAGTTGCCTTCTTCATCATTGGCTCTCTTAGAGAGGATTTTGAGAAGGCGTTTATTTCGGGATCAAGGGGGATTAGTCCTGGTAATTAGCCAAGCTCTAATTTGGGTCCCTCCTTGTCGGGAAGATAAACGGAATTGTTTTTATGCGGGATAACTCGTTGGAAAATAAATGATAATTTAAATAGAAATGATTTTTAATTCGTACAGTAGGAGGTGCTACTGTACGGAGCTCTACACTCAACTCACAAAGATTTTTACTGCATGCGCGCTTGCTCTGAACGCGAACTTATCCTATGTTATGCGAGGAAACCCGTGATCAAGAAATAATAGCTTGATTTACAAAAATAAAATGATTTTAAATTCATACAGTAGGAGGTGCTACTGTATGGAGCTTTACACTCAACTCTCAAAGATTTTACTGCTTATGTTGTTTGTAAAGCGGGTCTACGAAAGCTATAATTCTCTAAAGGTACGCTGAAGAATTTGGAGAGCGTGACCAACACGTAATTCAAATTTGTTGAAAATATATTGGGGTTGCGACGCCCTACTCGCCGTTTGCGGCGTGTCCTCATACAATAAATCTTATATGGAAAATTATTCAATTTTCGTTAAAATTTTGTTCAGTATAATCATAGGACGGATGTGAATTGATTTTAAAAGAATTTAATTCTTTGGATGGAATGAGAATTAAATATATCTCGTCTATTTGGCGTGGAATGCGCACTATCTGTTTCCGTCGAGTCTCGTACGTCTCTGTAGGAGAGTGGCCTCTCGTCGGTCTGTCTGTGTGCGTGGCTGTATGTTTTCCTTCGCTACGAGTGATCTGTTTCACTGTCTATTCGGGGTTCTGTAGGCGAGAGTTCTTCAAGGCTCCTGTGCTCCTGATACGCGAGGCTCGAATACGCTGTTTCCTAATCGTGGTTTCGCACTTTTGAAAGGTTCGAACGCACAATCAGTGTCTGCGAAATCGATTTGCGAGGTGCCTTGAGTTCTGCCCTCTGTTACATCCCCAAGTTTGTACGCGCCAGGGGCATGCAACCCTCCAGACATCGCTGCACGACCCAAGCAGGGTGGCCTGCGTCACGGGGTCAGAAGAGCGGGGAGATAGGGGTAGTTGAGGAGTAGGGAGGCGTTAGGCCCAGAGCTAGAGGCCAAGCCGAGAGAAAATCTCCCCCGCGTTAATTAGGAAGTTGGAGGTGGAGAGTCTCAACCAATTAGGCCAGAGGAACTCACCCCCGCCAACCCCTCCAAAATATAGGCTAAGGTTAAGACATAGCAAAGTTTCTATGTGACACTGGGAAGTGAGAGACGGGGACTTTTTGGGCCAATAAGGGTCCAAAGAAGTTGCCCTCTCCAACGTTCCCATAGCTTTAGTATGCGATTCGAATAGTATTTAAGCAGCGATTTTTGTACCTTTTAGTAGTCTTAAGATTTTAAAACTCAAACCACCAACTCCGAAGAAACTGTATCTCAAACGCATTAAAAGGTGTGGTAAGAACAAACTTCGAAATTTTCACCAACCCACTGAAATAGTCTAGAGTCTTGCGCGGACCACCGCGATTTCTCTGTCTTTTTCAATTCCTCAAACTCAGAGTCTTGCGCGGACCACCGCGAATTCTCTCACACACACATATACACACGTTCACACTTTCACTGGACAGACTAGAGTTTTGCGCGGACCGCCGCGAATTCTCGAAATCCTGTTCACCAAACACAGAGTATTGCGCGGACCCCCGCGAATACACAAAACAATTTTGACGACATTAAGTTTTGCGCGGTCCACCGCGAATTCTTAGTCCTCAGGCTAATTCTAAGAGTCCAGAGTTTTGCGCGGACCACCGCGATCTCTCTGACCTCTAGAATTATTTTTCCTCAAACATTATTCCTATTTAAATGGGTAAATCTCGCTCCGGGGGTAAAAAGAACTATTTGAGGAAACTGAATTCAGAACTCAATCGTTATTCAAGGAATAAATCTCACGGATATATGACTAGCGAATATTTGGAATCCCTCAACATTAACTTCACCCCGAGTGTGGATTACAAACTCGAGAAAATAGATGTTATAATTAGATTCCTCAAATCGAAGCATATTCCGGAGACCGACCCTCGATTCGCATTTTACAAGAATATAGAAATAAATTTGTCAAATCGTTCTGCCCAGATCCCAGACCAATTAGCCGTTGCTAAGGTCTAAAATAGGGCAATTTTATAATTTGTTACTCCGGACGTAACACCTCCTAGCACGATCGCTGATAATAACCCACGACACACTCTTCTGAATAATATTACGAAGATTCGCAATATTATACAGGGTTCGGTAAGTTATGTTACCAATCCGGGCTTTTCAAGGCCTAGTGGATTTACACGTTAGCTTGACCGTTCGTTAGTTATTTCGAGATCGTACAAGGTTCACACGACCGAGTACCCAGTGCGAGGATTTTATCCCTCGATTTTCACTATCTCAAGCTAGGTGGCCATATAGCAGTAATATCGAGCCTTTTCTCGAGATAGTGCCCTAACTCAACCAAATACTGGGGGCCAACGAGCTGTACGAAGGGACCCAGATATTTAGCGAGAATTTTTGTTGAAGTTCGTCGTTGCTACCGATGGCCTTGAATTTGTGATCCTCAGTCTTCGAGATGTCCAACGAACTGCTTCCTTCAACGTTTTCTTCTTAAAATGTAGATTAAAAATAAACTCGTGCTGATTCCCAGCACGCCGCGGTGATGACTCCAGGTAGTGGTTTGCTCAAGAGAGCTCTTGCCGAGCAGGGCTGTCGCTTTTATATGCTCGGTTGAGAGCGGAAAAAGGGGGAAAACGTGGAGGTCACGTGATGTCGACGTGGAATTATGCGGAGGTCACGTGATGTCGACGTGGAACTATGTGGAGGTCACGTGGTCTCCAACCGACGCTTCTGACGTCACTTTTCCGTTGAATTTTATTTTGTGAGGAGGTTAAAATGCGGTTCAAGGGAGGTCCCACTTAGGTTTTGTGTATTAACCTCCTATCCAACGTAGGGTCTAGATTTGATAATTTATAACAATTAGTGTTTTTTGAACAATTATTGTTGATACTGAAAATATGTTAAATTCGAGGTAACTAGCCGCGTTGCATGCTATTGTGCTACTAATAATTGTTTCAAAAATCATAATTGTTTGTATTTGGATTGTTGATCGCAATAACTTTAGTAATAATGGATGTACGATGTAAATTCTTAGCAAGATTTGTTCTTCGTGGTTTTTACATCCTGGGTAATATCTTTTATTTATGATCGGTGATGTAATTCTATGTTTTTTAATGGAATTAAACTTTTTATGAGGGTATTTCCCTTTTGTGTGGGAACCACTGGTAATTGCCTGATATTGCTGCGGCGATATTCAAATTTGATAGGTGGGCTGTTGTTTTCCTATCATACTTTGGAGTTTGAATTTGATCCGCCTATTTTTCGTTATTGTAGGAATTACCAGCTTCTATTCTTATTCTCCTAATACAGGAGTTGTAATCCGGCGATCTCTCGCTCGCTGTTGGTCACCATAGGATCAAGTGGGATGTGGCTAAGGTATTTGGTAATGCCCTATTGTATTGGCGAGATTCGCATAATAACGCCTTATTTCGTATGGTCGAGATACGTTTACTACTCTTATTCCTATGATTCCTAATATTTGAGTAGAAGATATAGCGAGCTCGCGCTTACGCGGCTTCGCGGCGTTTGTTTACGTTGCTGCCTCGCTTGGCCGTTATTCGGTTGCTTGGTATCGCCTTCGAATGTTGTCATTCGGGTTTCGGAGAGAGAAAGAAATTGTCTTTCTCCCTTTATTCTATCTGATCGTTTATAAGTTCCTGATACTGTGATTCTCTTTTATTATTTGTCGTTGTTGTAATTAATACGAATAAGAATCTTAGTCGTCCTATTTTTTTATCTGGGTTGGCCCGATTGGCGTTCCGTTACAATATACTGTTAGCAGTAAACTAAGTGCCACTGTGTTCTGTTTTTTGTCATGGCACTCTGTCTAACTCAACGCGTGTACTCTCTCCCTTCCTCGAAATCCTATCCTTTGGCTTTTGACCTCTTTATTATAGCCGATCGATCGGTGGTCTATGGTAGCCTAGTTAAAACATTTGGTGGTTAACCGTTATTTTTTAATGAATTAATCTAAATTTGACCTTGAAGTTAGTCGAACATTTTTGTATTTTTAACGAATTTGTATTCGTTTGTTGTATAGAGATTTTATTGTATCAGGTTTATTTGGTATACAGTTGATTTCGTGAAAACATATAATTTCGTCAAGTTGATCTGTGTACAGTTTGTAGTGTAGATATTCTATTGTAGATATGTACATTAAATTTCAAGTACAGAATTGCTGCTATTCGATATTCACCAAATTCGATATCTGCTACAACTTTTCGAAAAATCAAATTCCTATAAAATCTAAACCGCTTTATGAATTTCGCTCAAATTTAACAAGAACTTTCATTTTTCATTGCCTTATTTGTCAAGAACTATTTAAGCTCATTTGATAAAAAATTGCGGTAGCTAGAGAACATACATATATTTTTTGAAAAGTTCAATGTCATAAAATCTGAACCACTTTACCGATCTTCACCAAATTCAATATCTACTACAACTGGATATCAATTTTACCTTGCAGAAGAATGAGAACAAAAAAAAATTTTCAAAATTTCGAAACTCGATAAAATCTAAACCGCCCGTGCAGAAAACAACTATCTCGGAAAGAGTCTTTTATATATTGGAAAGAGTCTTAGAAAAAGTATTGGATACGCTCCGGAGCAGTACTTTTTCTCAGACTATGGCCAAAACTCTTAAGTCTTAGTGATAGACTGAGAAAAAGTACTGCTCCAGATCATATCCGTTACTTTTTCTGAGACTCTTTCCAGGATATAAAAGGCTCATTCTGAGATTCGGTAGACTCTTTCCAAGATTTGAGCGATACTTTCCACGACCCTTATGAAGACTTCGTCCAAGACTACCCTTTTCCGCGCGGGCGCTTTGTGGATTTCGCTCAAATTCCATACCGACCATAGTCGGTAAGAGATCTACTCCAGCATCCCCTTAAATTCAATCTTAAGTTCGATGTCATGTTCGATTTAAAGTTCAATTTTAAGTTCGATGTCATGTTCGATTTAAAGTTCAATCTTAAGTTCGATGTTATGTTCGATTTTAAGTTCTATCTTAAGTTCGATGTTATGTTCGATTTTAAGTTCAATCTTAAGTTCGATTGTATAACTAAAATTCAACCCTTAGTTACCAGCTGAAACGAATGGGTGACGATGTACCTGAGAGCTATCGACATCTTCTACGATCATCAAAGGACCCTGGTTTCCAACAAGTAGCTACGTTCATCAAGAAACACAGCGAAGTTATTGAGTGAATACATATATGCAAATAAAACTTTTCATCAGTACAATTATTGTACTTTTAATATTATGTGTATTGTATTTTTAATTAACAAGAAAAATAATAAATTCTTTAGATTTGCGAACCTGCTGGAGACCTCCTATACTTGGTCTTTCTTTAGTTTTCTTGGATTGAACATGGCGGTGATGAGTGTCACCGGATTTCAGGTATATTCTGTTCATATGGAAATTTCTCCTGATTTATATCTAATAATTTTTGTATTTTGCAAAATATCATCAGGCGATGATTAATTTGGACAAAAATGTTGAAGACGCTGCACGATATGCCGCATTCACCGCAGCCCAGTTAATGCATCTCTTCTTTCAGAGCTTCTTCTCTCAGAGGCTAATGGATCACAGTCAACAGGTTCGCGGTTATATGTAAGTTTTCGGTACTTGCTCTAAGCCCGTGTAAGAATAAATTTAGAATTGAGAAAGATGATGGTTTCAGATATCAAGCGGAATGGTACAAAATGTCTTTACGTACACAAAAACTTATTAATCTTGTAACAATGAGAACTTACATACCTTGTCAGCTAACAGCGGGAAAATTCATGGTAATGTCACTGGAGAACTTTACTGCGGTAAGAATCACAATCAGCTGTATTATAACGCGTCTTAAAACCATTACTTACGTAGAAAAATATATATTGATGTTAATTTTCGTATATTTTTTCAAGACTTTTTTTTTTAATAGTTCCCAATACTCATTATCTGTACGTGAAATACCAGTAATTCGCTTACTTGCACACTAATTTTTGTCTTCAGATAGTCAAGACCTCCATGTCTTACTTTACACTTCTGCGCTCGATGCAATGAGTCGAGTCTATCTTCTCTTCCTTGGAAAGCTCCGATACCTGATCAGACGTGTATAACCTTTAAAATAATACAATTGCAGCAATTTGTTTTATATTATCATTAAATTAAAGCACTAGCAAATAATTAGAACACATTTTTTATTTACAAATGTAAACCCTGATTAGCCTTCTTGAAGAAAAATACAAGTCTTGTAAAAAGTAAAAAGCAATTAATTGGCTACAGTTGAGGAAAAACCGTGTGACGTATTTTTCGGTAACATAGAATAATTAATTATTCTACAAACTCGGTAACACTCAAACCACGAACGAGAACACAAAAAATAATTAATAAACGAGAACATATCGGTATGACGTCACCTTCGGCCGTCCACCCTCGCTAATGCACTCGCAAAACCCGGTGAGCGCCAGCTAATTTTTGTTTCACCGGTATTAACGAACCGGTGTGCCCTGGAGTTCGAGTGGAACTACTCTCGAACTCCGCAACACAAAAAAAAAGAAACTTACCAATTTTTGTTTCACCGGAATTAGTAAACCGGTATGTCCTGAGAAACGAGAGCGACGGTGGCGGAAATGCACGGCCGCTCAGGCTGCAAGTTGTGGTAGAGGGGTCGGGATCGGCTGTCAGTAAAATATAGTCCTGTAACGAGAACGCGAAATTAAAGTCGCGAGAACTCTAATCTCTACGAGAGTCGACAAACAGTTCAAGAAAGCGAAATTAATGAATTGGCTAAAAAGCCGCGAGAACTTGCGAAAACGCATCGGGAGAGAAATCGTTATAAATTCCCGGTATCTTGCGCGTAGCGGGAGCGCTAACGCTGCAACGGTAGCAGCAATCGCGATAGCGCATAGCTGTCACAACGAGAACGATATCCTTCCGAAATAACTTTATCTTGATTTCTTTAAATCGAAATAATCACGGGAGAAACTCACCAAAGGGGTATACAATCCAGGGGGAAGACGAGAACCACATCCACGGGAACTTAATGCACTAACTGCACTAAACAATGACACGGAAGGCATTCGGATTTTAAGTTATTAAAACCGCGAAGCACGAGAGCACGACCGACGAGGTGTAGCACGCGTAACACGCGAACACCACACATCGCGAGAGCTAACGATCTCGAGCGTGACCGGACAGAAAAACTGTCAACACGAGAGCACACGCTTAGATCGAGAAGTCTCGTCGACGTCTCGAAGCAGTCAAACTATTATACGTAACTCTCGATAGCGGAACATTATGATTATTTTCCGAAATCCGAAATTCTTCGATCCGATAGCTACTGCCCTCTGACTCGAGCCACCTCCGAACTGTAGCGAGAGCAAATACACGTAAATCGGTAGCCTTTAACTATGAGATCCTCCACGATTGCTTCCCTAGTGCATTGAGCGAGAACAGAGCCAACTTAACAATACAAAAAGAGATCGAAGGGGTTCCTCCCTTGACTATGACTTTACTTTGCTCGCTCTCCAGCCCTCTACACATCCTCTGAGGGCACCGGTATCTCAACCGTACTATCGCCGATCTCGTGGAGGAGTCTCGTCGAGCGCTCTCCTCTGTCGGGCAACTCATTTCGTCGAGACTTTCAACTCTCGACAGATTTGAGCGCTCCGACCTCAACTTAATCTTGATCTCAAAACGATACAAAGCTTTCTTGACCAATACGGTAACTTGACGGAGGGGTGACTCGAGAGAGTCACTCGACGAGAACTACGACAAAAGCCGGACGATATATTTTGTGACCGTGAATTTAAAAAAAATCACGTCACAACCGTAAATGAGGCTTTATTCGCAGAAGTCGGAAGAGTTAATAATGTTCTAAATAATGGCACACGCACACGCACACGTTTCATTTAATTAGTAATTATTTCAACGAAATAAAAACAGAAATTAGATATCTAAATAAGACTATATCCGATTTGGTCTTGGAACTTTCTCTGAAGTCGATTCCTTTGACAGTGGAGTTGTCGGATTGATCATATCAATCAGCGTTTGAATTGGTATTCACTTTGACAGTGAAGAATTTTTGGGTGAATTGACTTTAGCAGTCCGTTTAGCAAACTAATGATCATCCTTGTAAGAGGTTGATCCCACTTTGATCAGTGGAGCGTTCCATTTCTGACTTTTTAGTTGAGACGTGTGAAAGTGAGAAGCGAGTGTTTTCCTCGTTTTATATACCCTGAACCGGTTTTGGTGCGAGAAATTTCACTAATGTCGTGGCCATCTATCGGCGGAGTTAGAACTAGGTAGGTGTGTTTCGACGAGACAGTGCCGAAACGCCGACTTGGGTTGCCCCAATCTTCACAATACAACGGTTAAGCGCGCAACGCGGGGTTGTTGGTGTGTATTGCGTGGCTCGACCATACCGTATGGGATTTACAAACGACAATTTTATTTTTCACATTTCCTACCGCTAATTATAGTTCTATTTTCAAGTGACATAAGCGGATATTAGGGTTTATAGATATAATACATCGAACGGGTTTATTACATTGGTTTTATTAGTTTGTTTCGGAGGGAAAATCCTCCAGTGAGTGGAAATAAAGTTTCAGCTTCCGGACAACATAGTGAGTTTCCGGTGCCCTGATGTCCATTGCTTCCTCTCGGATATCGGATATCCGTGAGTACAGATATTCATCCGAATAGAATTACATTTGTATGTCAGTGTAATATTTGAAATTTTGGAAGATTGAGTGCAGTGTTATAATCGGTAACTTCATAAACCCTTGAGTATCTACTTTCAGCCGAATCAAGTACATTTTTACATTTTAGTCCGCGTAATTGAATCCGTCATTTTGAATTTCGGAATTTAGAGTATTTGTATTTGGAGAATATTTGTATTCATTGAGCTCAATATCCCCTAACTACCAATTTTTATCGAAATTGAAAGACTTTTTTTTCAGCCTCTTCGGGCACAAACCGTTAAATTTGTCTTGCCGCTCAAGTAATTAAGACCAAAGAAAAGATGTCATTACGAACATAATTTGTTTTGATCTGAATAACGGTGTAATAAAGGATATTCAGTATATTCTTTGAAGAAGAATATTTTATTATTTTTTAATTTAATATAATATTTAATTTAATATTTTATTATTATATTACCCAAGAAAATTTCTTGGGTAAAAACTAAAATCAACCAAAACAAAATCTTTCCATCTATTACTTGGATTTAAAAGCTATTGCGAGCGTGAAAAGCGCACGAACTACAATAACTTTCTAATGATATATATATCACATTTTCTTTTGGTTAGATCACTAACTCGAGATTTCAAATATAGAAACAGGTTTTTAAGAGGACGTCCACTACAGACTCATACTATCTAGTCTCTGAATACTACGATAAACAAAAAACATAAACCGTAACTTGCCAGGGCAGTTCATGCCGTTTCAGTTAATTATCAGCACTTAGAAGCGCAAGAAGATACCATTGTGTGAAATGCGTGAAGAATGAATCTCGGAATTATGTAAGTTTTGAAACGGAGGAACCCTAATTGTCCACAAATCGTTTGTGCACGGAAGAAATGTGCATATTCACATTGGCCACATCTGAATAGTGGGCAATGCAATCGTTAACAACGATATATTTCATAATATCTTTGCGTGCACAACTCTTTTGTGCACAGCTGTATTATACATAATTTATTTTGCCCACATTTGTATTACACAATATTATTGTGCACATACTTTTATGTGCACAACTATTTTAGGCACATCTTTTTTTCTGCTCAACTATATTGGGCACTAGGGTCGTCCTTGAAATGGGCATTTTCGAGTTTCTATCGTGCCGCCCCCCAGATCGGTTTGAAATAAATAAAATAAAAAACCCTCAATTTTTTTCTGATTTTTATCCCACATTTAACCCTCCCCCACGGGGGTTGAAGTTTTCCATTTAAAATACATGGGGTCTTTTGGTCTTCACAGTCAATATTTTATTGCGGGACTATCCATCGAACGAAAAATCTGAAATTCACACTGTTACGTCCTGGCTATTTTTCTCATCTATTATTATTTTCTCACGATTTCATTGCAACCTGACTTATACATCTTTATTCTTTTCCATATTAAATGCATGACGACGCTGACCATTCGTTTGCGCCGGATGCTAATATTCGATGACTGCTAACTCATATCCATTCACGCTTAGACGCGGCCGAAACACCGTCACACGCTTTCCACTTTTCTACAGTTTTACTGGCCGCACATGCTACGCGCTATCAGCGAATTCGGGCCGTCTCACAATCCCACTAAACCCCACTACTTCAGTCTTCTTCCTTGCTTCATTAATTAGTTCATTTAGTCTTAATTTGGTCTTCGTTCGGAAATATCTTAATCTGTCTGCTGCTCTGAGTGAGCCTTTTATAATTTGTTTGGCCTAACGGCATTAATTATTAACTCTTCGAAATTTTATCACAGTGGTGACCGTAATTTGTCAGATATTAAACATTAAACAATAAATAATCAGTCTTTGTTTATCAACTTGTCGTAAATTAAACAACTGGACACCGGTGTTAGTTAGTTTTTGGTGACGGGAGTTGGTTGACGTCCGGCATTTGGGGCGGAGATCTTCTGCAGTGGTACAGTGGTAGGACTCTTAGGCAGCGTGACCGGACGGCTGGGACGGGTGATTTTTCGGGTTGGGACGTACTCCTCGAAGGATATGGTCCGGTGCATTTTTTCAGCTTCCCGGGCCAACTCTTCATAAAGCAGATTAAACTCGTTGTCTGAGTTTGTTAGTATGATGTGAGTGATTGGAGTAATTGTTGGTTCATATGAGAATGTTGGTTTATGGGCAAGTGTGGTTTGAGTGATGCTGAGTGTATGTTTTTTGATGGAGTAATATGTGGAGTGTCTGAATTATTGTATAGAGATTCGGATGTGTGGATTAGTTGTGGTTTGTGTTGGTGTAAGTGTGCGGGTGCGACTCGGAGTTGTCGGGGGTCAGGGCGATGCCAAATGGCCTCGACCAGAGTCCCCTTTTTCATCCGGCGAGCTTCGGCTCGCCTCAATAGACGCTTATTGTAAGCGACGTTATTTGCCTTTGGCATCTACAGAAAAAAAGAAAGAAAAAAAAACTATTTCAGTATTTTTTTATGGTCGGGAATTTATTTATTTATTTTTTTAGGAATTTTAGTTCGGATTTGCAGAAGGCTTATTTATTTCTTTTTATACCCGTACTTTACAGTAAATGGGGGGTAACAAAATTAGTGGATATATATTTTTTATTAATCAATTGAATTAAATAAGAATGGATTTATTAATATGTATTTTTATATACAGGGTGTCCCATTTGAAACAATCCACCTAAATATCTCCTGTGGGGTCCAAGTGACAGGAAATTTTTAGAGACCTAAGTTGTAGGGTTTCGAGGGGGACATTTGATGCATGCATTTTTTTTATTTTTCAAGGCCATGCTTGCAAGCTGCAAGCACAAGGAGCTTTTTTTCAAATGGCAATCGCATTTTTCACCACAATGAAACTTGTCCGCCTTGATGAGTTGTTTTCAAATACCTCATCATTCATGTCAATTCCTTCGATTTTACTCGAAAAATGCGATGAAAATGCGTTCTGATGTCAAACTGAAAATTCACATACCCTTGATGCGTGTTGGCGTGGATGATTGTTCCGCTAATCCATTCACCAACCGTACTTATGGAATGTAAACAATAACAAAGAATTCCCCATTACCTCGAGGATTCTGTTATTCGAAACAGTTTCAATTCAACCAGAATCGAGATAGTATCGCCTGTAATTTCATTGAACACATTACGATGTACTCAGCGAGTGAAATTGTGGATATTTTACTCGTATTAGGAGAGTGCCGAGGATTCTATCGAGTCGCTCCCCGGACATATCGAGAACGGTACCCTAATCGCCGACGTCATCCCACACATGCAGTAATTCGCAACATTGAACGAAATTGTAGGAGAGGACGAATTTATCGACGACGGCAACTACAACGACAACGAGGCATCAATCGTAATAATTCTCGAGCTCTTGCCATTCTCGCTATGATTCACATTAATCCGCACATCAGTTTGAGAGAAATCGAACGATATTTAGGTGTACCACGGAGCACCGTCCAAAGAATCCTCCGATCTGGCCGTTACCATCCGTACCACATAACGTTGACTCAAGCATTGTCCGCGCAAGACCGAAGGAATCGTGTCGACTTTTGTAATTGGGCCTTGCAAAGACTGAATGAAGATCCGAATTTTTTCCAGTACGTTCTCTTCAGTGACGATGCAACGTTCCAGAGTACTGGTTCATTGAATTGACACAATTGTCATTATTGGTCAATGGAAAATCCTCGCTGGAGACAACACATTGATCATCAGCATCGTTGGAAAGTGAACGTGTGGTGCGGTATCGTCGATAAGCAAGTGATAGGTCCATACTTTTTTTATGGTAATGTCACCGGTCAAAATTACCTGGAATTCTTGCGTAATCAGTTTTCAACAGGATGGCGCTCCACCTCATTTCGCTCGAGCTGTGAGGGATCATCTGAATAATGCGTTCCCGAATCGTTGGATTGGTCGGAGTGGTTACATTTTGTGGCCTCCACGATCACCGGATCTCACGCCTCTCGATTTCTACCTGTGGGGCTTCGTCAAAGACGTTGTTTACGTGAATCGGCCGACCACTCCGGTAGACTTACAGAGACGTATCAGGGAGGCTATTGCAAGCTTTACGCCCCAAGTTCTTCGAAGGGTTGTTGGAAATTTTCGCCGCCGAATTGATTTGTGCTTGCAAGTCAACGGTGGGAACATTGAACAACTCGTGAACTCATGAGCGCATGAACCTCTACACATGTTGCGCTATTTTTTCTCCTTTTTTTTGCGCAAGGGATGCGAGCAGACTTTACCTCCACGTGGTGCATTCTGGGTCATGCTAAGAAAGTCCGAATCTTCAGTTTGATACCAGAACGCATTTTCGTCGCATTTTCCGAGTAAAATCGAAGGAATTGACATGAATGATGAGGTATTTAAAAACAACTCATCCAGGCGGATAAGTTTCATTGAGGTGAAAAATGCGATTGCCATTTGTAAAAAAGCTCCTTGTGCTGGCAGCTTGCAAGCATGGCCTTAAAAGCTCAAAAAAATGCATGCATCAAATGTCCCCCTCGAAACCCTACAACTTAGATCTCTAAAAATTTCCTGTCACTTGGCCCCCTCAGGAGATATTTAGGTGGATTGTTTCAAATGGGACACCCCGTATACTGAGATAAATGACAAGGATAGTTATACTATTTTTTTGCGAGAAGCGCTTTAAAAAGTTATAGTGTTGGGGATATCAACTACTGCATCAGAACTCCCGCGGCGGTGCCAATATCTTTTGATACCTTTGGCAGGTATATTCTTACCTTGCGGTAAGTTATGTTGGGCGTAAACCGTTTAGGGTTGTCTCCCTGATGCTGTCACTTGACAGTGGACCGCGTCTGATGGCGAGCTTTTAGCTTGCGTCTTATAAGTTCGATAGGGTGCCCGAACGGTCGTTTTTTTTTTTTTTTATTAACTTTCAGGACTTCGAGCGTGGTGGCGCCCATGCTGCCTTGCCGGGTAACTGAGCCACATGAAGCGCTCCAGCGGAAGATTCAGAAACACCGGAAAATTTGCAAAACCTATTTTGACGGTGTCTCATTATCCGTCCAGCTATGCTTTACATGGCCCACCTCCGAACGGTTGTGAGAGCGCTAAGCGCGCTGCGCCACACCGCGGGGACTTTGGTACTATGGGAAGTAAGTGGAAGCGGCCGTCTCGGCGCGCCGAGCTTGCCCGTCTTGCGTAGTGTTTATGGAGTACGGATTCAATGTATGGTATAGTACATTATGCCACAAGGGAGGAAAGTGCGTGTTTATCACACGAGGTGAAAAACACGTTCCTCCCGAGTAGCATACGTTATTTTATTCCCGACCACGTTATAAAGTTTTTTATTGCATACCTGCGAGGCGGGTGGAAAGTGACCGATTATAACCCAGCGGGCAATAAAGTGAGGCAGGGGGCAATAATCGGTCACTTTCCACCCGCCTCGCAGGTATGTAATGTGGACTTTACAGCGTGGTCGGGAATAAAGTATATTATTTGTTGTATGAGGGTTTGTAAAGTGTAGGATTGTTTTTAATTCGATTTTCCTATGTTCTAGATGTCTTCATTCAGGTAAGGAGATATATATCCATATATATATTCTGACGAGGCGCTGATACGCGCTCGCAGCAGCGTGAGCCGAGGATCATTCGAACGCCGAATCGTTCCTCGCTGTCGAAGTCGCAAGATTGCAGAGCGAGATATTGCCGGGTTATGATTTTTCTTTGTACAGGCTCTCGGCCGCCTGAGGTGTCGCGCGCTCGTTAGCAAGAAGCCGGACGGACAGAGGAAAGAGAGGAGCCGAGGATAGCCGAGGATTCGACCCATCGATCACGTGGTCGATGCCCCCACCGAGGATCGCTCGGGCGAGCGAGGCACGCGACACGCAAAAATCAGTTAGTTAACGCAGGGATCTAGGCCAGGACCGAGTCATAAGGCGAGCCGAGCGAGAGTTCAAGAGTTCACGGAACGCTAGGTTCAAGAGAGACGCGGAGAGAGACGCGCGAGCGAGATCGATAGAGCGACGCCCGGACGAGAAACCGACGCGAGACAGGCCACGAGGCGTTCGGCGTCGAATTTTCCGGCACATGGCTACGGAATAAGACCAGAAAGGTAGGCGCACGAAGTGCACTTTTCGGTACTAGTGTCCGTGGCATAATGCCAAGTAACTGCGTGACGCGTTCGTTCATCGGCTGTACCGGGTTTCCGCGCGAAGTTGTCGGACTCGAGTCTTGCTTGTACAGGCCCTCTCGATAAGAATCCGCGACATTGTCGGACACGAGTCGAATTCTGTGAAATAAGGATCGTTGGTCAATTTATCTCGACACGAGGTCGGATTTCTTTGGATCCAATTTTCTGCAATAAATTCCAGAGTACCTTGTTGTTCTTGACTAAGAGAATGGTCGTGTTGCGACGATTTTATTTTTGCATGCACCCCCAGAACTGCACCTTTTTCAGCTAGCTGGACGATAGGCAGGAAAAGTGAACTGGTTTCCCTTGTAACCGGGAAAAGAATAGATTACCTGGCGCCCAACGAAGGAATTAGGAAAGGAAGGATTGCCAGTGCGGGCGTCGTTATATTTGGACGGTGGCGGTTGCACGGACCGTCCTGAGCCGTTGCAATAGCCCGTCATAATATATAAGTTTTTTTAGCGGTAATTTTTTATCTTCTTATTTTTTGCAGGTTTCGATATCGTTTCTTCACGCTTGTGAGCAGTATATACTTCTTTTCTTTGGGTAAGTAATTTATTTACATTCTTGATATGATTTTTTTATTATATTAATAGATTAATTTTTATTTGTTTCAGATAAAAAAAAACAAACCAGAAGTGGGTGGGTATTTTTAGGAGCATGCGTGCGTGCAACAAACTAACTTTTATACAAACTATAATACTTCGCGTTTTTATGTATTGTTTTGAGTGTTGGATAATTAACGAAAAGTGTAATAATTTGGAATTTACGTTTCCACGTTTAATCGGACAAGATCCCGAATAAAATAATTTAATCTTTAATAAATATGTGTCGTCCATGTATAACGTAACATAAAAATTGTTGGTGTCAGAAGTGGGATTGTCCTAGTTCTGAATTATTTGCGATTAAAAATTAAAAATAATTAAAATCGACGAAATATTAAAATAATAATTAAATCGAATCATTAATTGATTTTTAAAGTCGAAGTAAATAAATTATCCGGCGTCGATAAAAAAAATGAATAAATAAAATAAAAGAAAAACATTAAATAATAAAGTATAAATAAATAACAAATTTTAAATTCGTATAAGTTAAAATCAATAAATTATTGATAGGTTGATTAAATCGAATTCATTGATGGATTATTAAAATCGAATAAAAAATATCTCGACGTTTGTCATTTTAAATAATCTAACGCAAAATTTGTATTCACAATATTTTGCGACTTTTCCGAAGTTTTTGCGAATAATCCTTTTTATTTACGGATATTCGCTTGCATCCCGCACATTTCGATAAGTTCGAATAATCTCGTTTTTCGCGAAACTGCATTTACCGCGATAGAAGATTTTTGTGATTCGAATAATTTCACATTTTGAGAATTTTTGAATCCTCAACGAACTCCTTCTTGTAGGCTCTTGATCGTTCACGAATCTTCATCGAGAAAAATCGAAACTGTTACCGCAAGTGAATTTAAATCTATATATATTTATACGTACCAGGGGGGCTCCGCCGCCCTGCGCGCTTCGCGCGCCAATCTCCCGTTCTTCGTTTAAAAAAAATAAAATTTATTTCGTTAATATTGAATATTTTCTTTATTGGAATGAACAATAGAACAACCGAACGAAACAGTAACAAACTCTAAAAATAAAATTGAACAGAAAAATTGCGCTGCTGTGGGGTCTGCTACAGTGGCCGTTGCTATTGTTGTACCTGCTGATGCTCCGGCTGCGGACGCTGTTGCTGTGGTTGCGAACGCTACTATTATTGTGGCTGCGGATGTTGTTGATGTAGGGAGTGGGAGAGGGAGAGGGAGAGGGAGAGGGAGAGGGAGAGGGAGAGGGAGAGGGAGTCGTTTATTCGTGCTCTGGAGCTGAGCTCCCTAAGAGCACCGTGCACATATCCCAATTTTACATGCTTTTTAAAGACAATTATTGCACAAGATAGAGCTTACATATAAAATCTTATTTAACTTAATCCTAATATTAACCTACGGATCAAGACATTTGTGCAAGCGAAAGCGAAAGCCTAGAGATAGGACAGCCAACAGTTATGCGCGGTGACTTAATATACTAGTACATAAAGTTATTTACATGTTAGTTTACATATTAGTTTACATATGATTTAGGGGACTCCCTGTAGGTATTCAAATAGCGCTCTTTTGAATACCGACAGTGAGGGTGACTGCCGAAGGGCTAGCGAACTTCGAACGGTAGCCGATCTTTACATAGATTGAGCTGGTAGTTTATGCTGTTAATTCGACCCGATACTTTAGAAATTTGCTCGCGCCAGGTTAACGTATTGTTTATAAGCACGCCCAAACATTGGACAGATGTCGAGAAAGGGATGTCGTCTGCATTGATGCGGATCGGCGGGAGTTGCGCGTAGTCTAGGTTGTTAAAAACCCGTGCCACCCCCACTATCATCGCCTTGGTTTTGTTTGCGTTGAGGCGGAGACCACACGCGTTGGCCCAAGTACAGATTTCGCGTATACAACTATTTACGCATTCTATCCCATCGGCTAGTTCTGCAGGTACGCAGTGGCGATAGATTTGCAGATCATCTGCATAAAAGCTGTATGAGCACTCTCTCGCTATGTTCGCAAAACCGCGCAGGAAAATCGTGAATAAAAGTGGACCCAACACAGATCCTTGCGGGACTCCCGCGTGCACCTCCCCCCAGGTCGATTGATTTCCCGCAGCGTCATATACTGCTTGTTTTCTACCCGTTAGATAAGACTTAAACCAGTTAATCCGCTGAGAAGTTGAAGCTTGAAAGCTTATCGAGTAAAATGTCGTGGCGTATGCTGTCGAACGCTTTAGAGAAGTCGAAAAATATTATAATCGTCAACCTTTTCTTGTCGATAGCCTGGCGAGCATCATCAACTATCCTAATCGTAATCCTCCTAATAGTATTTGCGAAACGCCGATTGAAACGGGTCGTATAAATTATTCGCTGTCATATATCGCTTGACCTGCTCCGATACTAGCCACTCTAGAGCTTTCGAGATAACGCAGAGGAGGGAGATAGGCCTGTAGTCGGCTGGTCCCGTCGGTGTTTTCACCTTGGGTATCGGGCAAACGAGAGCTTTTTTCCACAATGTGGGGAAGGTTGCGTGCGCCAATGAAAAATTGCAGATGTGTAGAATTATGTTTGATATAGCAGGCCACGCGCATCTTATCATTCCCGCACTCAGACCATCCACCCTGGGTGCGTCAGAGGTGATGCGGAATATCGCTTTCTGTAGATTTCCTATCGTTATAGGGAGGATGTAGAACTCCCCATCCGCTCGTTCAGGTATTTGCCTATCTGCTGTCGTGTCAGCTAACCCCGCCGTTGCGCCTCCGGCTGCCAGAAATTGTGCGTTTAGCTCGTCCAGCGAGCACACGGGGGGTAGCGAAGATTTCCCCGATTTGAGCAGACCAAGCTCCCGCACCTTACTCCACGTCGCCGCCGAGCTTTCGGCATTTCTGAAGCACGCCAAGTAGTACGCGTTTCTCGCCGTAACTACGGCCCTTTTCACCTGGTCCCTCGCAAGCACGAAGCGATCGCGCCGGTGCAGCACCTTTAATTTTCGAGAGGCCTTGCGTAATCGGTCTCTGCGCCGCATAAGCTCTCGAAGTTCGTGCGTGATCCATAGCGCAGGTGTTTTGAGAACTTTCAGTGGCGCGTGCCGGTCGAACGCGGCTCCGACTTCCTCGACGAGATGCTGCACTTTGCGATCTATTGATTCCGCTGTCAGTAAGGGTTCCCAGTCGATGTTTCTCAGCTCTTGACAGAGGCCTTCGGCGTCCACTCGGCTCAGGCTTCGGCACCAAAAGGATGTCGCTTCACGTGTGGGTATTTGGAGGTCATAGGTAACATGAATTAGATCGTGGCTGGAGAGAAAGGGAATGGGATATTGGCCGAAACGAAGAATCCTCGTGCGGTCTCCCGCAAAGCACAGGTCGAGTCGTGTGCTGGACGTCGCAGTATGGTGAGTTGCTGAGTGCAGGATTAAATATAGCCCGTTAGTTGCGGCGAACTGTTGTATATGGAGCGCGTCGAATGACCTTGAATTAATGTCCGCGTTGAAATCCCCGCAGATAATCGCATGTTTATAGTCGGGCAGTATCTCAAGAAATTGATTTCCGAAAACGTGGAGGTGCCCTACGTGCGGCGGGCGGTATACTGTTGCTAATAATAGAGACGCTGAGCCAGGCATTTTTATCTCGACGATTAGGAACTCCGGCAGATGACAGTATATTGCTGGAGAAGAGGCTATAACCGTGGCACGCAGGCTGTTGTGTACATAGATACCGACGCCGTCTCCTCTCACTCCCTCGCGATCTCTTCGAACCAGAGTATATCCCGCGATCTCGACCGGCGCGTCCGATATCTCGTGCCGTAACCAAGTCTCTGACATGCAGATTATGCAATATTCGTTCTCGAGAAGGTGTAGTTTAAACTCGTCCAGGTGAGGAAGCAGCGACTGACAGTTTACGTGACATAGAGTGAGACGCCGAGACTGGGGGAAATTTGCGCGATTAGCCATAGTTTATAAGGCGTGCTTTGTTGGCGATCTTCCTCCGTAAGATCGGGCATTCCACTCCATCGGTGGCCTTGTGGTCGCGTCTTTCCAGGTTTGCGTCAGCGCAGTTGTAGCAGTGTGGTGGGCCGTCCTCCTGACAGTTTATGGTGCGATGGTCTCCTGCACAGAACCCACAGTGCGCGTCCTTGCGGCACTCCGCTGCTATATGCCCAAAATTTAGGCAATTAAAGCATTGGAGCACCCGTACGTGGTCAGCAAGTCCACATGTATTCCACCCCAAGGAGATTACTGGCAGCGAGATAAGGTGCTTGCGATTCTCTGCCGTCGTTTCAAATACGCAGCGCGTGAATCGGTCTCTTGGCGGATACATGTAGATGATGCGCGTCCCTTCGACGTTGCACCCGGCGAGATTCAGAGAAATGAGATTGGCAAGAATCGCATCGCGACTCATCGCGGTCGGAACTCCATGCAAAATCATTCTCGGATTTAGCACGACGTCCTCCTTTACCGTGAGGCCCGCTGCGCGCAGACTGTCTAGCTCCCTGAGACTCTCGAGATTCCCTTCTACCGTTTGAAGGCGCACGCCATTGTTTCTAACCTTCGATATGTTGGAAACTTTTATTCCTAGGGCTACTGGATTTACAGACTCGCATAGGGCCTGCTTCGTCGCATCCGCGTTTGCAAAGCAAGCAGCTTCCGCTGCTGCTGGCTCGATGATTACGCGATTTGTTGAATTTCGCGGTAAAACGAGGGGAGGTCCGCGCGGAAAGTGTAACACCTCCGCTCCTTCGCGCCCTCGACCTGCAGCTACCTCGGCGTACCCTCTATGCGATCCCGAGCTACGCGGATTATTATTTTCACTCGCCGAGTTTCCCGGACGGTGTATATCGGTATTCGCTGCCATTTCCTCCGCAAAGGCAGATATCGTCGCAAGATTAGCTTTAAAGATCGCATTACATTCTGAAATTGTCTCAAGCTTAGTAACTAACCTAAAGTACGCCGTGGAAATTTCGTGGATCGCAGTTTGAAAGTGATTTAGGGCAGCACTCACTTTCTTTCGCTTCTCGATTGACTCCTTGCTTGAGAACAAGACCGAGGAGATCTCCTCCCTCAACAGCGTCAGAGTGTTTGGCAAGTTTTCGGTCCCTGCCATACCGACAGTTTGCCGATAGTCTCCTCGAGGGAGTTCCGAACTTGCGGGAGTTGCCAGATGTCGCCTCGATCGCTGTCGATCGCTGACGACGGCGCCGCCTGTGCTGGGAGAGTCGATTGGCCCACGCACACACTGCTTCGTCCGGCACACCGACGAGAGCCTCGTTGACAGGTGGAGATTGAGGTTAGCCGGCGCAGAGAAAAGGAAAGACAGAATTAAGTGCAATTCTGCATCCGAGAGAAGGGAATATCTTCCTCAGCGATGCAGAAGCACGAGAGGTAGGCTTCTATCCTGAAAGCAGGCCCCCGAGCGGGGCAGAAAGCGGCAGAAACAAGAAAGCCACAGGAGCGATACAAAGCAAGCGTTCAGATACTCACATACGGAGGAGAGGGAGAGGGAGAGGGAGAGGGAGAGGGAGAGGGAGAGGGAGAGCTGCGTCTCTGGCTATCTGTCATTGCTCTTCGTATCGTATTATCAATTCGTACTACATTGCTCTGCTAATTTTACTGCATGTCTAATCTTAAGTGCGCCAAGTGCAGTAAATGTATTGCTACCAATCTAGTTTCGTGTCCTACATGTTTAAAGTGTTTCATCCGGGTTGTGGAAAAAGGTATGTTACATTTAAATCAGCTGATAAGTGATGTATCAAGAACCTATCAAATTTATCGGAGTCTACCATCACACCGCCACGGACGAGCACTTCAATCATGCCGAACATTTCTCGCACACCCCCTGGGACACTTAATGTGCATAGTAATCCTAGCACTCAGGACGTTTTGTTTATTATTCCTCAGAAACTCGAGAAAATAGATAATTCGAATGTCACACTTAACACTACCTAATTCTTATATACAGTGGTCGCTACTACAATCAACTACTTTAAATGCGTTTATGTCTCAGCAAACTTCAACTAATAATGAAATTAAGGCCTAATTAATGCAGCGCTGAGTGTTAAATTAAATTCATTATTTGAACAACAAACGCAGACAAACACTGAAATTAAAGCTAGTCTTGAGTGCATCCTGGAAATTAGATCAAAATTAGGCAAGCACGATGACGAGATTAAAGGCCTGAGACAAGATTTTCCCACTCTCTCTAACGAAGTAACAGGCTACAGTGGCTCGAATAAGTCTACTGCTCAACCTGCCTCCGCTGAAATTGTTCTAGCCGGAATTCCCAACGATGTTGAACAGACACCTCTGGGGATTGCCGAGATGATCTTCGAAACACTCGAAATTCCGTACTTAGTCTCTGATATTTTAGGCATCCGGGTATTGTCGAAAAAAACCGATAGTACGACATGAATCTGGCAATTCAAGAGCGTCAAATACTTCCTCGAATGTCATTTCATTCGTCGTTACTCTTAAGTCTCCTCAGGTCCGTGACTTCATTATTATGAAAAAACGTAGTAAGCCAATTCTTAAGGTAGTCCTTGCGCATTAGGCTTTTTGAACTTTGAAGGTCCAATTTTTTTTATATTATAGTTGGAACCCTTCTAAATGCGAATACAAAGTTTCAACCTAGGTTATTGAACAAATTACCGAGAAAATAAATATTAAAACACGGGTTCTTATGGCTAACTAACCAAACTCGCACTTCAGGACGAAAATTAACCTATATAAACTGAACTTTTATACATTATAAAATATGGTACGGATTCCTTAGAATGTCACTTTATTGGATAAAATATAAAAAAACAACATTATCGAACTATTTCCGCATAAATCTAACGTTAAAGGCATAATCGCGATCCGGAAGATACGGATAATCGAACATGGCGGAGAATGATTGAAATGTGGCAACACCGAACGGTAAGCAGTCACGTGTTATTGTTACGCGAAAGACTTGTATATATATATATTGTTACGAACGAGCAAATAAATAAGTCACGATTATAAAAGAAATAGCAGGGCGGAACTTTATTAAGATAGATATCGCGTCCGTAATCTTTTAGGTCTCTGTCAAGACTGTTAATCAATCTACGATCGTTGTCAAGCGTCATTCAGTTCGTTGTCAGTTGTCTCATATGACACGAGCGGATCAATTCCAATGCCACTTTCACATACAATTCCATAAATAACGCAATATAAATGCCGATTCCGTTACACTACTCCCCTCCTTTTGAGTTGCCGCCCCGGCAACTCCCTAACTATCTAGGATGTGGTTGCCATGGTCCATCTAGATATGATCGCGACCTATTAACACTGCTCTGGTATTTACCCAAGTCCCGAGGGAAAACCATGGCTAAAAAACCTGGGAAGAGCAGCGTGTACATTTGAAAAGCTAATTATTTTATCAAATTTAAATTTAACTTTCTGTCGGTCGGTCTTTAAAAAAAAAAATCTGTCTCTAGATAATACAATTGAGTTTAATAATTGTTTCATTTATTATCTTCTTTCTTGTGAAACGTAACGACGTGGAGCGATTTCTCCAGAAATCGAGTAGTCCACCTTCGAAAATTTCGTCCAATCCATTTCCACGATGTTTTGTAAGATATCCTTATTGATGTTGAAGGGATCGGGAAGAATGGAAGGGTCTCTCTAGGTCTCTACTAGGTCTCTCTGCAGAATAGTCAACCTGTGACAGAAAAACGGAAAAGCGTAGTGCTCTGGAAAATAATATCGTTGAAAAATAACAATATTTCTCTTTCTTTGGAACTACATCCCGAATAGCCGACGTTATGATATCAATAGGAAAGCTTTAATTCATTTATTCATTTCATTCATTTGAGTACTCTATCGGTCACCTTACAGAACAATACAGTGTGCGCACCCCTATACTGCTCAAGTGAATCCGACCATAAAATATCCAAACTTGTTCTCGGGAACTCAAAAACATCCACTAGCGAGAACTATGATCAGTAATTCAAGTTAGTTAAAGGAGTATTCTTGATCCACAGCCAGAGAAAATTCGGACCAAGTGACACCAACGACTAACCATGCCCAGTTAGACATTGAATACCCACTACACAAAAAGATTCTTCGGAAACCCTTCACAGTACACCGAGCTACAGTATTACCTTTACCGAGGGCAGTGCACCAGGCTCCAGCCAAGCAATCTACTTTCCACCATTAACGTCTCAGAACTGCCATCGCTATTTTTTAATTTTCAAAAGGTGCTAATCTATCTATATGCACAATCATCAATTTTCCACGAGGAAGTTTCTGAATCCTATATACTACATCGTTAATTTTGGTTTTAACTAAATATGGACCTACCTAATCTCTTTGCAACTTTGGGCACTTTCCTTTGACTCTATGGGGGTGATAAAGCCAAACTTTTTCGTGAATTGTATTCAATCTCTCTCTCAATTCTCCAACGAATTCAGATGGATCACTAGCCTCTGAATACTCATTTTGTGGATTTCCACGAAAAAGTTCTAATGGCAACTTAAGTTCCCTACCCATAAGTATCATTGCTGGTGAAAATTCAGTAGTTTCATGTTTTGAAGAACGGTAAGCTAGTAAAAAAAGAGGTATCCATTTGTCCCAATCTTTCTGATTTTCTGAGACAAACTTGGATAGATATTGAAGAATAGTCCTATTCAATCTTTATTCTGCCGAAGGAGGATTTCTACACGTAGCTTGTCTATGACCCTTTTTCCCGCATTTCCAACAGTCGAATGAAAATTGTGAGTCTCGATATTTTTCCTTCGATTTGTCTCGTTCATAAAGTTCGTTTGAGTCGGAGGATTTGTTGTTAAAATTATTTTGTCTGAAGTTAGAATTTGAATTTGAAAATTTACTTTTTATCGATTCGAGCACTGTATCGATTTCTTTAGCTCGATTCAGTGCGTCTATGAGTGTCGAGACTTTCTCAAGTTTGATCGTTTTCTTGATATTATAATTGGAAAGCCCCGAAATAAATGCTCTGCATGCAATTTTCTCTCTCGTTTCTATGTTGGCTTCGGCATATGCTAACCTAGCCAACCGATTGATATCTGTTGCAAATGTCGCAAAATCTTCATTATATTTTTGTTTCCGAGCCTCCAATTCATTACAATATCTCTCGTTACAATTTTTTGTCCCGAAGCTAAAATCTAGAGCTGATTTAAGTTTAGAAAAATCTTTACTTTCTTCATCGCTGAGACCGTCTAATACGACTCGAGCTGACCCGCGAAGTGACGAAGCGAGCAAGATTGCTTTTTCAGTGATCGAATATCGATAGAATTGTGTAATTATTTCGAATTGTTTAAAGTATTGGTCCCAGGATCCGGTACCATCAAACAAATCGTGTTTCAGCTTAAGATTAGTCTGATTTGAAATGGGAGTTGATGGTATGACAGATTCGCTTTGATGATTGTTATTTTGTCGCGGAATGTCATGAATAACAGCGTGTGTTGTTATTGAGTTATCAAGTAGAGAAGCGGAAGTGTTAGGTAAAGCGGAAGTAAGGGAAGGAACATTATCTTTATTTTTTTTGAGCTCAGCGATGATGAGACGTGCTGACTCCTGTGCTGCTTCCTTGGCTGCGGTCTGTGCAGCTTCACCGATTGCTTCTCGTAACACATCCCGAACCGATGTTATGGCTGCTTCTCTTGCTGACTCGATTGCTATTTCCTTTAATTTTTCGAAATCTTCGGCCATACGACGATTATTTTCTTCAATTTTTTGTTGGAATTCTTCTCTAAGGATGTTGATCGTGTCTGTTTCGCCGTGTCCATCTTCGGACACTGTTGCTCGTATCCTCCTTCTTCTACTCATAATTACTGCGAGTTCTCACTGATAATCCGATTTGACCGACACACCAAAAAAAAAAATCACTTTTTGAATTATTATCCCGACCGAATTATTTATTTTTATACGCGAAGATTCGTTAAACACTTCTGACACCAATGTTACGAACGAGCAAATAAATAAGTCACGATTATAAAAGAAATAGCAGGGCGGAACTTTATTAAGATAGATATCGCGTCCGTAATCTTTTAGGTCTCTGTCAAGACTGTTAATCAATCTACGATCGTTGTCAAGCGTCATTCAGTTCGTTGTCAGTTGTCTCATATGACACGAGCGGATCAATTCCAATGCCACTTTCACATACAATTCCATAAATAACGCAATATAAATGCCGATTCCGTTACAATATATATATGCAACTCATTAATATATATATTGTAACGGAACGAATCGTTACATGAAGTTAATTTATTATTGAATAAATTAATAAAATTAAATAAAAGTAATCAAATAAAACAAATAACATCCTAAAAACACCAACTGAAAGAAATTAACATAAAAATAAAATGCAGGCAGACTGAACCATTGTTACCGTGAAAATTATTAATTAAAACAACAAATAAAGGCTGAAGACCGAATCTATCGATCAGGATCCCAAGCCGTACGAAGAGTAGCGCGTGCACGACATGATGGGTGGGTCAGAGGCAGGCAGTGGGGTGTCGCGTTGAGTGACGAAGAAAGTAGGCGGAGCCTACAGCGAAAACTTCGTGCAAAGAGTCAACCCTTCGGTAACCATTACAAATTAGGCGGGTCACTGAACGACGCTCGGACACCTGCTCTGGCACCCATCATGAATTAGGCGGGACACTGAGGCTCAATACAGCTCACCGATAATCGATCAGATAATCGATACGTCTTGACGATTATCTATTAACAAATTAAGACTGTTTTCATGACAATTTACGAAATCTGAGAAGAAATAAATATTTAGAGTCAACTCAACGATAGTTGGACAACAAAAAACAGGAAAAACGAACAATATTTAACGCCACAGGGAAAATTCAGGTAACACAACAAGACGTTAAATAACATGCAAATAAACAACAAACTAATTGAGGTATCGACCAAATTAGCTATCATAATTTTGCAATTGAATTGTTAAAACATCTTGATACACAGCACAGTGCAGATACTATAGTACTCGTGACGTCAAGCACATCACGCGATACTCTTTCCACCCGAATTTTGGTTCTGATACCCGTCACGTGACTACCCCTCGAAGCATCCAACACCAACGGTATATAAGGAGCGGCAAATAAGCCCTCGACCCTCTTTGAAATCTATCGTCATTACGGGAGTCACTCTACCGAAACTCGGCTTTAAAACTACTTGTATTGTTAAAACGCCTAGTTGGCACTAGTATTTGTTCATAAACTCTCTGTTCTTTGTTAGAAGACGACTCAAGGAATCAGTTCCCACGCACGACGTTGGCCACTGTATTCTGCGATCGTTATAAGAAATATTTGCGAATAAAATATATTTGTAACAACGGACCTCTGAACGAAGGACTCCCTGGCATAGCGCCCGGCAGACTCTTCCTTCAGAGCTAGGAAATCTCGTCTTGACAGACTCCCTTGCACATCGCCTGGCAGATTTGAAAGACGAGATTTAACATTCTGTAATTTGTCGATATTCCGAGCCGTCTTCGATTTTAATTGTTGACGGATGAGCGAGAGCTCTTCGGAGTATCGAGGTTACTGTAGCGAAGTCCGTGACACGGCGCGATAGCAGACACGCACACATACACACACCCACACGCGTCGGCCGACACAGACACGACCACACGTAGTATCAAAACAACTCCGGTCGTCCAGTATACCGTTCCGTTAGCTACGCGCTCGCTTCACGAGTCTGATCACTTAGTAATTTTAAATTCTTTCTTTTCTCTTATTGCTGGCACGCTTCACGTGGAAATAATAAAATTTAATTTCGCTTCTCGAACTCAGGAACTCATCCTGTTTGAATTACCACGCTTATCGTGACTCCTATCAACAAATTGAGTGTAAAGCTCCATATGCGAGGCATCACGTCCGTGTATGAATAAATTTATTATTTCACTTTCGCTTCTCGACCTCAGGAACTTATCCTGTTTGAATTATCACGCTTATCGTGACTCCTATCAACAAATTGAGTGTAAAGCTCCATATGCGAGGCATCACGTCCGTGTATGAATAAATTTATTATCTCACTTTCGCTTCTCGACCTCAGGAACTTATCCTGTTTGAATTATCACGCTTATCGTGGCTCCTCTAAATAAATTGAGTGTGAAGCTCCATATGCGAGGCAACACGTCCGTCTATGAATAAATTCATTTCAATCTCGCTTCTCGAATCACAGGAACTCGTCTTGTGAAAGCCCGTCAAGACAATAGATCTTAACCACTCAAACTCGTTTAAAATAAGTTATAACAGCTCACGCCCAGGATAGAATTCTCTTCATTGCAAATTAAATACTCCCAATCAAGGCATAAATATTCTAGACATCAATAAAACAAGCTCGGGTCCCATCCTTTTCCAGCCGAATAACAAATCAATTTCTTCCACAGCGACTATAAATTTATCCTTCCCCTTGACTAGGTCTATGATGAAGGATAAATCCCTGAACAGGAATCTGTTGATAAAAGTCTAACTGAGACCGCAAAAAAAAAAAAAAAAAAAAAAAAGGAGAAAATTTTTAAATCCCTGTCCGAGCACGAACTAAAGCTCTCCACTCTCATTACGCGAAAGTCCCGGTCCCGAGCACGAACTCAAAGAAGACACATCTTTTATCGCGTAAAGTTAGCTTAATTAAATTACGGTTTACGCAGAAAAACTGAAACGTTACAATATATATATATTAATGAAATCATTTTATTTGAGGAATCCTTTTTTCTTGTGAATAAGGTAAATAAATGTACAAGTAACTAAATAAACTTCGTTTCCGATTATTATCTCATTCTTTTTCAAAAACGAGTAACTGCAACATTTAATTAACAAATAAAACATGCGAATATAAATATTGTAACAGAACGCTATACCCCCCACGACAATCTTTCGCTTGACGAGTGGAGCGCGCTCGTACAACGTGGTATCTGCCACGAAGCAGCGGGCCAGAGAAGGGGGAATTGACGTCATGGTAACAGCGTACGTGGTGGGGCTGCCGAGATATAAGGCAAATGCCCACCGACCTATAGCCCACTTACTCTCCACTCCAAACGATCGCAAGATCTCTACCAAAAAATTCCAACTAACATATCCCGATTGTCAGTTCCTACTGATAATCTTCCTTCCTTGAGCACAGCCCAGCTCACTCAAAAATTTCTAAGTCCGTCTTCTTTCTTCTCTATCCCTGGACTTTGAAATTTTATTTTAACAACAGATATTCCTGTCTTGAGCCCAGCCCAGCTCATTCTAAGTCCTTCCAACCATTTTCTGGACTTAGAATTTATTTTTCAATTACCTTTTTTCCTTGAAATTAAATCTATACAAGCCTCTCTACTGCTGAGACACTTTGTATATCATATACCTACCTCTGTAGATTCCTTTCATAAATTCTAACCCCATCGGCCTCGATATTGCTTCGACACCGGTGGTCACTAAGGGATAAACCAGCCTCGTTATTGCTTCGACACTGCGTTTATCTCATCCTTGCATTTCCTAATCGAAATAACAGAAAAATCCCGCTACGTATAACATCCCGCATTGCGTACCCATATAATACGTGCCTCGATATCGCTTCGACACACTTATTATATTCCTTTAGCGAGCCTTGTTATTGCTACGACAATCGCTATCCGGAACTCATCCACCCCGAGAGTATATAGGCCTTCTTACTGCTAGAACACCCATACTACTCTCGTCCTACTAACACTTTCATCTTCGCGAGCGAGATCGTGGCACATCTCGCTCACGCTCGTACAGTACTCGACGCTCGGCCTTGACATTGCGCTGAGCATCGAGAAGTAAACAAAACCGAAACCATAGCACCGTTATATACCTATCTTACAGCCGTGACTGCGAAGATTCGTATATTTCGAGAATCAGCTGTGAACACACCGATAGAGACTAACACATAGGAAATATAATCCACTGCAAGCATTGGGAGATTTAAAACCTGTTTTTGGGGAACTATAGACATAGAAGACCTAGGTACTGTGAGATACAGTAATACTGCTTTCGACTCGTTATCTCCTCGGTTCTGTTATTAGTCTACAGGGCATTGACCCTGGGATCTCTCGCCTTGTCGCAAGTAGCTGGAGAATCAGATCAGCTGTTTTCTGAGTTCTTCAGCGATCGCTGTTGTGATCCGTAAAAGCTACGACTTGCGTGATATCGTACTGATAATCGAGGAAGAGATTCCGTGAGAGTCTCTCATTGATTTTATCCTACTGTGTGAACACGTAGAGCCTTAGGACTTGCCCTATTATCAACTTATCTGAGCACATAATAACTGTTCTAGAATACTGTCAATTTTGCAATCAATGACCTAATTCCGATGATGAATTAGAAGTTACCCGCGTGTACTTCTCCAATTCAAAATTTTGCTATACTCAAGTTTTTACTTGCATAAAAATTAATTATTTCTATCATTTCTGAGCATAAGTATAAAATACTTAAATTTAAGTATTAAATGCTTAAAGTGAGAAGGTTTAAATTCCAGAAATATCATTTCAAATCTTCCACACACGTAAACACCCTATCGCTTTTTCTACCTATGAGATAACCAATGATGAGAAATCTTCCCCAGCCAAGTGGCAACAGGGATTTCTGAGGTTTCTTCCTCATCCAAAAAATCCACTCTCTCGAGTCCCGTACCCGAACCATCCTACCCTCGAAGAAGAAATTCGTGATTTTTCTAATTGTGGGAAAATTTCAATATTTCAAAAATTAACGAAAAATCTGTTTTAGTTTCAATATATTTGTTATACAAATCATTTTTCATCACCGTCGCCATGCAACAATTACCTGTACAACACTGCGAGCTGCCCAATAACCCCATTCAAAACCTTTTCGCTTTTAGTGACGCGAGGTTGGCCCCCGACGTCTTCTGCAAGAAGCATTTTTATTTGCTCTTTCCCCCCATCTTTAAAAGCTTTCTCCAGGATCTCTATAGTTACTCCCGCTTTCGACATTTTTGTTCGCAAGCCAGCCGATACCCATCTTTTAAAACTTCTAAACCGACGTTATTAGCCACGTGAATCAGCTGCGTTTCTCGCTCCTCGAGAAGTTGCCGGACAGTTTTCGCTCCTCTCTTTATCTGCTCACTCGCGAGACCGATCACGGAAATGAGGCGAGCCAAAATGTTGACATCCTGAACGGCATTGTGCGCTCCTTCAGTTTCCGCTGGATCTAAATAATCTTGAGCCAGAGACTCTTGAGAAAATTTTCTCTTCATCTTCTTTCGGTCCGTCAAAACTTCGCGAAAAAGGGGCAGCGTGTCGGCGAATCCTTTCACTGCTTGAGTGAACTCGGTGAAAAGGCCTAATTTTTCATCGGTGCGCAGAATCACCTTCACGTCGAACCTGTAATGCGATAAGTCGATTAATGGGAATTGAAAATGTAAATAAGCACTACACATCAAACGCGCGTCTTATTTTTACCTGAAACCATTGTGCGCCACCAAAATAACTCCGTTCCCATCACTCACATCGAGCAAAAAATCAATGAAATTTTTCATAGCTGTTCGTGGTGGTGTTGTGTTAACGACGCATTCGTTAAGGAACATCACATCGTCGACGATCGTCAGTTCTGTTACATCACTGGCACTGATCCCGCGAGACGGCAATATATAGGCCTCGTACGTCGCCTCACCGTAAGCAGCAGCAACCTAAAAAAAGGAACCGCGAATAAAATTAAAAACAGCGTTATGTGCATACGAAATTATTATTTACAAGTAGACAGTTCCTGTACCTGGCATATTTCCGCTGAATTCGACAAACCACTCGTTTTCAAATAAAAAATGACGACCGTCGAATTATCGACGTCGGCGACAGAAACTAATAGAAATCAAGATAGACAGTTAATTATCATTCACATCGAAGCAACTCAAATACGGCCAAATATTCCACGTATACGTACTGGTGTTTGGAGCGTCGCGAAGAAAATCTGCTGCACTACTCAGGGCGCAATCAGCGTTGTACGTCACGTACGTCACGCCTTCCCGATTTTCGGCAGCGGCGTTTTTGCTCGACCTCTTTTTCTTCCCGAAGAGTCGTCTTCGTTTGATCTCGGGTGTCTTCGAAGTCTCGGCTTTCCTCTTCGCAGCCTTGTCTTTCGTTTCGAGAAATTCTTTCGTTTTACTCCCTGGCGAGAGGTTGAGTTTTTCGTATGTTCGGAGGATGTACTGCGACCCGAGATTCTTCTGGCACACACCCGCTCCCACTCTGTACGGAAAGGACTCCGAGGATGCGTAGTGGTGGTTTTTCGGGTGTTTCAAACTCACCGCGTTGTTGAGCGATTCGTTTTCTTGAGTAGACCCGCACGGAGCAAGTTTTTCGGCATTATTCGCCATTTTCTGAAAAATTTTCAAAAGTGAAGCTCGCCATTCGGGATCCGACAGGGGTTTGCCGTTTGGTAGGTGTTCATGGGCATATGTGTCCTCGTCAGGGTTGTAACGACACCATTCCCCACATGTCTCATTCTCTCCGAACGCATGGGGAACAATGCTCAGCAAAGCTGCTTTAGTTGCTTCGACATCGCCTTTATTTTTCTTCACGGCACATGAGAAGCAGTGACCTAAATAGTCGATGACTTTCACGGGCAGTTTCAACGCGTAGAGGTTGTTTGTCAATTCCTTCTTTGCGTGGTTGAAGTCTGACCACTTCTCTACTTGATGGGACGACTCTCTTCGAACGGCAGCCAGAGTGGAGGAATCATCATCGCCGATAATGACACCGATTACCGCATTTGCCTCTTGTAAAAGGGGATTATTTGCAATGAACGCCACTGCCATATCTGGCTCCATTGCCTTCGCACTGCCCCTGAAGTTCATGCGACAATCGTGATCCGTTGACGATTGATTCATTTCGCATTTTCTGCATCTCTTGGACCGGGTGACGTACGACAAAACTTGTCCGGTGCGATAACCCAGCAACGAAGAATGACCTGTAATAAAATATAAATACGAATTATAGGTACGTAAAAAATTTGACTGAAGAACAGTTATTGAAATACGCACCTGATAAACTGTTGTATGATCGACCGGTTCCTCACTTTTGCCACGTGGCATCTATTGACGCTATCAAACTTACCGGCTCCTCCGACTTTTCCGCGGAATCGCTTCTTTCGTCGTTACAACCTGAACTAAAGTATGCTTAATGAAGAATCATGCATTACCTGTGAATACTAACCACATATAAAATAACAAAAAAAATCCTTGAACGCGAATGGAAAATTATTATCCATCGATATCTCTCGTCCTTTGTAAGAATATCTATAAAAGAACAAGACAAATTATTTAGAGCTTCTCGAAATCTGAAAAAAGACAAATTATTTAAAAACATGAGACGACTCCGCATTTCGGTCCCCCGGTACTACCGTTTATCATTTGGTGGAACCCTATAATACCAAAAACCTAATGAAAAAACACAGCATATTAGTATACAACATATAACAAACATTGATATAAGTTGTAGTGAAAAAATAAAAACAGTAATATTTGTTTCAAATTTCAAGTATCAAAAAATGTACCATTCTTGTTGTTTCGCTGCAATTGTCAGCTGTTTCTCAAGAGCAATAGCTTCTCGACAGCTCTCCGTAGCCGTGCTGTCGAATGCAATGCCAACGAGTCTCTCGTATCGCCTCAGAAGACTCGTCGAGAGCGTTGGAACATTCAGTGCGCACAGAATTGTGTTCATCTGGGCCTCGCCAGAACCTCCATCGAGAATCACTGAAGGAATAAAAACTTTTGATTAGTACATGCGCAACGAAGATCAGGCTATATATGATACACCATATTTTATCAGCTTATACTTTAATTATTTATGCACTAATAATATATAGTGATTACTATATGAAAAACATTTTACTCACCAACTGCAGCTTTCAAATTCATATCATATTTTTGCGTCCCACAATGCGCATAGTCTGAGAGGATTTTGTTCGTCAGCACATTATGCAGAAGTTGACACTGGGTACACCTGACGAAGAGACAGCTCCCTAACCCGTGTATAATCTCACTCTCGATGAAGCGTAACGACAGAGGAATGTTACACTCATTGCACCATAAATAATGGGCAAAGGTGTACAATTCGACGACCCGTCGCCCGGCACCATAATCTCCAAAGTCAACCGGGACCGGCGCCGGCGCCGGTACCGACGTTTCAGCGGCACGACGTCTTCTGGCTGCGACAACCTCTTCTACCGATTTTTTTTTGCTTTGGCTTACAAATATTCCTCATAATCGTCCGAATTTAGCTCGGACTACGTGACGACTCGAAACTGGTGACATATCTGTCGTACTACAGTACGTAAACGTCAAACGATTCAAAACACCGCGTGTGCTCGATTGTTTACTGCCTGAGAAGCAGCGTTGCCAATTCTCGAAGATTCTCCCATACAACGAACTCAAATTATAAACTTCTATAACTTTAATTTATGTTTTTTAGGCTTACCAAGTATAGAGAAATACGTTTTAATTCACAGTATCATTAATTTAATGTCTAAACATATCAAAACGGTCCATTTACCGAATTTTCAAGATACTGCGTCAATTGACTAGCATGGGTCGCAAGGACTACCTTAAAGTTAGTGATGTATTTTCAAACGTCTCAACAGAGTTCATTTATGCGAATGAACTTCTTTCAACCGATACGTACTGTGACGTGATTTTTTAAAAATCAGCGTCACAAAAATCACAAGCAAACGAAATTGCGTAAGTCGCTACCGATTTTCGTTGCTGTGGATCTCGCTTTATCTTACCTCGGCTGTTTCACGTTACCGTTCAGCTCCCGTACGCTCTCAATCGAGATATTATTTTTTTTTTGTTTTGTTCGACTATTCTTTAACCTTTTTTTTTGTTCTCTCTCACCTTACGTTCAGTTTTGGGTCGAGGTTCTTGAATTTATTCGGTGGTGTGTAGCTCGAGGTAATGAGCAGCCCGAATAAAGGAGAGACTTGACGAGGGTTTAGTACAAATACGCAAAAGTCCGGTGCAATCCCGGCACCCCGACGGATAATGCAATGCGCTGGAGAACAGGTGGAACTATAGCTTAGTTCCCGGCAAGGTTGGAACCTCTCGTGCTGTGTCTTTTCTTTTTTTGATGATGTGAGGCCTTGTTTTCGCGCCTTGATTAGGGGAAGCGACCGTCAAGATCCTTTAATATTACCGAGCTATAGTTTCTCGCTCTCTCGTTTCGAGGATCTCGTGAAATAGCTGAGAGGGCAGTAGTTATCGGTTACGATTCTCGCGATAATGATAATAATTGCTTCCAATGGTTCCCGTAGACAAATTAGTCTACCGAGAGCTGCCCTCGAGGTAACTCGGGCTTCTTCTCGGAATCTCGTGAGTGACAGTTCGGCGTATCGTTCGCGTTCAAGTGGTGCGGTCTCATTCGCGCTTACGGTACGTCCTATCTGTCAAGTTCTCGTGCGCGTTCGGCTATTGTTCGGTGGTGTTTCACGTGTGTTGTGAGCAAAAGAATTTCGACAGAAATTCTTTTCGCGTGCAGTTTTCGTCGTGTCGTCAGATACGGATCCCGCCACGTTACTTCAGATATTTTCTGCTGTTTCGGTGAGTTATCCAAAAAAAAAGGGTAATTTACTGATCGCGGAAGATCTGATCTTGTTATGCTCGTCCTGATCTTTCGATCGGCTGAGTGGTTTCCGGTGCATTCGCATGCGATTCTGTGACTCTCAAGTCAATATCGGAGAATTGTTCTCGTGTTGAGAATAATTCTGGTTGATACCGCTTGTGTTTTCGTTGGTTATTTTATTGGCAAAAGGATCGCGACCCTTCTACCACAATCCGCATCCTGAGCAGTCGTGCATTTCCGCAACCGTTTGCGCTCGCGAGTGTTTCGGTGATTAGTTTTAGATTTTCGTGTTCGTTTCGCCGTTTTAGCCCGGCTGTTAATACCGGCGAAATAAAATTAACTGGCGCTCCCGGGATCTCGTTGCACTCGCGAATGCAAACGGCCGAAGGTGACGTAAGTTTCGGTTTCGTGTCTTCTTTTTTTTCTGCTCCCTTTGGGGTTTGAGCTTAAATTCAGTTTCGGTTCCATTTTTTTTGCTGTTTTTTTTTGTTTGAATTCGCGTTTATCGATCAGAGAAAAATACGTCACAGTACTCTCTCTTTAAACGCGTCAAAGCCAAAGTCGCCTCGGCCACGTTCCAATACGCATGGGTTAGATCAGGTTGTATTTATATACGCCGAGAAAATGGCAGTCCCATTTTACTCATCGAAACTGAAGAAGATCTCGCAAAAATTGTCTGACGACCGAAGTCCGATTATACTAACATTGCTTCACGTTCTTGTGCTCCAAATTCTTCTTATCTACGTATTGCGCAATTTAATGCAAACTCGCTACTCGGGCATATAGATCAAGTACGTCATTTTTTTTAGACTAATAATTTCCATATTATATCAATCTCTGAAACGTGGCTAAAACCCCAAATTTCTGACGATCTCCTTGCTTTGAATGCATATTTTCTTATTCGTAATGATCGTGTAGGTAAGATTGGGGGTGGAGTTGCGTGTTATATACACAGATCCCTCACTGCAACCATCTTAGCAGTATCTCCTAACGAGTTTGATAATCATCTTGAATTCTTTCTTCTCGACATCTGCTCTAAAAAAAATGATGTTCTCCTATTCAGCTCAATTTATCGATAGCCAGAAGGTCGCTGTTTTGAAGACTTGAATGCTATTATTACTGGTCACTTACATGCCTACCGTAACATAATACTTGCGGGTGATTTCAATTGTAATCTTCTACAGAATAACTACAAATCTCAAGCCCTCCGCAATTTTACTGACTCGTTGTCTCTGCACTTAATCTTCACAGAAGTGACTTTTCATACAGCCACTAGCGAGTCACTGCTCGATATTTTTGTCACTGATTGTGTATATTGTAACGGAACGCCAATCGGGCCAACCCAGATAAAAAAATAGGACGACTAAGATTCTTATTCGTATTAATTACAACAACGACAAATAATAAAAGAGAATTACAGTATCAGGAACTTATAAGCGATCAAATAGAATAAAGGGAGAAAGACAATTTCTTTCTCTCTCCGAAACCCGAATGACAACATTCGAAGGCGATACCAAGCAACCGAATAACGGCCAAGCGAGGCAGCAACGTAAACAAACGCCGCGAAGCCGCGTAAGCGCGAGCTCGCTATATCTTCTACTCAAATATTAGGAATCATAGGAATGTGGGTAGTAAACGTATCTCGACCATACGAAATAAGGCGTTATTATGCGAATCTCGCCAATACAATAGGTCATTACCAAATACCTTAGCCACATCCCACTTGATCCTATGGTGACCAACAGCGAGCGAGAGATCGCCGGATTACAACTCCTGTATTAGGAGAATAAGAATAGAAGCTGGTAATTCCTACAATAACGAAAAACAGGCGGATCAAATTCAAACTCCAAAGTATGATAGGAAAACAACAGCCCACCTATCAAATTTGAATATCGCCGCAGCAATGTCAGGCAATTACCAGTGGTTCACACACAAAAGAGAAATACCCTCATAAAAAGTTTAATTCCATTAAAAAACATAGAATTACAACACCGATCATAAATAAAAGATATTACCCAGGATGTAAAAACCACGAAGAACAAATCTTGCTAAGAATTTACATCGTACATCCATTATTACTAAAGTTATTGCGATAAACAATCCAAATACAAACAATTGTGATTTTTGAAACAATTATTAGTAGCACAATAGCATACAACGCGGCTAGTTACCTCGAATTTAACATATTTTCAGTATCAACAATAATTGTTAAAAAAAAACACTAATTGTTATAAATTATAAAATCTAGAACCTACGTTAGATAGGAGGTTAATACACAAAACCTAAGTGGGACCTCCCTTGAACCGCATTTTAACCTCCTCACAAAATAAAATTCAACGGAAAAGTGACGTCAGAAGCGTCGGTTGGAGACAACGTGACCTCCACATAGTTCCACGTCGACATCACGTGACCTCCGCATAGTTCCACGTCGACATCACGTGACCTCCACGTTTTCCCCCTTTTTCCGCTCTCAACCGAGCATATAAAAGCGACAGCCCTGCTCGGCAAGAGCACTCTTGAGCAAACCACTACCTGGAGTCATCACCGCGGCGTGCTGGGAATCAGCACGAGTTTATTTTTAATCTACATTTTAAGAAGAAAACGTTGAAGGAATCAGTTCGTTGGACATCTCGATGACTGAGGATCACGAATTCAAGGCCATCGGTAGCAACGACCAACTTCAACAAAATTCTCGCTAAATATCTGGGTCCCTTCGTACAGCTCGTTGGCCCCCAGTATTTGGTTGAGTTAGGGCACTATCTCGAGAAAAGGCTCCATATTACTGCTATATGGCCACCTAGCTTGAGATAGTGAAAATCGAGGGATAAAATCCTCGCACTGGGTACTCGGTCGTGTGAACCTTGTACGATCTCGAAATAACTAACGAACGGTCAAGCTAACGTGTAAATCCACTAGGCCTTGAAAAGCCCGGATTGGTAACATAACTTACCGAACCCTGTATAATATTGCGAATCTTCGTAATATTATTCAGAAGAGTGTGTCGTGGGTTATTATCAGCGATCGTGCTAGGAGGGCAGAACTCAAGGCACCTCGCAAATCGATTTCTCAGACACTGATTGTGCTTTCGAACCTTTCAAAGGTGCGAAACCACGATTAGGAAACAGCGTATTCGAGCCTCGCGTATCAGGGTCACAGGAGCCTTGAAGAACTCTCGCCTACAGAACCCCGAATAGACAGTGAAACAGATCACTCGTAGCGAAGGAAAACATACAGCCACGCACACAGACAGACCGACGAGAAGCCTCTCTCCTACAGAGACGTACGAGACTCGACGGAAACAGATAGTGCGCATTCCACGCCAAATAGACGAGATATATTTAATTCTCATTCCATCCAAAGAATTAAATTCTTTTAAAATCAATTCACACCCGACCTATGATTATACTGAACACAAATCTTAACGAAAATTGAATAATTTTCTAGATAAAATTTATTGTATGAGGACACGCCGCAACGGCGATTAGGGCGTCGCAACCCCAATATATTTTCAACAAATTCGAATTACGTGTTGGTCACGCTCTGCAAATTCGTCAGCGTACCTTTAGAGAATTATAGCTTTCGTAGGCCCGCGTTACAAGCAACATATAAGCAGTAAAATCTTTGGGAGTTGAGTGTAAAGCTCCATACAGTAGCACCTCCTACTGTATGAATTTAAAATCATTTTATTTTTGTAAATCAAGTTATCGTTACTTGATCACGGGTTTTTCCCGCATAACATAGGATAAGTTCGCGTTCAGAGCATGCGCGCATGCAGTAAAAATCTTTGGGAGTTGAGTGTAAAGCTCCATACAGTAGCACCTCCTACTGTATGAATTTAAAATAATTTTATTTTTGTAAATCATGCTATTATTTCTTGATCACGGGTTTCCCCGCATAACATAGGATAAGTTCGCGTTCAGAGCATGCGCGCATGCAGTAAAAATCTTTGTGAGTTGAGTGTAGAGCTCCATACAGTAGCACTTCCTACTGTATGAATTTAAAATAATTTTATTTTTGTAAATCATGCTATTATTTCTTGATCACGGGTTTCCCCGCATAACATAGGATAAGTTCGCGTTTAGAGCAAACGCGTATGCAGTAAAATCTTTGTGAGTTGAGTGTAGAGCTCCGTACAGTAGCATCTCCTACTGTACGAATTTAAAATCATTTCCATTTAAATTATCATCTATTTTCCAACGGGTTATCCCGCATAAAAACAATTCCGTTTATCTTCCCGACAAGGAGGGACCCAAATTAGAACTTGGCTAATTACCAGGACTAATCTCCCTTGATCCAGAAATAAACGCCTTCTCAAATCCTCTCTAAGAGAGCCAATAATGAAGAAGGCAACTTCTCGAAACAATGAGAAATAAAAATTAATACTTTCGACTGAGGCTTCTTCTAAAAACCTATAAAATCCAAACATCCTCACAGGTCGCACCGGTCCAGCACACGAATCCTAAGTTCCTTACCCGCACCGAAACACGGCCAGGAACTTCAAAAATAAAGATTATTGTATTCGTCCAACGACAAACATTTTCGTGCAAACGCTTACCCCTCTAAGAAAACAACCAATAAATAGCTTGAATACGATACTCCGTCCCATAGCTAGCATATCGTCAGGAAAGAACATCGGTTATTTCGTCTATAAAGAAACAACAACTAATTTTATTGTTGCCGATACACGTTAAACTATATCAGGGAAAACGGGTTCGCACAAAACGCTAAGCAACGGATACAATAATTCGATTTTTCTACGAGGTAGGGAGAACTTTACACATCATTCAGCGAATTTAGATAAATAGGAAAGATCGATTCGTTTCATTAGCGTCCGAAAAAGGACGAGACACCAAGCTAGGAAAATCGATTCGTTTCAATATAAATAACCGATTATGTATATCGGATATATTCATAAATATCATTCTGATTATTTTTGAAATTTTTTATTTTTATGAATCAATAGCTTCTTTCCAAACAACGTTGTTAATTTCATCAAAATCTTCTGAATCATTTTCAATAAATAATTATTCTGAATTTGTACATCTCGATAATGCCACATATATTTTTCCATGAGAAAACAATGGTCTTCGAAAACATATACCAACTTTGTCTAAACTTTGTCCTTGTGAGGATTTTGCGAAAATCTCCACCCAATATAATTAATTTACCTGCAAATGGGACATTTTCGATATTGCAACAATCACGAAGAGTATCCACTATTTCTAACGCCTTTCTAGGAATCATATATGCTCCGTCCCAACAACATCACATTCTCTTAATCTTTTTTTGCCTGACGCTAATTTTTAAAATGAAGTCTCCACATTGCTTAAATCTAACGGTAATTTAAATGTTTTGTGACTCGTCATTCTTCCAGGCAATAAAATTGATGCGATGCCTGACCATGCCATAGGTAATACTTTTTTACCGTTTCCTAAGAAATAATGAATCAAAGCTGTATAAAGAAAAGGTTTTCCTGTACCTGCAGAGCCATCAATATAAATCATCTTACCTTTAGTTATACGTTCGAAAATAATCTTTTGACCGACATTCAACTGCGCTATTAATTTTCTTGATATATGTTCGTGAAAAATCATAATTTTTTTTTTCATTTTCCAAATTTATTTTAATTTCTAAATCATTGTGAGGTTCTGGAAGCCCAATATCAGAGCATTGCTTATTCTTCAACATGCAAATTTCATTTATTTCAAGCAATGCTTTATTTTCCTGGTTATCAGTAAATCCTTCACAAAATTTTTTTTTTAATTTTTGCCAAATTTCATGCAAAAATACAAAATTATCAGAAATAACAAACCATACAAAAAATGTACGCAATTCTGTAGGCATCATAATGGTATACGCTTCTTCGAAAATGTTAAACATTTCCGTATTATTTTCAACTAACCCCACTGCAAATGCTGTTTCTTTCAATGTATTATAGGTAACATTTTCAAAAGTTTTAAAATATTGGAAACAGGTTGCCCCTATTACACGATGTAATATTAATTTTAAATGAAAGCGTTCGACGTTTTTTGGACTAACACTTATAACTCGGTCAACAGAAAATATACGACGCTTCATCTATCTTTCTAAATCTTCTTCTCTAAATTAAATACGTAATGTTTTGGAATGTTAGCATAAAGGAATTTTCGCGCCCTCTCATCCGTTTCATTTAGTTTAAACCACGTAGTTAAAGTTGTCTCAACCTTGGTTAGAGCTTTTTCCTCTTTGTTTACTGCAAAAACAATTTATTGCTGATTTTCTGTATGAACTGATAAACGTACAATAGGATCCCTGTTGAAAAGGTCCAATAGATGCAGATAAAAAAATAATAATCTATCGGAAAAGCATGTGTTTTTGTCCCTGCAATTGCATTGAAGTTCCCATAGAATCCATAAATTCAGCATTCACTGCATACTCGAGTTTATCTGCATTTACTACAGTCTCATAAAATCCGATAACAATACAAGTGTTATCTCCCTGAGCTCATCCGCAATTGCATATAAAGACCAGAGATTATTGAATTGCAATCAGATTTTATCGGGATCTTCCGAAATGAAGAATTTTGAATCTTACTTACTTGGAAGTTCCAGATAGAGATTTCGCTATCTATGGGAATCTATTAGTATCTACCAGCACTGAGTAGTAGGTACACGCTCTGGAATTTATTCGCATCTCCTGCGAGGAAACGTCGGGACGAGTGACATGGATTACATGGAAATACAAATGGAATCTGCACCTGTTTTAATAAGTTTTCCCAGAAGGGCTAGAACTATATGGAGAAACTGGCAATTTGAACCTACTTGGATTTGCCGGATAGACGTGGTGGCATCTACGGGAACATATTTGATTTTGCCAGCGTCGCTTCATAGATTCCTTCTAGCATTTATGGGTATTTTCCGCAATAAAGGGGTACGCCGTTTTTACATGGAAATACGGGTTAAACTTATATCGGTTTCAGTCGGTTTTCTATCGGAATGAGCAACCCATGGGATTATTTTCTATCCGTGTCTATTTGTATTTTCCGGGTAAAATTTATCCGATCCATGAGAACCCATGGGCATTTGCAAACGACGCTTTGTACGCTCTTACTGGTATTTATCGGTATTTTACGCAATAAAGGGGCACGCGGTTTGTACGTGGAAATACGGGTTAAACTTATATCGGTTTCAGTCGGTTTTCTATCGGAATGAGCGACCCATGGGATTATTTTCCATCCGTGTCTATTTGTATTTTCCGGGTAGAATTTATCCGATCCATGAGAACCCATGGGCATTTGCAAACGACGCTTTGTACGCTCTTACTGGTATTTATCGGTATTTTACGCAATAAAGGGGCACGCGGTTTGTACGTGGAAATACGGGTTAAACTTATATCGGTTTCAGTCAGTTTTCTATCGGAATGAGCAACCCATGGGATTATTTTCTATCCGTATCTATTTGTATTTTCCGGGTAGAATTTATCCGGTCCATGAGAACCTATGAGCATTTGCAAACGACCCTTTGTACGCTCTTACTTGTATTTATCGCTATTTTCTTAAATGAAGGAGCACATCGCTTGTATATGGAAATACGAGTGAAGCTTTTATCGGTTTCAATCGGTTTTCCATTACAGTGAGCAACATATGCACATATTTTTTATCCGTATGTATTTGTATCTTCCGAATAGAATTTATCACATTCATGGGAACATACTTTGAATAGAAAACGACGAATTACGACGAAAACAGCGATTTTATTTTTCAACCCACTCGAGACATTTTTTATTATTCTGAGGAAGGCACCGAACTGGAGTCTTCTTCCTCACTTTCCTCTTTTTCATCTTCGGTATCTTCTTCCTCACTCGCGTTTTCTTTCTCGCTTTCCGCATCAAGTTCGGTCGATGGAGATGCTTTTGGCTGCGCTCGTTCTACGTTCAATTTGTCTGCAATAATAAATTAACACATTCTTCGAGAAAGAAACAGACTTGGATTATATAGAATCGTTTTCGTAAAAACCTCTGTTTTTATGTATCTCCATCAGGGCTACATTTTATGCAATTTTTTTTATGTTTATGCAATGTTTATGCAATTAATTTTACGTAAATATTGTCTATGAAAAATCGAACATCTGCTGTAAAACCTCATTTTATCGCGCTTCGACATGGGCACAGGCTGACAGACGGGGTCAGCTAGTGCACTAGTATTAGATTTTACAAAATTATTATTAACTCACCGTTGACCTTCTTTTTCGGTATGCGATTCATATCGCTAATTTTTCCGCGTATATGATTTAAATATTCGCTTAATTCGGCCTCGATTTGTGCGTCCGTGTACTTCTTAGTGTTTCTACGGTAAAACTCGAATATGCCTGCAAGTAATTCAAATTACATGGTAGAGATCACTATTGATTTGTGTATCACTATAGTGATTTAGAAGTTTACCAAATTTGTTCTAACACTATTATTTATTACACTGAATTGAACCCCATAATTACCATTAAACATCTCCGAGATTACCGAGTCAAATTCAGCGGAGTAGACATATTGGTAAATTTGTATGACACACATGTTACGTCGATGTGCAATGTGCCAATTGATTTCAATCCTTTTTTACTTACTTCGAACAGCCAGACACTTCGTCGCATCCAATGCTGGTTTTGGGGTTGAACCCGTTCTCGGGCATCCGATGCCTGTGATGCTGCTGTTTTTCAGTTCTTCGTACCCGAAAACTGCTACAGCAACGTTTTTCACAAA
Source organism: Perithous albicinctus (assembly GCA_964016905.1). Taxonomy (NCBI): domain Eukaryota; kingdom Metazoa; phylum Arthropoda; class Insecta; order Hymenoptera; family Ichneumonidae; genus Perithous; species Perithous albicinctus. Next base: position 20,892,107 of record OZ024688.1, on the reverse strand, counting down.
AACTGCGTGAGATTTTGCATTTTTTACGGCATTGTCAAATGTAACTTTTGGAATCCAGACGTTTTCTCCACAATGAATCTGGAAAGTATTTCGTTCCATTAATATTCTAATAGTGGTAGGTAATCGCTATGAACGAGACGAAAAAAGAACATCTTACCACGTCCAGAGTTCCTTCTTTTCGGACGAATCCTGGTGCCGGCGGTTTGCCGATGTCCTCGAAACTCGGTCTTTCGTTCAGTTCATTTTCCGCCTGTGCGCCTATAAATACATTTTGAAATTCATTCATTCATGTTATGTAATGGCGCACACAATTCGACCTGGGTCTGACCTTCGACCTTTCGGATTTAATCGGCGATTTTTTGTTGTTTTTCCAGCTCAAAAAAGAACGAAGATTTATTTTTAGATTTTTTGGTTTTTTTTTATTATCACGTTTTTTTAACGTAATGATGGCCATAATGTAAGAATCTGAAAAAATGTTGTAATATATTTTTGAACTTTAAAAAATGTTCAAGCCTAAATCAAGAGTGGGGTGGCCGGCGCTTATATTTTTATAACTTTTTTTTTTCTTTCAAAAAACTAAAAAATGAGTGGAAATGAAAAAGGAGACGCTGGACTGCTGCGGCTCGGATCCCAAAAACCTTTATTTTTGATAAAGGATTTTTCATAATTTTTGAAATGTGAAAACAGTACATTATGCCACAACAGAGGGAAGTGCAACTCTTCACCAAGTGCGAATTTGATTTGACAGAAATTCACAAGAGGTGAAAAGACAATCCCTCCCATGTAGCATGTTGTACTTGTCTTCCGATACCGCTAAAAAACAATCTCATTTCGTGTGTGTAACAAGAGCGGAAAAATAGCTCATTTTCACCCATTGACGAGTACACATGCGTAATATGGTTTTTATTACTCCTACCAGGCAGAAATGAAATGTTTTCCTTCCTAGGGAGTAAGTAGACCGGATTGAGCATGCGTACGAATCATTGGTTAAAAATGAGCGGTTTTCTGCCCGTGTTGCGGGTGCGAAATGGGGTTATTTTTAGCGGACTCAGAAGAATCGAATGTTTAAGAATTTTTGCAGATTTAAAAATTAGAGCCAAGCTTTATTAAAAAAAAAAAAAATGTGCTAAGAAAATAGTCATAAACCAATAAATCAAAAAATAAATCTTTGTTCTTTTTTTAGTTAGAACACAAAAGTTCGCCGTCAAAATCCGAGGTCAAGGGTCAGACCGAAATCGGATTGGTATGGATTGCCCCGTATATTTATATTTCTGCGCTTGCATACAAAATACCCTTTCCAGTTTTCGTATGTCAATAGACAAAATATCACATACTAACAACTCAAAATTGTTGAACATATTAAAAAACTTGTTATCGTTTTCGGCGAAATGAACAATAAAAGATTCTATTTGCTTGTGAGATATATGAATTCATTTGTACTATTTCAAATCTTACAGCTTGTGAACAAAAATGATAAAGAATGACTTACTCTTCAGTTGTTCCCAATTGTTGTACACGGAGTTCAGTGTAGTTTTTATAGCGGTTTGGTCTTCTTTCATTTCGCTTACTATCGAAAACAAATTGGTCAGCTGATTTTTCATCTCGGCTAAAATCTCACCGTGCCCACAATGGCAGCCGCCGTCCGAACCGTTCTTCTTAGATCTCGACTTCGCCTGCACGTGACGAATAAAAAAAATGAAGTACCAGACATTCGCGGAATCACTAATATAATAGATATCCTGAGTGATAGCGTTCGTATCAAGTTTTGCTCTATTTCGAAACGTTTTTAAGGTAGTTTTGTCGCTAGAGTTCAATTTCGCATAAAGTCGAGAAAATTTAAAGAGATTGCAAGCACTTCTCGATGGTCTAAAAATCAGAAAAAAATCATGCACATTAATAGTACTGAAAAGATTAATTTGACATAATAATAATTCTAAAATGTTATTAACAACTTGATAAAAAAAAATAGTTTAACAAATATTTCGGTGACCCAAGTTTTTATAACCCAAGTTACGTATGACTTTTTCAGATTTTTTATTTAACTTTGAATTTTGGTGTTTTTTATATGGAAAATTCAAAGTTAACTAAAAAAATCCGAAAAATTCATACGCATTCAGAAAAACGAAAAAATCATTTTCATCGAAAAAGACTTGGGTCACCGAAATATTTGTTAAACAATTTTTTTTCTCCCGACTCCGCTAAAATAACCCTATTTCGTGTCCGCAACGCGGGCGAAAAATCGCTAATTTTTGACGAATGACTTACGCATTCGCAATCTGCTTTCCATTTCCTCCTTAGGGAGGAAATCAGCTCATTTCTCCCGCTCGGGAGAAATAAAAACCGTATTACGCATGCGTGTCATCATTTGTCAAAAATGAGCTTATTTTCCATCCTCGTTACACAAACGAAATGTGGTTATTTTTTAGCGCAATCGGGAGAAAAGTATAATACGCTACATGAGAGAGGCACTTCCCTCCCTTGTAACGTAATGTACTATTTTTCATGAATTTGTTAATAACACTTTAGAATTATTATTATGCCAAATTAATCTTTTCATTGCCTTTATGTGCATGCATTTTTTCAGATTTTTAGACCATCGAGAAGTGCTCGCAATTCACTTTCAATTTTCTCGAATTTATGCGAAATTGAACTCTAGCGATAGAACTACCTTAACTATAGTGCACCTTTAATTCTATTCATTTTCTGTATATCAGCACGGACTTACAATTTTCTCATTCCGCTTGTGTTTTTTCTGCTTCTCCATCTTCCTTATGTCGCTTCAGATTTTTTCGATTTTCCCTGTTAGATATATGCATGTAATATATTCACAATTATATACATATATACGTAAATATGCATATTATTTAAGAAAGAATGACTAGTTAACAAAAACCTTGTAAATCGGAAAATAAGGCTTGAATACGAAAAATTATCGCCAAATAAGTAAAAAAAAAAGTATATCGATGTGTGATAGGATTTTTTATATCACGTGCGTGGAAAGTTGTGCTTTCCGTGTATATTGTGGGACAAAAGTGGTTAATTTCATGCCAGCCTTAAAAAGGTAGGTTCGCGCATGCGCAGTACGCAATCACGTCACTTTTGGTACTTGGGGTTTTTGTTTTCGAACTTCCCTTGGGATGAAAAAACGTGACAGCGCAATGTGCAAGCCCTGACCTATCTTTTCAACGCGGCATGAGATTTACCAATTCCGACCCGAAAAACACCACACAAAGCAAACGTTTCCGCACACTTTATATAAAAAAAATAGTGCGCTACATGGGAAGGCTGCAACTTTTTACCTCGTGTGAATTTCTGCCCTCCCTTCGCCCGGGCATCAAACTTCACACTCAGTGAAAAGGTGCACTTCCCTCCCTTGTAACGTAATATACTATTGTTGTTCGATCATATGCGATGTTTTATGTTTCACTTTTGTTTGTTTCTGTCATTGAACAAAATCTTGTCTTTGGGATACATCACATAATTGAATACTCTCAAATATATACTGCACTAATAAAATGGTTAACAAAATCTCGGAAATTCTTTGCCACTTACGAAACGTTTCACACAAGGCTCGTAGCAAGTTTTTTTCTGGAAGTTATAGCTGTTTTAAGAAGTAATTGCTGCATTCCAACTGTTTTGAACTGATTAGTATTAAATTAAGAAACTTGAATGAGCACTAACTCCTGCAATACCATCTTGTCATCCTTTGCCGGATGTTGAAAGTTTCGGCAGTCGTTGATTGGAATTCGCAAATACATGATATTCACGGTTTAAGAAATAGAATTACCCTAATATTAAACTTTTTACAAACATGAACGTGCTGTCAAAAATATTCATTGTACGCAAACGAAAAAATATTTGTCTACTTTTTTTCAGAGTTTATTTAGAAAACAAATTCTAATTTATAAAGTTGATCAACATCAAGGCATGAAAATTGTAACGAGAAGTCTCCTTTATTGCCCACTAGTCAAGATGAAACGAAAACGTGTGCCGCAAAATGATATGTAAATATGTATTATTAATATTACAGACTACTAGTTTTCTTTTCTCATTACTGCCGGATTGGTAAGTTCTATGGGTATATTTCTCACATAGCAACTATGAATGCATACCTTCTTAGCCAATGAGCCTTTTTTTTCTTCATTCGTCTTTGAACACCCTGGCGTGATGACGTCCGGTGCCGTTGACTTCGGGGATATGCATAAAGATTCCGATGTACAACCTGCAGCGATGGGATCAGATTCCGGTGTACAATTATCCGTGTGTCCAGCGCCATAATCTTTTACATCTGCCAGATGAGTCGAGTCAGATGATTCGAGAGTTTTCAGGTCGGCCTTGAACTTTTTCACGAGTAGCGATGGCTGCATCACCGCGCTGCGTTTCCTCGAAGCTTCCTGAAACATTAAGATAACATATAATATCGTGTCAATGTTTATACACTCACTAAGATGTATGCAAACATTAAATATTACGCACCTTTTTGACTCCTAAGTTTTTCTCTTTTGAAGTGTGCGCTTTTTCGTCTTTATCTCCCTTCTTCGGTTTTTGGTTTTTGTCATCCGCCATCGTGGCTTCGTTCTTTTCATCATTATTATTCATCTCCTTGCCGTCTTCCTCCGTTGTTGAGACTAGATGATCCGTCATCTAGATCCAGCAAGAATGATTTAAAGAATATTATTAGCAGCATTGATTTGTGTACAACGGCAGCTTAGTGTGGATTCTCATTCACACGAAACGTACTATGCATTCTATTGCTCATGTAAAAAATGTTGTAATGGATTATTCTTAAAAATCATGTAATGGATTATTATTAAAAAGCAAAAAATGAAATGAATTTGGTGGCCTTGTTGAAAAAATTAATGAAAACTACAATTGTTTATATGAATAGTAAATTGTCATCTTATTACGACTTCAAAAATAGCTCAAAAATTATTTCTTTTAGCTTCAAAACTACTTTATTTCTCTCTCTACGGCACGTGTAATCGCAGAAATAAATAGGTGAATTTTGGAGTCCACTCATACTCGGAAATAAATGTAATGAACTAAAATATAAAGATAGCCGAATCAAATACTGGCCTTTTTTGTTCGTGTGAACACCGCGTGAAAAGTGTAATTTCATTACAAAAAAGGCGCAATCAGAATCGAAAGGAATTGCTAATTATATCACTAACAGCGCATGGAACGCGACAATGAAATATTACGAACTTTTCTAACTCCTGAGTCATGCTCTCTCGACGTCTGTGTTTTTTTCTTCTTCCCTTTTGTCTTCACTCCTTTTTTTGCTTCCAACGCCGTATTTTCTGTCCCTTTTTTCTTTGCTCCATCATCTGCCGCTTCGTCTGTGTTGCTCTCGTTCACTTCTGCGTCATTGTCAGCCTCCGTCACCTCTTGTTTTTTCTCTCTAACGTTCGCATCGTCGTCCCTTGTTTTCTCTCTCGCGTCGTCTTGCACTTGTTGGTTTTCGTCTTCCTCCACGACTGAGCGATTACCCGAATTCTATCACAATCGAGAAAAATTTTCATTATGTTACAGAAAAATTGTTTTAGATATAACTGCAGCTTATGCTTTTCCGAAATAGACGGTGAAGAGGGGAGAATTGCTTCACCCATGCACAATAGCAAGCACAATAGAAAGCGAGAGCTCAGATTTACAGCACATTGCTGCTGAGGTTGGTTTCATATAATTGAAATTAGAGTGTTAGATTCACTCCGTCTACAAAGGATACAAAACAACCAATTTAAAAGTTTTGTGAAGTTTCGATAAACATCGGCTTCATCGAGATAGCCGTACGGACAAATTCCACTAAGTTTCCTCGATTGGATTGCAAAATCGTTTCTCCGTATTTGACGGAAATATTCTTCTATACTATTTCTTTTTTGGGGAATCCCATTATAACCTGCTTTATAAAATATGATGATTTGCTAAGGGTCATTGTATTTGAAAATTTGCAAGGCGGATATATCGATTTTTGCTAAAAAATAGTATTTGTTAATTCTTGCAGTGATACGACCAAGCAGAATAATTTACAAGCGAAGGTGGTTCATGCCGTGCTTTAAAAATTTCATTTTCATGTTATCAGTCATCGACATATATTAATTAAAAGGCAATTCCCATAAATTTACACTGTCCAAATCCGTAATTGATCTTTAAAGAGATCAATTTGATCATACGTATTTTTTAACTATATGAAGCCTATGTACTGTTAATTGAAAAAACTATTTAATTCCCGAAGTTTCTTTCGTGCGAAAGGGTTTCCCATAATTCTATAATACACGAGGTGATTGTTTAATGTTCTAGAAATATTAATAATTCCTGTCTTATGTGAATTTGGCAATGTGGGAGAGGACGAATTAGTAATTTTTACAAATAAAATGTTGTCTTAGTAACACGTGTCTGATTAAGACACCATTTTGATCTTGTGAACAAAAAAAGGATACACTGATAACATATCAATGGGGCATGTCTGGAAGTTCATGTTATTTTCAGTGCATGCGATATCAAGCGAAGCATTATCAATCGAGAGGAGTAACGAACCTTTCGCATTATATTCCCATCATTTTTGGAAAGTAGCTAATGTATCCTTTGGGACCTGTGCTAAAATGGATCAGCTTGCGATAGAAACAATCAGCTTCAACCAGAATTTTCGGACCCTGCTGATCCTGTACTTCGAATAAGTGGTCCAATATAACGTCGCCGTGCAAGTCAATTGGACTAATAATTAGTTCATCGCCATGCAGATAACAAGTATCGTTGGCGAGTAGGAAAATCTGAATCCTCATGACTTTTCCCGATTTCAGTTGAACTACTGTATCGTCTGTTCGTTTTGGTCGTTTGTAAGCAGTACTGCGAAGTACTATTCCGTTGTAAATGCACCGATCAAATTCTCTCACCGTGGTATGTGCGTCGTGTAGATGATTCATTATTACATCATGCCATTTTGCATTGGTTCGGCTTTGACCAATAAGCGTAACGCCGTTGGCACTTTTTATACAATTCGCGAGTAGCGGCGGTTGGAATAACTTAATGCAATAATCGCGGCATCCAGGATCCGTCGACGTATTATTAATATTCGCTACAAGTGCTTTCCTTTTCAAGAATTTGTTCGCGATTTGGTGAGATACTCCGTGGGGCGCGTTGATATGACGCTTGAAATAAAAAATACCGTTCTCAAATGGAAAAGTGGAACACGCCCATAGAGGTCCACTTCGCTTCACGGCTACACTTAGGTGCAGTAAAGAATGCATGTTGAACGTCATTGCTCGATTGCCGTAAAGAATTTGACATTCTCCAACGAATTTCAGTAGATCGTACTCGCATCTCTGGATCTCTTCCTCTGTGATCTCATTTTTCATAAACGTGTATATACTACGAACAAACAGGAGGTAGGATTGGAAGTACTCTTCGTTAAGTACGCCTTGTAGACAAGGCACACTGTCGAACAATAGCCATGACTCCCATTCAGATGCTTTCCATTTACCACTACTTTTCATCGGTCTCGCTAGTCTGTGGATTTCTTGCGGTCGCTTTATTTTCGATCGACGGTGGTCGATTTCATCCCGATCGCGAGGCTGCAAATGACCGTCGGTCGACGTATTATTCCATAGCGACCACATTTGCCGTGTTACCCCTAATAACACTCCATGCATGTAGTCGATGGGCAAACCCCAAACGCAATCAAAATGAGTCCATCGCAGAATTTCTGAACGACCTTTCACACCGTTGACTGTTTTGTCCTTACAGTGGACACTTTCAAGGATTGCGACATCTTCACAATGACTTTCATGTGTCCTTAAGTCCGGATCAATCTCTGTTAGTGGATACCGCATCGTTGAACCATCGTGGTATCCAACTGCGTAGCACCAGCTGCACCCGTAGTGTCCATTAAACTGTAAACGATTCTGTACAACCGGGCGAGCCACTGTATCCATGGGTAGTAAGAGACAGTAGAATTTGAATTTTTTCTTTTCGCCTGTCGATTTTATTGTGCAGTTTACACCGCTTGTCATCAAATCCTCTGCTTGGTCCATGAAAATCGATAGATACAAGTTCATAAATTCAGGCTTTGGCTCTTTGGAAGTCAAGAACAAACCAGCAAGGACTATCGCTTGGGTTCGCTTCCGAGGAGATAGTTCATTGATGTGCAATTGGATTGGCCAGAAACTGCGATCTGAACTTTTGAACAGTGGTGCTCCATCTGTACTGGCGTTGAAAGTCAAAGCTCCTGGTGATAATCTCTGAATTTTCTTGTATAACACAGAGTCAAATACATCACAGATTTTCTCGTCGTTCGGCGTTCGTTCGATCTTCTCGATTGTCTCCAATAAATCGGATTGGATTGTTTCGTCATTGAGTAACAGTTGCAACTGATATTTTATGTCTATAGACATAAACTGATTGGGACTGTCTGCCGCAAGATTGTACTTTACAGTACAATTTTCGCACTCAACAGGGTTTTTAATACCCGCATCGGATAAACGTCGCGATGCTATGATTTTGGTACAACCTGACGTCTGGCAAAAGTAATGCACTTTCATTTTGTCGCGAGGAGGATTAAATGCTTTCGATCTAGCATAGTGAGTTGCGTTCCACGACTCAAACTTCGGACCAGCTAAAAGCTTGATAAGCTCTAGTAAGTCGTCCTCATCTTTCCGCGTAAGATTTTTTGCGACAGAATATGCTGTTGTCATTAGCAAAACATCTGATACAGTCTTACGAGCTTCCGGAAACATCATGACATCCCCCTGCATAGCATCTGTATCAAATCCGTGATGAAATTCCTCCTCCGAACTTTCTTCGTTCTCTTCTGAAGCTGACACACTTGACAAATCATCGGATTCTCTTTCTTCACACGTTTTGTTATAATCTTCGTATAGATGTTCTATCGTAGACTCGTCTTCTGACATACGTTCAGTGTCACCGTAGTCCCGGCCGTTATATTCGTCACTTTTAAAACATGTACTTATGTTTAAAATATCCGACGTTGCATCGCAATCATCATTGTCATTTTGCAACGTATTTATTCGCGAGGGACCAGCCTGAACGTCAGCAAAAACTAAATTATTGTCAGTTGGTGCTGGTCCCTCAGAATTCGAGATATTGTACCCCGGTCCATTATTTCCTCCTTCAGCTGCCTCACGGGAATTATCAGTAGCATTATCTGCAAGTTTGTTTAAAGTTTACTCCTAGTCAGATGGTTGGATCGTAGAGCAACACTATGAAAGAGCTCCATTCCGTTCTATGTATGAAATTTTCGCCAACCTGTCGTCTGGTCTGCGGTTTCCTGAAACTTTTTGTGCCATCGATCCCGTGTTCGCTTGCTAACTTTTCGAGGGTCGTACGATGGCGAAAGAAATAATTTATACGTTTTGCGAGTTCTGTTGGAATCCATTTCGCACGCGAGTGAGTTACCGCAATATCGACAATGTTATTATTCGCCCTGTAATGTGATTATACGAGTAACAAATTACAAACGTAATTTGTGACTGGATCATTTGAATTACATATTGCAACTGCAATTAATAATTTGATCTGTCGATTTACGTTACAGCAGAAATTTGAAGCTGTGCAAATTACCGCAAAACTTTGTAATAATATTATTTAAGTTACAAATTGCAATTGTAATTTTCGTTTGGATTATTGGATAATTATTATGCATGAACTTACCATTTTTGTGGTTCCCTCTTTTAGGGCAGCTAATTTCGCGTTCAGTATTTTTTCGATGCTAATTATTTTAGGTTTTTTTCCTCGTTGGTCGCTTTCTGTGCTGTCGGTGAGGTCAGACGCAGTGCGAAGGAGGGCCTTTGGCCAAACTCTAGGCCTCTCTTGAGCTATTCTCGCTTTTATATCAGCTTCGGAATCTGTACGAGATAGGTAATTAAAATCGTGAAGGAAATAAAATAAACAAACGTACTTATTTGTACGCAAGTATGCTACTTATAAAAAATTCACAGTGAGAAATGTTAAAAAATCAACTAATTCATTATACATTGTGTATTTATTGCGGTTGAATAATTCGAAAAACTGAAAAATATCAAAATACCTCCGACGAAAGCAATGACGGCCTGTTTCCAAACCCCTTCGCAGTTTACGTTGTACGTTTTTTTTTTATCGACAGGAAGCGATAAATGCCGTATTGTTGCGGCGTCTACGATTTTAAACTCGGAATCGCCTTGAAATTTTAAACATGCGAACATCTCTGAAAATCAAATACAAGAAGTTTTTAAGCGTACTTCAGATATTTTTCTTATGAAAAAAAAACTGCGGCTGATGCTAGATTTTTTTTTCAACTACCACTAGAACGGTGTCGTCCCTTTTATAACCTTGTGGCTATAACATACCGAAAACTTGAAACTTTACATTCATCCGTTGAACTTGGATGCAGGAATTTACGATTGAAAAAATCAAGAAGTTATTTTCGAAAATGATACAAACTAAAAATAAGTTCTGTTACTTTATCTTTTTACTGAACTATTTTTATAATAACTTAAGCATTATAATTATGCGAAATCATTGTTCTGATAAAGTTTGACCATACACTGTTAAAAATATTATGAAGATCAATTCATGGAAATGGCATGTAAAATTTTGCAGATACTGCATAATTCGCTTTAATATAAACGTATCTTGTATCTATTATATGTTTTTATAAAAATATTTATATAACAACAGATAATACAAACGAGATACGTTTATATTAAACTCAAGTTGATACGCGGTATCTGCAAATAATAGTACTTTGCGATACAAGGGCGAGAAAGCGACCATGATACGCAGGTTAGGAAGTTGATCACACGAGCCCCACGAGTACCACAGCAGCACGAGCCGAAGGCGAGTGCTGTCTGTGGTACGAGTGGGGCGAGCGCTTTTGTTGTTGATCGAGACTAAATGTCTAATGAGTTAATATGTAGATTAACTGTCGTAATTTTTTTAGATAGTGTCGTTATCATAATTTAGCTCTTCTTTCTTCCATGTAAGACGCGATAGAATTCGGGCCGAGTACGTGTTTCCGTGTCCGGATGACACGTAAACATTGTCTGACCACATGCCACCAAACCGAACTGATATATTTCTTATGGTTTCGATATATTATATTATTAAATGTAATATACAAGTACGGTGTAAAATTAAGGTATAGTTCATTAAAAATGTTGTAAAAGTTGTGTTTATCATATAATTATGTGTTAAAGAAAATATATAAGGGGCATTCCACGTCAAATCAGCGGGCCATGACCCTCACCCTCATCGATTTTGTTAATTTTTTAATATGATGTTATTACCGACCCATCTGGGAAATTCTGGGACCGTCTGGGAATTTTTTCAGATTCTTTTACCACCAGTAACATTTTAAAATCCTCGAAAAAAACCAATTCGATTTTTGAGCGCCATGCGATAATGGCATCTCAATATTTACTATTTTTTCCACTTTTTTTCATGTCGCAATTTAATTTTTAATTTTTTAAATCAGGATAACTTTCTTAAATATCAAGGGATCTCAATTTCTCTGAAGATTGTAGAATTACCAGAATGCCCGAAAACAATTGATATCGTTAACAAAAAATCGCAAATGCATTTCGCAATACAAGCGATAACTCAACAGATCATGAATCGGCAAAATTCTCGAAAAAGTGATCGAGCGAGCAAAACAGAACAGCGCGGATTTCCAAATGGTACCGTTGCAGGCATACAAATACGGCCACTTTTTAGCATAGCCGGGAAAAAAATAGTATATGTCACTCGGGAGGAAGTGCATTTTCACCTCGTGTGAATTTAACTTCTTCCCGAGTGGCATATACTATTTTTTTCCCGACTATGCTAAAAAGTGGCCGTATTTGTATGCCTGCAACGGTACCATCTGGAAATCCGCGCTGTTCTTTTTTGCTCGCCCAATCACTTTTTCGATAATTTTGTCGATTCATGATCTTTCGAGTTATCGCTTGTATTGCGAAATGCATTTGCAAATTTTTTTAACGATATAAATTGTTTTCGGGCATTCTGGTAATTCTACAATCTTCAGAGAAATTGAGATTCATTGATATTTAAGAAAGTTATACTGATTTAAAAAATAAAAAATTAAATTGCGACATGAAAAAAAAAAGTGGAAAAAATAGTAAATATTGAGATCCCATTATCGCATGGCGCTTAAAAATCATATTTTTTGTAACTCATGCACGTAATGTCGCACATTTCGTGCCTGCAAAGCGTGCGTGAAATTGCGTATTATGTTCAGATAAACATAGATAATTTTACGTACGCAATCTGGTGCGTGAAGTTATCTAGAATTCTGTACATAACTTTACGCACACATTGGCGTGTGTGAAACTATCTACAAGATAATTTGATGCAACGCTTTGCGTGCACGAAGATGTGCGACATTACGTTGACATTCGTTACAAAAAGTAGTATGTGATACTTGTGCGAGAAAGCGGCCGTCCCGCGGAGATTAGGAAGCGGTGCACTCGCCTCCTCTCGTGCTACAAACATCACTCGGCTTCGCCTCGTGTCGTTGTAGCACTCGATTTGGCTAGTGCGCCGCTTCCTAACCTCTGCGCGATAACGGCCGCTTTCACGCACTAGTATCACAAGCTACTATTAAATCATAGAATCAGTGTGAATTTCTTCTGATTTTTAAAAACGGCTTTTTTGAAATTGGTTTAGTTCGAGAATTTAAAAAAGTTACTGGTGGTAAAAAAATCTGAAAAAAATTCCGAGGCCTTTATGGGTCGGTAATAACATGATATAAAAAAAAAGAAGAAAATCAATGAGGGTGAGTGTCGCGGCCTGCTGATTTGACGTGGAATGCCCCATACATAAACCGAATAATATAATATTGACCGAAGGCAAAAATGTTGAGACTTTTTAGTCGCCAGTTTCCCCCGATTTTTTTAAAACGCGAGGTAATATTTTTCTTCGTCGTTTAAAACTTAACAGCGATATCTTCGACGAATTGATATCCAGATTTTTTCATTCCTTGTTCGATCATCTAGTGGCGGTTCATTTTATTCAATTCAATATAATATATTGAAGCTGTAAGAAATATTTCAATTCGGACAGACGGCGTGCGGTCAGATAATGTTTGACATAGAATGAGCGTATTGACTGAAGTCGCATAAGTTAGAGCGAAATTGACAGAGAATTACGACCAGTTCTTGATGAGATATAAATCTGAAAAAAAAACAGGCATATCAAAGGTGCTAAAGAGATTATTTTGGCACAATAATAATTAAAAAATGTTATTAACAAACTCGTGAAATAAATTATTGTTCAACAAAATAGTCGGCCATCTAATTTTTATTTTTTATGGAAATGATTTAGTAATTGCTCTGAATGCGTATGGATTTCTTGAGAATTTTGTGATTTTTAAAAATTGTTTTATTCAATGTAAAAATTAAAATCAGGAAATATTCTGAACAAATTCATACGTATGCAGAAAAATTACAAAATCATTTTCACAACAAAAAAAATTAGGTCGCCGGGTATTTTGTTGAACACGTATTTATTTCAGTGATTTATTAATAACATTTTTTAAATATTATTGTGCCAAAATAATCTCTTTAGCACCTTTTATATGATTGATTTTTTTTTACATTTTTATCTCCTCGAGAACTGTTTTCAATTCTCTCTCAATCTCCCTTGAACTTATGCGAAGTCAGTCAACACGCTTACGCTACCTTAACATACTCTTGTCAGTGCAATACTCAGGCGAGCGCCCAATGAGAGTGACAGAGGCAGAGTATGAGATTCGTGAGCGTGAGACAGACAATAAGCGCAATACCGCGGTCTATAACAAAACTGTCCGCGTGGGGGGTACCTCTCGGCGCCTCTGCGATAGCCAGACCGGAGGATGGATAGAGAATGAAGGAGATGGGGAAGATAGGGAGATGGTGTGGAATATTTGCGTATAGGCGACGAGCGCAATGCCGCGACCTATAGCAAATACTGCCGCGTGGGGGGAGCCTCACAGCGTCGCTGCGACTGCGAGATCGGAAAATGGATGGAGAATGAAGGAAGGAGGAAAGATAGGGAAATCTGTGCTATATTACGGGGTTTTTAAATTGTAAACGGCCGACTCTCGGCCGCGCAATACTGGGGCAGTCGGAAACAATAAACTGTACACACTGTGCACACAGTGAAACTGTCCAGTTTCACGGCATCCTCACGATACCTGCTTATACACCGTCGCGCTCGCTACTTGGGTGGTGGCGCGCTGTCCGAGACGCGTGGGGTCTACTTGCGACGCGTGTCTCTGAAATTTGGTGCTCGCTGACGTCTGGCCGTCCGCGCCGGGGTAGCGTGGGGTAACGATATGGCGCGTCCTTGAGCCATTCGTTGCCGGGTATAAGCCGTTTCGTTACGTTAAATGATGGCAAATATTTATATGATGAGCACGACTTTTATATGATTAATGCATTATAAAAGTTGTGTTTATCATATGAATATATTATTGTGAACACAAATCCAAGAAGAATGTAATAATTGAAACGATATCGTTTGATAAAATCGAGTCTGTTAATGCATATAAGAAACCATTGAAAATTTAGCACCAATTATCGGATCACAAAGAAAACTCGAATCAATTTCCGATAGTGACTGGTAGGTACTGATAGGAATACTTTTTATATGTTGAGTATTTGCCGTTAACTTGTTTACGGCACGGTTATTATAGAGAATGGACACATTTTCAACCGCTCAGCTATCGAAAAACTGTCATATACGCGACGTTACAGAGGTGGCGGGCGGTCACACAGTATTAAAATTGGCGGGACAAACGTAAACACGCGAACAGCCCTCATGTTTAAAACAATACTATCAAGCAACGCGGTAACGTCTCCACGTTGAGTACAAAATACATTAATTTCATGCGAAAAATGGAAAAAGAGTTACCAATAAACACTCGAAGCACTTAGCGAACACAATCACGAGCACGTTACTGCTAAGGTGGAAGGGTGACACCTGACTGAGTCGCGCGCAAGTGCGCGCGCGTTTTCGCTGCCGGGCTTTGTTCCCCCACCATGTAGTTTCAATCGACAAAGGGTGAGAAATCTATGTGGATCTATCGGAGAGTATCCGCACGGATCAGGGATGAGATTCGATGGGATCTTATAGGCAAATCACAATAGAATCCGGTCCTGTTGTAACGAGATGTAAAGAGGATGAATAGCATTCGGTGAAATCCTGTAAGAGACGTTCATCATGTGAATCGTTTTATTGTAAGAACATTTCCTCGGCAATCGATAAATAAGTCACGGCAGTCGACCAGTGACAGTCCCAGCTAAACAGAGTTTAAGGAAAAATTCCGAACACTATTGATTATATACATTATTGATTTCAGTACACACAGATGCGTGAACTTTGCATAATGTTCGAATAAAGAATATTTGTGAAAGCATAAATATTCTTCATTAAATTACAAGAATTAATGAAGCTCAGAAACCATGTTTCTTCAAGAATTTTGTTCGCGATAATATTCGATAATGGGCCTCGCTAAAGCAGCGTCGTCGACCCGTCAGTCAGCTGTGCGATCTCTTTGTCGCGCGTCAGCTGTACGATCTGTTTGTCGCGCGCGCTTTCCGAAATTCTCTTATTGTTTTGATCAGCGGGTCATCGACACCGAGGTCTTCGGCCGCGCTCGAAGTCGCGCGTACCTGTGCACTTGTGGCGAGCGGCGTCACGTGTTGTCGTCGCGATCGCCGAACCCTCGGTCAGTTCGTATAATCGCAGAAAAATCCACGATCGACTTTTATACACTGTGAAAAATGTTAAGAACTTACAAACCAAGTGGAAATTAAATTTACGAACTCCGTGTATGAAATAAACATTAATATCCACCGCGTTGTAAATTTAATAATCGTATATGAAGTTTACTCAATTAGGCTTTAATCTTACATATGAAAAATACTTTATCAATTCGCAATAGTCTAATATAATTTGGATTTTACTATTCTGTTACACTAAAAATCGTGTCTTGCGTAACTTATGAGGAATAAATTATATATAAGTACACAAGGAGCCGAGTGGTCAGGCGTTAACGCTGTCGGTTTGCAGCCGTTAGGTTGTTGGTTCGAATCCTGGTGTCAGTGTTTTTTTTTTTTCGATTTTTATACCTTGAAAAATTTGTCTTTTCACATTTCAATCACAGTCCTGAAATTTCTCTAACCGTGTTAAAGAGATACTATAATTTTCTATTCTGAATTAATTGTGCGAAAGACTATTTTTTTTCCGAAAAATAATAATTTTGACTGTACGAAAGACTTATTTTTCTAAAAGTCTTTCGCTCGGTGAATTCAGGATAGAAAATAATTGTATCTCTTTAACACGCGGAGAGAAATTTTGGGATTGTGATTTAAATGTGAAAAGCCAAGCAGTTATAAAAATCGCAACAAAAAAAAATACTGACGCCAGGAATCGAACCAACAACCGAACGGCTACAAACCGACTGCGTTACCGCCCGGCCATTCGGCTCCTTGTGTACTCTTACATCATTTATTTCTCATATGTTACGCAAGACCCGATTTTTGGTATAACAGAATATAAAATCCAAATTAGGTTTGACTATTGCGAATCGGTAAAGTATTTTTCATATGCAAGTCTATTAATGACAAAAATAATATGTATGTATTTCACATTTAAAGAATAATTAGGTAAACTTCATATATACGATTATTAAATTTACAACGCGGCGAATATTCATGTTCATTTCATACACGGCGTCCGTAAATTTAATTTTCACTTGGGTTATAAGTTCTTTAACATTTTTCACAGTATATCTAGGAGTCGGCAGTTCACAACAGTCACAACAACTTTTGGACGTTCTATTAAAACATATTTTTCTCGATAAGCCGCATCTGCATTGTTACTAAACGTGCAGTCTTACCCCGATCCGAAACACCTTAACTTGCTGTGAACCAATTTGTTTTTGCCAATTTCTGGATAACATCGTAGTCGCCGGGGTGTCCAATGGTTGATACGATACTGGTCCCAGTATAAAATTGCTTACAATATAAGTTGTTACAAAATAAGATCGTAAATTGAAAAATGTCATACTGGAACCAGTGGCGTTTTGTACAAATGTTTAAACTTGATCAATTTTGATAAATATAGCCAGGTTCCGGTATGACATGATTGCTCATGTTTGGCAAATGCAGATAAGCTCTAGTGAGAAATCATGTATAACTCTTGGTAAGTACGTATAGGTTCTGATATGAAATTATTGTACAACGTTGGTAAATGCAGATAAGTTCCGGTAAGAAATCCTTGATGATTGTCAGTAAATACTGACAGGTTCCGGTATGTAAAACAAAATTCATTAACTTTGGCAAATGCGGATAGCTTCGTACTTAAAATGATTGATAAACTTTGACAAATGCGGATAGCTTCGAATAGAGCGATACTCGGCTATTGTTTTGCACCTACAAGTACTTACGGGTAACGCGTATGGAATTATTGTACAAAGTTGGCAAATACGGATAAGTTCCGGTAAGAAATTCTTTACCAACTGTGGTAAATACAGATAAGTCCAGCTTAATTGATTAGCTTCCGTAAATACTGATAACTTCAGGCTTAAAATGATCAATCAATTTTAGTAAATGCGAATAGTTTCGGATATAACTATACACGGTTACCATTTTCGACTTACAAATACTTACGGGTAAAGAATATACTTGCAAAAATGTTCTCAAGGGGAGATATCTGGTTCAAACCGATAAAAGCTTCATATGTATTTTCCGTACGTCGGGGGCTCGCTTGTTTGATGTCTGATAAGAGAAAGTACAGATAGTTTCAGTCATCAATCAGTGAATTTATTTTGCAAACGCTCATGCATTCTGATAGAAACCGATAGCTCTCGTAGCATTTATAAGATGGAAAATACCCATAGGAACTGACGATAATTCCCAATAATCTTATTGTAAAAATCGTATTAAAACTGAATCAGTATTGGCCATACGCTTCTCGTACAATGAAATATCCGAAAATACCATTCACTTCTCATACAAGTTAGAACCATCTATCGGAAACGTATGTGTTTTTGTCACTGCACTTACGTATAAATCATATGGAATGTATGGGTTTCAGTAAACTGCATTCTCTCATGATATCGCGTAACGAAAAGCTATGAGATTGACAATCTCCTCATAATTACTGATATACATTCATTGTGGATGGTTCTTATTGATACGGGTAAATTTTTCAATCAGACTGTTCCAGTTGAAACGCATAAGATTACATGCAATGCAAATACCGATAGACAGAACTTTTCAACTATTATAAGGAACTCCTCATTAATTCCCATAATTGTGGATGCAAACGCGCAAAACGAATTGAATCCGATATATTCCGCATATGGAATTACGAGTTCGATCCATGAAACCGGAAAAAACAATAAATTCCGATTATATGATATATGCTTGTTCATATAGAAAACGCGTTCCCATACAAACTCATAGTTACGTATTAATCCATATTGACCTCCCAAACACGAAAATTTCAAGTTCCGATAGACCAGATAAAATCCGATAGATTCTTTATGGGAAACAATGGGATTCTATCAGACCTTTTCAACAGGGATGTGACCTATTTGAAAGTGGCAGTTCTTCGATGCGCCAAGCAGCTTCCATAGGACTAATGTAACGGCTATCTATAAAATCTGAGATTTCATCATAAATCTCTTTATCAAGGTTCTGTTTATGCTTTTTTATTTTTATACATACTCGATCGCGTCCTGTGTGCAAATATTCATAAAGATATTTCACCCTCGTTATAGAAGCACAATATTACATTACAATGACACTTATATTTCAGAACAATTTCTGATTTATGCGGAACTAGCATAGAATTATCTACTGGTACAAAAAGTCCGTCGACTATTTTATTATATACGTGTTCCGCATTTCGATTATCTATACGTTTGTATTTAGGGAACCCATTTTTTCAAATTCTATAAAATCGTTAAAATGTTTAGGAAATCTTTTTGAACATACATCTTTTTCTTTATTATAACATCGAGAATAATCTGTATGAGGTCCATGTAACATATGTTTCAACACCAAGCATTGCAATTCAGAGTCGGCAAAAGGAATTTCAGCGCTGATGTATTTATCAATAGCTTCAGGTGTCGTTAATTTGTCTTTCTAGTCTAACACGAATAACATATGTGCATGCGGTAGTCCCCTTTTCTGAAATTCAATAGTATAAACATAGGTCAACATTTTTCCAATCATCTTTCCACTTATAATGTCAGATAAAAGAGCACGCGGTTTAGAGTAGAATAATCTTACTGTAATATTAGGAATATCATTACATGTTGTTCCTGGCGGGAATCGTTTTAAAACTCTTTGCAGCTCTGGCCAATTAGAATTGCAAGTCAATGTTATGAAGAAATCTGGTCTACCAATTGTTCTTACAATGGTCATACCATTCTGATAGTTTTGATGCATATTTCGAGGACTTCCCAAATATGTGGATGGTAAATCAAAAACATTACCTAAACGCTCTGATTTATTTCAATTATTTGGATTGTTTAGGACACTAGGCGCTACATGATTGACTATCCCTTGGTAACATTCAATTATTAATTTTTTTTGGTTAGACCTAAAAAAATTCAATCTGTTACTTTCAATGACAATACATGCTTGAATAACATATTGTTGAGTTAGTCGGCCACAAAATAAAATAGGACTAAATTTACCATCAGATCTATAGGCCAAACGATACGAATAATATTGCAGAGCTGACAATCTTTTATTACTATTACAATGTGTAAATAATGGACTCCATCCCAAATCGCCTCGTGGAAACATTATTGGGAAAGTCATGGGATCGATATGAAGTGATAGTTTATTCAAATACGTAAAAGAACTAACACCATCAGAACATTTTGGGTAAGCACACAAATCGAGTGATTTTGGAATTTCACCATCTTTTGATACTATCAAGGCTGCAGATTCCGCGTTGGGTGGTAAATTTTAACGGTGTTTATTCATATTAATATTACGAATGAAATATGAATAATATTCCGGCAGTGCTTCGTTCTTCGTCAATTAATATACATTTTTATACTTTTCAGCATAAGGGGAATCACGTGATCGAGAGAGCTGTCAGCACGTACGTACGTCGTGTGCGCAAAAAATTGAGGTGAAAGAAGGGAAAAAATAGCAAAAGTGAAGTGAATCGCATACCCACGTGAACAGCAAAGAAAGGGCATTTAAATACGGTAAACAAACAACAAGGAAAAGGGCAGCAAAGCACGAAAAGCAAGCAAGTAAATCCACTGCACAGGGAAGGCTTGACGTGTCGAAGTTTCGTTTCAAAATCGCTGACGCGCGAATTCCGAGAGGTGACTGGCCCCAAGCGGTCGATTGAAAGCCGATAACCCAGAATATGAGCGACAGTGATCGAGGAAATAAAGCAACAGACAATTACCGACCAACAGTAGGAAATCGACCGAGGGTAAACAGCGTACGTGCGTCACCGCGAAGTACCCAAATAATAGAAACATATCTAAAGAGAAAGAGAGACGCACAGAGCACCGACGAGGAAGAACGCGGAAAGGAAAAAGTCGCATACAAAGCAGCTAGTCACGAGAGAAGCGAGGGAACTCTAAGAAGCAGCAGCAATACGAGAATAATACCGGAAAAAGGACAAGGTACCGAAGGAGAAGTGCCCCAAGTGGAAATATTTTATGAGGATTCTATACATAATCTATATAAATTTATGTATAGAATTTCTCTAAGGAAATGGACATATACATTTTGTATATAATTTTTATAAGATTTTAATTTTTTTTAATAGAATGCTTATAGTACGTTACTTATTAATAGTTAATGAAATATTGTATAAGGATTTTATACAAAATCTATAGAATTTCCAAGTACAAATATTTTATGAGGATTCTATACATAATCTATATAAATTTATTTATAGAATTTCTGTAGGGAAATGGATATGTACATTTTGTATATACTCTATATAATTTTTATAAAATTTCATTTTTTATAGAATTTCAACAGTATGTTAATAATTTATCGCAAATGAAATAGTGTAGAAGGATTCTATACAGAATGTATATAATTTATATAGAGTATGTCTACGTTCGGTACTACACGTGCATAATTTGCAGCAGTATGTACTTCTAAAAGTTACTAACGGCAAGATAACTTATTAACAATAAAGTAGGAATTGAACGACATTATGATAAATGGAAAAACTTTGCTCTCTTTCGTTTACTTTATTTATAGGATATCGATTTAAAGAATAGAATTACTTTTAATATAATTAATGGATTGAATTATTTTTATTATAGACATTGTTACATACGGCACTACCTACTACGTACATTAATGTATTTGGATTTCTACACGAAGAAAAAAGATTAGTAATAATTATGTGCTGTACATGAAAAATTACTGATATTTGGGTGGGTATTTTCCGGTATACACAGTACGTTTTACAGTGAAAATACTCTTAAAAATTCCAGTGTTATTCCGGTGTAATTTTTTTCGTCGAATTAGAATACAAACAATTCCTGTATTTTCGTCACGAAGCACACCTGTCATGGAGATTCCAGTAAAATGTACTCGGAATTGGATCAATTGTCCACTTTTTTTTTCATTCCGTGTTTCCGTTACGTAGTTTATATGTCTTTTATTATTTTAACTCTAATAAGTTAGGTAACATGCATGCATAATTTTTCACACGGAGGAGCTTTCCTTCGATTGCTATTGCTGGAATCGCGTGCATGCAGTACGTACGCCTGAAAGGCTTAAGGTAAGAATTAAAAGTCATCTCGAGGTCTTTATGATAAATAGAAAACCTTTTCTCTGTTTGTTCGGCATATTCTTGGACCAAAGCATATACAGTCAAGTCGATCACAACGAACATTTTTATGAGACCAAACATCGCCCCATTGCTCCAAGAAATGAAAGAATTATCACGCTTCTGTTGACGTTGATATAGACTCGATGTAAAAATCTCATTCCCTATTTTGACCCTGGCGTAAATATGTGGGAGTGAGTCGTCTATATGTAATCCAGAAGCGTTACTCAAAGCCGATATCTCATCATTATTTAGGGACTGATTTATCGATAATCCGAGCGTCACGGGAGTAAGATTGACCATCGCACTTGGCAATTTCTGCTTTAATATTTGAAAAGCGTTTACAATTTTCAATGTATTGAAAATTTCCGCATCTATTTTATTTGGACCATGGGCAATTTTTAATAAATACCCATTACCGTCTTCAAAGGAAAAAGCCGACCACGCCCATAAAGGACCCCATAGCCGCACAGACGATGCCATATGTGTCAATTGATGGACGTTGAAAGAACATTTCTCGAGACCATATAGATTTTCGATTTCGGCGACGAACAGATAGAATAAGGATTCAGCTAGATCGATCTCGTTTGTATGAATTCTTGATTGTAACAGGATATACGTAGCACGTACAAGCAATAGGTAATGCTGATAATACACCGTCGGCAAAATACCTTTCAACAAAATCGCCGAATAAAACAGCAAAAAAGCTTTTAATTCGGACGCCTTCCAATATTGACATTTTATATACTTCAAGGGATACTTCAAGGGTCTCGGTGTGCGTGTTATCGAATCGGGTGGTTTGATCTGTTTAAGAGCATCGTCAATTTCATCGCGTAAAGACTTTCTTATGTAAAAAGGCTTATGCTTGTTTTTCGTATCACACCAGCAACCTAACAGCATGCGAACGACTCCGAGAAGAATAGCGTGCATATAGTCAGGTACGAAACCGACAGCGACGTCAAAAAATGGCAATTTTGAAACAATAGTTGGGCCCTTAACACCTTTGACGTGATTCAAGTCGTTATTAACTGCTGACGATGCTTGAATAAGCATAACATCGTTTGTCCGTAAGGGAGGGTCATTAGTTAATACACGATATACATGATTTATACCTACTCCGGTTCGGCAAGTTTCACCGGGATGCTCACAAAATGAACAACCATACATGCCATTGAATTGCATCAAATTTTGAACGGCTGCTCGAGCCGGGCAATCCAACGTGGCAATTGGGGCGACAACTTTACTATTTACCGTTAATCCTGTAGGTTTATAGTGCCAGTTGATTCCGTTAGTGTAAAGATCTTTCATTGCGACAGTAAATGGTTTGAGAAAAGAATTCATATTAGGCTTAGATACAGAGCTATACCACAGTCCAGAAACAAATTGAAAATTTCGTCTGTGTTTCGGCGGAATGTTCAAAATTTGGAGTTGTATGGTGTAAGGTGCAAGCGCATCCTTTATCCTTACCGATCGCCGATATTCTATCGATCGTGAGCCTGGCAGATTTGTACTGCTTCATATTACCGAATATGCGTATGAGTCCACCGTACTCTACTTTGTATAGTCTAGGTACCGTGAGGAGGAAGAGCGAGTACTCCCCCTCTTCCCAGTCGGTCGCGAACTCGCAACGGTACGTGAAGCACGAGCGTGCAAGTCCCGTGGTCTAATTGTGTAAAAATCGAATCGATTTATTGCGGTGCAATCCGCACTCAAAATTTAAAAATCGTTGTACAAAAAGAATCTAGTGTGTGAGTTTTCGCAAAAAGGTAACTTATTTTTTAAGACTTAAATATATTCCGCCGAGAATTCTTCTCTTGAAAAAGACCCACCGATAACCAGCATTGTAAATCTACAGGTCGGCTGGGCGCATGTATAACGTGCAATCCAGATCCTATATTCACGGGCCCATGTGCCCTTTCTACAAGAGGAAATTTATCAGGAATTATTTCCTGCATTTTTTGGGACATTCTGCTGTTTCTATAAATTGAATCGGATGGACAATATTCGAACATCGTCGAAATTCTGAAGGCTCGTATGCCATGAGGCATATTCGCTGCGCTGACGTCACGGACGGTCCTCCCACCAGTGTCCCCCACCGGTCACTTCGCGGTAGCGAAAGTGTACAGCCAAGACGCATGGACAGCACGGGCCCGAGTCGCAAGATCGATAAGTAGCGCTCATCAAAATATAATATGGATTGCCGTTAATGAACAATATCGAATTAAAGTGAAAATTGATATGTGTGAATCCAGAGTCGATCTGGTCAATTGAATGATAAGGCTCTGTAATGAGGAGTGATAGCGAGTGCCTACGAAATTGCGTGATTATTATTTATGAAATTGCAGAAATGGTTAATAGTTCATTTATTTAATGGAAATTGACGTATTTGAATTTGGAATGATTATGAATTTGATATGCTGGTTTACTCGAAAATATATTTGAATATGGCTTATTTAATTAATTGAAAGTCAATTAATTGTTTACTGGATCCTGAAGGGGTCGTCTTGAACTATGATATGTGATTAAAGGGAATTAATTTGTTCCTCTGGAAAATGGGACTTATCTTGAATTAGTTACTGTTCATTTCTGTAATTGAAATTGAATAATCTGATTATTGAAGGATTATAAATTTGATATTCTGGTTTACCCAAAACCATATGTAAATGCATATTAGGTTTAAATATAAGCATTAGTTTAATACGAGGTGCATCTCAGGCGTCTAATTTAAGCGGTATTAAAATATTGTGCCAAGACTGGCCATAAACATTGTCATTAAAAAATCGTCTAAACCAAATCTTGTATTTACCCTTGCCTGATACAAAAGTCGATTGAGGAATAAATTGGTTGGCAAATAAAACATTAATAATTCGAAATTATTACAATTGGCGCCCGAACAGGGACACGAGGGTAAAAAAAAAGAGTTGGTTAATTACTCGGGTTAATTGTATTCAAAGCATATAAATATAATAGTTGCAACGCTTTTAAAATTCGATTTCGTGAAGACTTGTATAGAGTTACAAGTTGATAATCTCTTTAAATAATAAATACTGCATTTAGTTAAATAGGCTATATGAAGACCCGTTCAAAAGCTAGAACAATTAATAATTCAGAGTCCTCGGATGGCGATCACGATTACGCGAGCGTAATCAATATGCCTGCGAATACCAATAACACGGCCCCAGCGGCACAACATGCTGCTCCAAACGTAGAGGAAGCGTTACAGATTGAGCGTGAGCGTATAAATCGGCAACGGAATGAATGGGATGCATTGAGGCTTAGAATGGTAGGCGAATTAGCAGAAATGCGAGAAACGCAGGAAAGACAAGCTAGAGAAATCCTCCGTTTACAAGAGGAGAACGATCACCTGAAAAATAGTTCGAGTATGAGTGAGGGTGAGAACAGGAACGCGGGTATGTTAAACGGGTTGGTCTGCGGGATCAATTCTATGAATATCAACATTAAGCCACCGCGTTTTGGTAACGATGTTTTGGCCAATCCTAATGAGTTTTTGGAACAGTTGGAAAAGTTCTTTTTAGTCAAAAAAGTTCAAGACGAATCTAGATTGTTGGTTTTAGAGACCTTATTGGACGGTAGAGCAAAAGACTGGAACAGAGCTCAGCCTGCAGTTTATGTCGATTATGCGGCATTTAAAGAAGCTTTTCTCGACGAATTCTATTCGGTTCCTACTCAAGTTCGGTTGAAAGCCCAATGGTCGGCTCGTCGATATACTTACACTGACGGGGCAATGCAATCATACTTTTTGAAACAAGCGAGCGCGGCGCAATATTTTACTCCAAGGCTAGATCAGTACGAGATTAATTACACTGTCGTACAGCAGTTACCCATGCGCGCGCGTGATGTTCTCGTTACAGTCGATTATTCAAACACTAATATCGTGGCACGAGCCCTCGCACAATTAGATGCGTCGTTTGACGAAAATAAAAGTAGAGAATCTCGTCGAAATGCGCCTAATCACAACTCGAGTTTAAATAGCTCTCTGAATACAAGCGGGAGTAGTGGGGGATCGCGGTACGCGACTAGCTCATCTACTCAAAGCGGAAATAATAACAACGCGAATTCATCTTCATCTTATCGCACCAGAGGAATAGATGTCAACGCGGCTGAATGGTACCCTTTGCCTAATCTAGCGATGCCGCCTCCGAATATGGTCAGTGGTGATGCTTCAAAACAAGCTCACAATCTTCCATCCGCCAATGCTGGTGCACCAGTTACCGAAAACTCGAGTCCTTTAAACTAGTATGCGGTGCAATGGTAAGGGGGTCCCACATGCGCCGGTACCCGTTCGATCTTTTCGAGGACCTCGCGTCATCTATTACAAAAAAGTCCACTGAAAATTCTAAGAAAGAAGGATTTAATGCATCCCCGTGTCCTCATGCAATTGTGTTTGTGTTCAACATTCCAATGTCTACATTATTGGACACGGGCAGCCAAGTCACATGCATTTCCGAAGCGTTTTTCATATATCTTACAAAAATCAGTAAATTGGTGGTCCTTCCGGTCGCAAATATAGTTGTACTTACCGCTGTCCGAGAGAAGCCTACACCTGTAAAGAAACAGGTCATGTTGGAGGTCACCGTTGGTCAATTAAGGATATCAACAGTTTTTCTGGTTATTCCACACTTGTCTAGTAGTTTGATTTTAGGGAGTGATTGGATGTTACGGACCAGGGCGGTCATTGACTTTGCAAATCACTCCTTAACGGTCAATAGTCACGTAGTGCCGTCGAATTTAGTTACTTTTGGCCGAGCCCCGGCGGAGCGTATAAGCGTCTCTGAAGAAGGTGATTTTACGTATATACAGATTTTGCGCGTTGCAAATCCACTTCCCAACACGGAGATAGAAGACTTGAGTGTGCAGGATATGTCACGGGGAAAAATCTCAGTACAGGGGGATAACATGCTAGATATAGAACCCGAAATTTCGTCGCCACGATCGCAATCATCGGAAATGCGAAATCAACTTCAGTTGGAGGAACCGTCGCTGAGTCGCTCAGAGAACTTGGGCGCCTGTGTCAAGGAAGAGAAGAGAGAGAATAATTTGAATCTGGGGGATAGTGTCCTGGATGATTCGTTGTCTCCTATTGTCACCGATGTCTCTCCAGTTGAGCCTGATTTATTGGAGAGAGCTAAGCCGTCTACACAGACACCAGGCAATTTGAGTCCGGCAGTAAAGTCATCGGTTCTAGAGGTTCATCTAGGGAGTGATGATGAGCTCGAACCCATTAGTGATAGTATCATCCACGATATGTGTAACCTTTTCAAACTTCCTGAGGATATGCAGCAGCGAGTTTGGTCGGAGTACGCTCCTGTGTCGTCACCCGTGTCTGTGGCTAAATGTACGCTAGCGTATGGATTAGATGATGAGAATGAAGATATTTTCCTCGATAGAGAAACTGATCGAGTGAGTCCCCAAGACGAGCGAGAGTTTGAGCTCGTAGAAGCGCGGTACTCGTGCAACCTATACAAGGAAGGGGAGGACGAGAATTTTTTCGAGGATGTACAAGCCGTCGTTTCGGAGTTAAACCGTTATAGCGATGAACAACAGGATTCAGTAAGAAACTTGCTCTTAGGGTACCAAAAATTATTCTCGTATAAAACGGAAGGCGCAGGCGGGTATGAACACAGGATACGATTAAAGGATTCCAAGGTTGTAGTGCGTCGTTCATATCCAGTCCCATTTACACTCAGAGCAGCCGTCGGAACCGAAATCGAGGATATGCTTGCGGCCGGAATAATAGAACGGTCTGAGAGCCAGTTTTGCAATCCCTTGCGTATTGTGGAAAAAAAAAATGGACGCATTCGAGTCTGTTTAGATGCTCGGTTTATTAACCAGGCGATCGAATCGGATAACGAGGCGCCTCCTATTATTGGCGAAATTTTGCAGAGGTATCACGGTACCAAATGTATATCAACAACTGACCTAGCCTATGGTTATTGGCAAATTCCGCTGGCCGTAGAGTCTCGACCGAATACCGCTTTCTTGTACGGGTCGAAACTCTATCAATTCTGTCGTATACCCTTTGGGTTAAAAACGGCAGGTAGCGGATTTATCCGAGCCTTGAATTTCGCTTTGGGTGCTGAAGTTGACGAATTTCTAACGTGCTACATCGACGACTTGCTAATTACTTCGACGTCGTTTGAAGAGCATCTTAGTCATCTTGATCGATTGTTTCATAAGCTGCAGTCCCAGAATTTCACCTTACGACTGGATAAATCGCATTTCTTTCGAGAAGAAGTCGAGTTCTTGGGGTTTGTTTTGTCGATCGATGGGATTAGGCCAAAACCGGATCGGCTTGAAGCTATACGCAAGTTCGCCGAACCGAAAAATCGAAAGGAGCTGCAACAAATAATCGGTGTTTGCACCTATTATCGCCAGTTCAGTGTCCGACATTCAAACTTGATAAATCCCTTTCGCCCGCTGTTAAAGAGTAAATCTGTTTGGATATGGTCACCGGAACATAGTCGAGCATTCACCGCTTTAAAGAACTCCTTCGCTGATAGCATCATGCTAAAACACATTCTTCCCGGTGTTCCCTTTAAACTTCAAACGGACGCTTCGGATAAAGGAATAAGTGGGATCTTATATCAAACTAATCTTGAAGGAGAACACGGCATTATATCTCTCGTTAGTCGTTGTCTCAACCCCGCCGAGATAAATTATAACACGACAGAGAAGGAACTGCTGGCTATAGTATATGCAATTGCTAGATGTCGCGTCTATCTTGCTCGTACCTCGTTTAGTGTAATCGCAGACCATCAGGCCCTTACATTTCTGAACACTACTGCGTATCATACGGCTCGATTAGCGCGTTGGAGCATTTATCTACAGCAGTATACTATGCTTGTCATGCATTGCACCGGTCGCGATAACATCGTCGCCGATTTTTTCAGTCGTAATCCTGAGAGTAGGTTTGAGCCTGAGGAAAACACTCACCGTTTAGTCATCGCTGCTCTTACTTTAGACCTCGATATGACAATGCATAAAGATCTCACCGAACCGAATACGCTTTATAAACTAGCTTATCGTTACGATGAGCTACCTCCCAGCATACGTCAAGATCTGCAGACTATTCGTGAGCGACAAAGGGAAGATCCTTATCTCGCCGAGATTATCGCGTCGATTGAGAAGGAACAAGCCATTCCTTCCTATCAAGTTCACCAAGGGTTGTTATTTAGATTGAGTAAAAATAGACAAAACTGGCAAGTTGTCGTGCCTGCTGTACTCGCAAGTCGACTGCTCGCCTTTACCCATGAAAAGCTTGGCCATCCGGGAGTAGCCAAAACTTTGGCTTACCTTAAGATGCGCTTTTTCTGGACAGGCATGAATTCAGATGTAAAAAAATTCGTACTATCTTGTGACCTGTGTCAACGCGTCAAAAGTCTTAATGCTTCTATGCAAGGGGAATATCAAATGGTGCCTGCAAACAAACCTTCGGATCTTGTAACCGTGGATTTTTACGGTCCGCTTCCTCGTTCTATAAGGGGTGTTGAATATGTATTTGTCGTTCTCGACGCGTATTCCAAATATGTGAAGCTCTACCCAATTGTAAAGGCTAATACGCGAACTGC
Organism: Perithous albicinctus; assembly: GCA_964016905.1. Lineage (NCBI taxonomy): Eukaryota > Metazoa > Arthropoda > Insecta > Hymenoptera > Ichneumonidae > Perithous > Perithous albicinctus. The sequence goes on along the minus strand of OZ024688.1, from coordinate 20,862,711 downwards.
ATTAAAGAAAATAGTCGAACAATATATTCCAGAGTTAGGACGCCCTTCTCGAATTTTGTCAGATAATGGATCGCAATTCACTTCACCTGTGTGGAAGGCCAGGTTAAGGCAAGAAAATATTGAAGCTATTTTCTCCTCTATCCGCCATCCGCAGAGTAACCCGACCGAACGCGTAATGCGCGAGCTAGGTAGGTTACTGCGCACCTTATCATCGGATAAACACACTCGATGGGCAAGATACATACCAAGAATAGAAAAATTTCTTAATGTGACTGCGCACACAAGCACCGGCTTTCCCCCTCACGAGTTACATTTTGGAACACGAGTGACAGAAAGAATCGACGAGTTGTTACCCTTTCCGCCCGTCAATGATATAACTCATAATGAGAAAATAGCCTTGGCAGAGTCTCGAATGAAAGTCTACTTTGAATACCGCAAACATGCCCAAAAAAGTATCTCTAACGTCCCTCTTGAGGTCGAGGACCTTGTACTCCTAAGAGTGCCTGTGCAGTCTAACGCTCACGACCGCGTCAGTAAAAAGCTTTTCCATTTGTTCCAAGGACCGTACCGAATTAAAAAACTGATTCGGAAAAATGCTTACCTGTTGGCCGATCCGGATGATTCAAACATAATAAAAAATGTGTATAATCGATGCAGCTTGAAAAAATATCATAAACCTGATTGACCTACCTGTGTGTATCGGTTTTCAGATCTCAGAGGCGATGTGATTGTGTATTAGAATGTATTGTAGATTATTTAGCTTCCGAATTAATCCGTGCGCTAAATAAGGGGGATAATTGTAAGGTGCAAGCGCATCCTTTATCCTTACCGATCGCCGATATTCTATCGATCGTGAGCCTGGCAGATTTGTACTGCTTCGTATTACCGAATATGCGTATGAGTCCACCGTACTCTACTTTGTATAGTCTAGGTACCGTGAGGAGGAAGAGCGAGTACTCCCCCTCTTCCCAGTCGGTCGCGAACTCGCAACGGTACGTGAAGCACGAGCGTGCAAGTCCCGTGGTCTAATTGTGTAAAAATCGAATCGATTTATTGCGGTGCAATCCGCACTCAAAATTTAAAAATCGTTGTACAAAAAGAATCTAGTGTGTGAGTTTTCGCAAAAAGGTAACTTATTTTTTAAGACTTAAATATATTCCGCCGAGAATTCTTCTCTTGAAAAAGACCCACCGATAACCAGCATTGTAAATCTACAGGTCGGCTGGGCGCATGTATAACGTGCAATCCAGATCCTATATTCACGGGCCCATGTGCCCTTTCTACAAGAGGAAATTTATCAGGAATTATTTCCTGCATTTTTTGGGACATTCTGCTGTTTCTATAAATTGAATCGGATGGACAATATTCGAACATCGTCGAAATTCTGAAGGCTCGTATGCCATGAGGCATATTCGCTGCGCTGACGTCACGGACGGTCCTCCCACCAGTGTCCCCCACCGGTCACTTCGCGGTAGCGAAAGTGTACAGCCAAGACGCATGGACAGCACGGGCCCGGGTCGCAAGATCGATAAGTAGCGCTCATCAAAATATAATATGGATTGCCGTTAATGAACAATATCGAATTAAAGTGAAAATTGATATGTGTGAATCCAGAGTCGATCTGGTCAATTGAATGATAAGGCTCTGTAATGAGGAGTGATAGCGAGTGCCTACGAAATTGCGTGATTATTATTTATGAAATTGCAGAAATGGTTAATAGTTCATTTATTTAATGGAAATTGACGTATTTGAATTTGGAATGATTATGAATTTGATATGCTGGTTTACTCGAAAATATATTTGAATATGGCTTATTTAATTAATTGAAAGTCAATTAATTGTTTACTGGATCCTGAAGGGGTCGTCTTGAACTATGATATGTGATTAAAGGGAATTAATTTGTTCCTCTGGAAAATGGGACTTATCTTGAATTAGTTACTGTTCATTTCTGTAATTGACATTGAATAATCTGATTATTGAAGGATTATAAATTTGATATTCTGGTTTACCCAAAACCATATGTAAATGCATATTAGGTTTAAATATAAGCATTAGTTTAATACGAGGTGCATCTCAGGCGTCTAATTTAAGCGGTATTAAAATATTGTGCCAAGACTGGCCATAAACATTGTCATTAAAAAATCGTCTAAACCAAATCTTGTATTTACCCTTGCCTGATACAAAAGTCGATTGAGGAATAAATTGGTTGGCAAATAAAACATTAATAATTCGAAATTATTACAATGGGCCACAATTGACCGCTTGAACTGTTTGCTGTTGGAATGCCGTCAACATTCCACAACAAGCAGAGATCATACTTTCCGTCAATTGCGTTTTCTCTTAATGATTTAAATCCTGAACCATCAGTCAAGTCGCAAATAAAATCATTGTCACAATTCTTAGACTGTGTATGCATATCTATGTAGCTATGAAGATTTCTTACTTCAAACGCATCGATTAACAGCGATCGTATATCGTATTCAATAAACATACCGTTCACATTCGTACTGTGACATAAATCACACATCAAAACTACAGGATTAGCAAACCAGTCGCCCAAATAATGCGAGCACGTGTTACAAAATCGATGTTTTCTTATGGCTTGGTTGTGTGAGGGCATTAGCGAATTTAACAATTTCGAAAGTAAAAACTTCGTCTTTGGAATGTGGTTCGGTTGGGGTAGAAGAGTAGTCAGCAGTTGCAGCAGTTCTTCCAGGCTTTTTTTCGTCAGTGAATTCACCAAGTAATACTCCAAAACCCGTTTGACGGTACTACCAACGGTATCTTCGCTATCTTCGTAGATTGGCAAATTGAGCCAGTTGTCATCGTTTGCGTCTTGACGAGGTTCATCGAAAATGTAACCGTCGCTATCATCATCGTTATTATCAACATCATCGAGTGATCTTCCCAAGGAAGAAATATTTGAGTCACTTTCCGATGATCGATCTTCATCGGTACGATCTTCCTGTATGTTCGTGTTATCCTACGTAGTAAAAAATAATTATTTTAAATCGGAATGCTACGATTTAAAAAATAGATTTGTTCGATACGTGACAAATTCGTTTGTAACTGTAACAAAAATTTATTTTGTAATTTACAATTTTTTTGTTGTTAAATTAGAAAAGTGATAAAAAATATTAACGGAGAATATTTGTCATACTGAGAAATGAAAATTGTTACCGTAACAACAAAAATTTTCGAATATTCACAAATTAGAGTCGGAGGTTAAAAACCATTTACTTGAGTGCAGCGTGGAAAGTGAGGTACTTCGCGCGCGGTAAACTTGTCTTTTTCATTGTCAAATCAAAATTTACATTTATTGCTAATATTAATAATATCAACAACAATTGTGAAAGTAAGAGAATAACATTTTTTTACAGTATAAGTAATTTACTTTTGTCATTAGTGTCTTCATCATTTAAAGAAAACTGCCCATATATAGATTCGTTGATAATCTACGATTATTTTTGCTTCCTCATTGAGAAAACTATGTGTATGTATATATGTGTGTGCGCGCGTGTGTGTATGACGATAAGGACGTTAAGAGGATACCTGCCACAATTTTTTTTGCCGATCGAGCTGAAGCTTTGCACACAAATCGAGTTACCGGTAAGGCTAAGGTTGTTCGGTATTGAATTTGGTTTGAATCGACAGAGGGATTCTAAAGTTATGAATATTTTCTTTTTTTCTACACAAAATTTTTACGATTTCTATTTTCTTTTTCATAATTAACGCGACATCCAAGACTCGCAGAGAAACGGCCATGAAAGAATAAATAATAAAGTGACGTGTGAACAAAGAAATTCACGAAAGAGAAAATTATTACCTCATCAGATTCATGGTCGGTTAATCTAAGTATTGGAATTGCCAATGTTAGACGTCTTCTTTTCCAACGATTAAGGGTAGTCCGGGGTATACCCACCGTATAACTTTCGTCCTACAGATAATTTTACGAATCGTGAAAAATGACATTAGATTAATATATATATATATTTCTTTTAATAGCATTTATTTAACGTCGCATCAACATCGTGGTTTTTAGGCTAGATTAATATTATTTAAAACGTATTAACCTCGTCTGATTCCTCACGTAAATATCTGTGATACCGACGTTTTACATTCGGCATACTCAAGGATTACGCAGTGGACTGCAAAGGAAACTAAGGGCTGCGTTGAGATTTTTATTCCGCATAATCAATGCTGCACTAAATGAATTATTTCTGACAGCTAAAGCGCGTTCCTTTGTCGTATCGTATGTTTCACGATATTGCCTTGAATCATGGCAATATGATCCGCTTAGTTTAAAAATCTCGAGATCACGGAAAAATAAAATTTCTACGTTGTCATAGTAATACATTAGTGTTTATTGAATACTGGTGTGGCCTTGGTGGAGATCGAAATTTTTTAAAAGAGTGAAAATGGGAGAACTCCAATATCTCATCGATGGCGATGATGGCTTCTTATATATAGTTTTCAAGCGATCTATAATTGTGAAAACCAGTGACAAGGAGATAACGAAAGACTCCATAGTGAATTTTTTGTACCCTGAAGATGCTGTCCGGCCGAAATGTTATCGGGGGAAAATAATACTGGCCTCAGGTGCGTTTATAATCCTCTTTTCCCATTCGACTATACATCCCACTTAGCACAGTAATATTCAAAAAATAATCATAGATATTCCTGTGAAATAAGGCAATTTTGCCGGAATATTTTGATATCTGTTAACAATATTGTTGAAATATTATAGCAGACTCGCAATGTCTGCTCAGAATATTGCATATAATATTTTAAGTATATTACAGAATAATATTGACATTATATAGTAGAAAAATATTGCAGAAACATAAAATAGTAGGTTTCGATACAAGTGCGAAATGAGATGCGTGTATAGGCGAGTACTGAAAACTTCGTACGAGCCACACGCATCATTTCGAATGTGTATCGAATACTATTTTTTTTCAACAAATGCATGAAAAAGTTGCCCCGATCTCTCATACGCTGAAGTTGGCGCGTCAAAAGGGATATATTGGGCTTGTTTGCGCGGCCACCATGCGCAGAACGTTGTGCGCACATCTGGCATTTTATACGAAGTCAGACTACCGAAACGTCAGAAAAGTGCCAAAATATGCACGCTCCACTGTGAAATCAGGCACTTTTTCATGCATGCGTTAAAAAAAATAAATGAACAATATTTCTTACCATCAAACTTAACCAATAATTAAAGTTATGCTTATAACCAAGCTTTAATCTAATACCAACTGAATAATTAAACTTTTCTGCAATATTCTATTTTAAATGTGGGTCTGTTCTTGAGAGACGATACAAGTGCTATTCAACTCTCTAATATTTCTCGAATCCTTTAGAGAACGAAGACATTTTAAAAGGTTGGATGACAGGAATTATTCAAAAGAGACAGCGCAATGATAAACCAGCCGTAAAACGACTTTTACAACAAGACCCCGGTAAATCGAAGAGCAGACGACGAGATGCACATAAACAAAAAGATTTGGAGATGGAAAGCGAAGAAAATAACGTGAAAACCGGTACACCAAAAATCAAGCCGAGTCAAAAAGAGGATAAAGTAAATTAAATACTTGTTTTACTAAACAATTATGGATTATTACGCCTACGAAAAAATATCATTGTAAAAGAATAATTACTTCAAGTTGTTTCTAGTACTGCAAAACGTATAAATTTGTATTTGTATTTCTGCCAACTATAATTAGTCATAATTATTTATTTAAAAAAAGCTTGCAAAGTTTATGAAAGGAACTTTTTCATTAATATTTAGTTTCAAACCATTTTTTCGAAATTTCTTTATTTTTGTTAACTTTAATCCACTTGATCAATTTTAGTCCATTTGTAGATCATTTTTGCCCGATTTTCGTAATTTTCGCTTATTCACTTAAAAATATTGATATCTGATACAGGACTTTTGAGAATGTTTGCAAAATTCTAAATTCTGGCTAACAATATGTTGGTTTTAAATATCATAATTATATCAAATGTAAAATAAATCTAATAAAAATTCTAGTTGCCTCTTTGAGTTGGAGCAATAACATAAAAAAATGTCTATAAAATGCGAGAGGTTGAGGGTCAGACCCAAGTTGAATCGGTATGCAGTGCCCCGTATTCTATTAATACCAAATATTGTACGTTTACACAGATGCTGAACCGCAAAAAGATAGGTTCAATTCTAGCTGCAAAGATGTTACTTGCTGATTTGCAATCAAATACGAACTCCCAGCAAACAACGTTCTCTGGTATAACGCAAATCCGAGCTATTGAAGCGAAGCAGCCACTGAAAAATAATGAGTGTTTAGTTAAGTTAAAAGAGAATGTGTTTTCTGCACTCGTCAATGCAGAGTCCGTTGTGAAGTCGCTACAAGAAATTCGAGATGTATGTACCGGCTTTCTTAAGCAATAATTCCTTTTTTCAAATGCTCCTGTTCGGAATCATAATTCATAGATTGGATTTTTACCGATATATTTCGAGACGGATATATTTTCGGATTCTTAGCATTGGAATCTTTATATGTGAAGAGAAAAAAAGTGAAAAATGGGAAAAAGGAACATACTTGTCATTTCACCAATTTCGGTCATCTATGCACCGATTTTGGAAACGTAATGTACCGGTTTACGTAAGGAGTGGAGAGTTTGGCGAATCGGATGATGATACTTCAGTTTTTTATAGAGTATTTTTTGTAACACAGACAAATTATTGTTAATACAACCATGAAGATTTCAAAACAAAGTGACACTTCGAAAAATCACGATTAAATACAGGCACAAAATAATTGTATCCGCGAAAAACGTATTAAAGTATTGAGGGTGGCCAAATCGGTACAGAGGTCACAATAGGTAATTTTACCCTATATGTATAATGGTAGGATCAACTCGAGTAATTGTGATAAAGGATATAAAAATAGACAGTCGTTGACCTTTTTTAATATTTTTTTTTAAATAACACTTCTAGAGACTGGTAGTTTCTAATGATAATGCGTCGTCAATTGCCACCTCGTACGAATTAAAGGAATCCGATGAAAGATTGATTAATTACAAGAATATAAGGTTCAACTCTGCGATTTTTTGTGACAATGAACTCAGTTGACCCTCGACATAATGAATACATACTGAACATATATATTGGGAAAAATATGTGAGGCATTCCACCGGTTATCGACAGGGTCGTGACACTCATATTTTTATTATTTTTTTTTCCTTTTGAGATGTCGTAGGGTAATATAAAAAATACTCCAGAATGTATATCAGATTTTTTTTTTCAATTACGTTTTTATAATTACCTAAAATTTCAATTTCTCAAAAAATACGTTCTTGGTGTGTCAAATCTCGTTTTCACACCTGTTCAAATAAAACTTTGTGCGATACTCGACGGAAAACCTCTTTCTTAGCTCGTGTGATTGCAACACTTGCCTTGGGCTCGTGCTGCAACCTCGCACTCGTGAGAGAAAGTTTTTCCGCACTCGTATCGTAATGTACTATTATATATTCTTCTTTTCCCTGTGCGTAAACAAATTATACTTTAAAGATTTATCAATTCTACTTATTACTATTAATAAAGGACCTGCAAGATTTTAAAGAAAAATCGGCCTTCACACCTACTTCAGAACCCGATGAAATCCTCAAATCAGATTCGTCACCTCCAACTTCACTCCCTGCGCAAAAAATGTCAAACTTGAATGCTCGTGAAGAGGACGACGTAAGCTGCACGACACCTACACCCATAATTTTAGAAAAGAACCGGAAAGAAGACTGCAATCCATCGACGAGTTATGAAAGAAAAGATAAGAGCCCAAATTTCTGCAAAGCAGGAGGGCTGTCATCCTCAGACGATGAGTCTAGCGAAGTAAGGATTAACCCTTTTCATGACACACACACGCGCGCACATATTAGTACAATACGACACAAGTGCAAACAAACTTTTTCTGACGAGTGATGCAATCACACGAGTTCAGAAAACGTTTTTCGCACGAGTTTTATATAAAATTTTATTGCATAACGTGGGGAAAAGGGTTTTGACGCGCGCGAAGCGTGCGTAAGATGCGCTTTTACGCATGGAGTGAAATAAACATAAATACGTCCCGACACTTTTTCTAAACCTCTATTCACTGACATGAAAATCTCGATAAAAATGCGCAAAAGCCAAGCTTCTTGCATGAGAAAGCTATAGCAATAATATATGTCTACCTATAAATAGGAGATACCGCGAGAATTACTAGACCTAGAAACGAAGTCAGTGTTTTCACCCTATCGGAGTCCAGTCCAGAAGCCTACACCCTCGAATCTATCGGAAACAGGTGCAGATCCCGTATTGGTAGATCCCGTACCCGACAATGACTCTGCCAATAAAGAATCCTCCTCGACGGTAGTACCCGATTCAAGGGACCATAATGGCATCTGGACCCTAAGATACACCACTAAGGAGAAAGGAAAGATGATGGCCTGCCCATTTATCGATACCATATGTATATCCCTCTACAGATTCTCAAAAAAACTATGATTCAATTCGAATTTGAGTACCTCACGAAAAGTTAAAAAGTAAAATAATAAACCTCGATAACATTGTGAACATTGATTTTGAATAATAATAATGCTAAAAGTTGAAATCAAATTATTTTAAAAACTTAGTGTAACCATTTTTCTGAAACCTATTTTCTTTATGAAATTTTCTGATTTTTCTAGTCCGAGATTTTTAAAAGACTTTTTTAGTATTATTTAAAGTATTCATGCATTCTTTGAGATTTTGTAAAGAAATTTAACATGTTGGAAACGGTACATGCACGTTTTCATCTCAATGCGACTGCGAAGGCAGCGAAATTACAGTGCGACCGCCTAAGGTTAAATATTATTTTCTGTAATGAAAAATGCTCAAAAAGTCGTAAATATTGGATGTTTTCATAGAAAAGTTTCTTATTACACATAAAAAGTTTCAAGGTCATTTAATAAATTTTATTTACGAAAACAAACCGTTTCCTTTACGGGGAAGCAAAAGTATTTTCACTCCTCCGTGCAGAAAAGTGCACTTTTTCGGTGTCGCACTGAAAAATTACATTCATCACTCGAGAGAAAAACTTCTCCCTAGTATTGAAATGTACCATTTTGCACAAGGCTTCCTGTATGAGGAAGCCAAAATTGATTTTAAAAAAGCTTCCTAATCGAGGTGGCTTTGTGAAAAGTAGAAATTAATGAGGAAACAATGTGCGAAATTCTACTTTGCGACTTCTGAAATAAAAAAAAAAATTTAGTCTGAAATTTTAAGAAAAAAAGGGAAGTAATGAGGAAGCAATATGCAAAGTTCTACTTTGCACCTTCTTTTATATTTGGGACTGAAATATGGTACACGAGTTGACTATCATGTAATAATGTTTAGGATTTAATTTGGTGCGAATCGGTCGAGTGACTCAATTATATGTCATTGCGAACTGTTTAAAAAATATCGTTCGTGGTCTACCTCTCGAAAGGTATCAAATAAAAAATGTTATGAAAAAGTTTCCTCCTTGTGAATATTATGCACTTCAAAAAAATTGATTTCAACATTTTTAAAAACTGTATGTTATCGATCGAAGGTGATTTCACATTGTTAGCTCTTGGTGTCCTGATTATTTTATATTCCGTGACTTTTCTAGGACCTTCCCCAACAGACTAAAATAGAAAATTACTAATTCTCGTTAAAGAATTAAAATGATCAGATAGTCATGCAACATTTTATGACTCTGTTTAGACTGAGCTTGTGAAAGGAAGCGGTGTCCGAAAACTCAAACGAGCCTTGCCAGAATGCTTCTAGAAGCTACATTTAAAAAGACAGCCTTGATTGAATGCTCTTTATCAGATGGAAAAGCTAATGGGCTCGGGCGAACACAAGATAAAGAAAAGCGACTTGGTCTCCATAAAGGAGCTACAGAAGCCATATTGAGTAAGGGTATATCAATACCGCCAACTCACAAAAAAGTCAACATAATATTGACTGATCACGATTATTTTACTACAGCATTTATTCGGAAGTACGCCGAAAAGGAAGGCTGGCGATCTGTCGACGATAGAACGATCAAGGCAAGCTTGCGATCAAAGTTAACCGAAATGAGAAAGCAGCACCAGTTAAATGACGGCTAATTTTGAAATCGATGGATATTGCGTTTATTATAATAATCTATGTCAACGACAATTACAGCGTGACAAATATTTCGTTTATTGAAGTTATGGGTTTATGGGTATTTATTACATTTATTGTTCGTTTTGTTGTAATCGATTTGATTAATACTTCTATTAAAGAATAATTCGAATAAAGAGAGTAAAGGTCTTTGATTTATCATAATGTCCTCCAAGTTTTATCTTACAGTTAGTGACTTACCTGTCAGAATTAAGTAAGAACTGCTGAAAATTATGCTTGTGTATACTACCTATAGCGCAGACACTATACAGAAATGTTATGGATTTTAAATAGAATCCTTATACAATATTTCATTATCGATTAATGAGTAACATTCTATACGTATTCTATTTAAAAAAATTAAACTCATAAAATTCTACAGAGAATATACAGAATATACATGTCCACTTCCTTACAAAAGTTCTATATATACATTTGTATAGATTGTGTATAGAATCCTCATAATATGTTTCCACCTGGAAATTGTATAGATTTCGTATAAAATCCTTATACAATATACTTAATAAGGAACGTACTATAAGCAATCTATTAAAAAAATTAAAATCTTATAAAAATTATATAGAGTATATACAAAATGTATATGTCCATTTCCTTAGAGAAATTCTATACATAAATTTATATAGATTATGTATAGAATCCTCATAGAATATTTCCACTTGGGGTGGCAGAGGCAAGGATCTTCAAAATGTTAAAAGATATGCAGGAACCCATGTAGGAATTGACCATCGGGCCAACACTGGGCAAATATTGTAATTCACTGGCCGATGCTTGGCAATTGTATCTGGGCCAGAGATACAAATGTGACGCGCGGCGGATACTCGGTACCCAACCAACGTTTGGCAACTGTGGCCCAAGATTAAAATGCGTATCTGGCCCAATATCGGACTGACCAACGACGTATTGCTAAGACGCACTTGGCAGTTAACGATGGGCCAGTCAACAAAATGTGACGCGCGGTGGATGTTTGGCACCCAACCATCGTTCGACAACTCCGGCCCAAGATATAAATCCTATTCTGACCCAATATCAGAATGACCAGCGACCGATCGCTGAGCCGCATTTGGCTGTTAATCTTGGGCCAGTCACCAAAATGTGACGCACGGCAGATGTTTGGCCCCCAACCATCGTTCGGCAACTGCGGCCCAATATCAAAATCCCGATTTTGGCCCGATGTCAAATTGACCAGCGACTCGTCGCCAAGACGCATTTGGCTGAACCGTGGGCCAGTCATTAAAATATGTTGAGCGGCAGATATTCGGCAACTAACCATAATTCGGCAACTGCGGCCCAATATCAAAATCCCGATTTTGGCCCGATGTCAAATTGACCAGCGACTCGTCGCCAAGACGCATTTGGCTGAACCGTGGGCCAGTCATTAAAATATGTTGAGCGGCAGATATTCGGCAACTAACCATAATTCGGCAACTGCGGCCCAATATTAAAACCCGATTCTGGCCAGATGTCAGACTGACCAGCGACTTATCGCCAAGACGCATTGGCTGAATCGTGGGCCAGTCATTAAAATATGTTGCGCGGCAGATGCTCGGCAACCAACCATCTTTCGGCAACTGCGGCCCAAGATTAAAATCCGATTCTGGCCCGATGTCAGATTGACCAGCGATACAATACCAAGACGCATTTGGCTGAACAGTAGGCCAGTCTTAAAAATATAACGCATGGCGAATGCTCGGCATCCAACCATCGTTCGACAATTGCGGCCCAAGATTGAAATCAGATTCTGGCCCGGTGTCAGATTGACCAGCAATCCATCGCCAAGCCGCATTCGGCTGAACCGTGGGCCAGTCATCAAAATGTGATTCGCGGCTGATGCTTGTTGACGATAGTCAGACATCGCGTACGGGCCTGGCCTGGCCTGTGAATCAAGCCTGGGCCAGGAATAAGTAATTAATGATTGTAAACATACGTAGTGCATTGGCCACGGTACATACGTGACATATTAATAGTTTCCCAAACTTAGGACGTCGTTTGGCTGATTATGAATAAGTGACAAGTGCTATCCTCTACATTGTCTCGGGCCACGAAAGTACAAGAAATGGAATTTAGGTTGACTGATGTTATATTATTTGCATTGAGCTCCGGCAAAATGTATATGCACAATCGTGGTACGAGGCTTCATAAGCTATGATATAATATTGCCACTTTTTCAAACATTGGCTCATTGCTTGATAAATACTAAACCAACAAATAGAGTGGTAACTGTTTCGACTTAATAGTAGTTCAGTATTGACAATCTTCGGCCAGATTAAACCTATCATTAGGCATTTGCTAATACAAAAGAGATGGCTTCCATTATCGATTAATGAGTAACATTCTATACGTATTCTATTTTAAAAAATTGGACGGTATGGAGTTATGCATATAAGCGTATTCCCAACTCGATCCAAACATTTGAAGGACAATCTCTACCATTTAACGTAAGCTGCGACAAACATGGGTTCAGGAGTGGAATTGTTCCAGCATAGGAATATAATACAGCAAATATCAGCAAGGAATGACTCAACACTGGAGAAAGAGCGGGAGGATGATTTTTCGGGATACAAAATTATCGTCATTTATAACAGACCAATGTTAAATTGATATCTGCCCGATAAACTGTAGACAATATTAGGTGTGGCTTTTAAAGAGGCAGGAAACAGCATCTTTTATTACCTTGTCGCTAATTTAGAAGAGGTCGCAACCTCTCATTTCGACAAGTAATAAAATCACAAATGAATATATACTGTAATGGATATTGAAGAATGAAAATTTCATACATTCAATATTGGACTAAACACAAAGATATTCTGTGGATTCGGAACGTTTTTATTAAGTGTGTCATTTATATGATCAAAAAGTCCTTAAATGTATTTCGAAGTAATTGATACATTTTGAATTAGTATAACTAGCACTGGCAGTCATATAAAAACTAGGAGACATTTGACTGAAGATGCAAACCGTAATAAAAAAAAAAACAAAACATCACTTCAAATAAAAAAAATTAAAGCAAAACGAAACTAAAGGCATTTTTTTTTAATCAGTCATTGCAAAATCACAGAAAAATATAAAATGAATTAACATTGGTGAATATATGATTCTTTAAATCTAAGTTTGGCATGTCACTTAAAATTACTAAGGTACGAGAAGCTTTGATTCCTTTTAGTTTGGCCGGCTTTTGATAAGTCATTTTTAGAATAAGACTTAATATAATCGCTTAAGCTTTCACAAGCTTAAAAAAATTATTAGAAAGATATTAGAAAAAAGAAAAAAAAGGAATGCATGAAACGAAAGAGGGAATATAATATGTCATGAACACCGATACGACATTAGAAACCTCTCTTAAGGAGAAAAATCGATAATCTGTGGGCCCATCAACATAGAAACCTCCCTTAAGGGGGCTGAGTCACCTAATTTTTTTTTATTTGTTATTTTTTTTTTTTTTTTGCGAATTTTTTCATTTAAATTTCAGATGCATTTCGTACTCATGAAATACAATCAGTTTACTATAATTTAAAAAAATTTCAAAGCCATATAGGCCATCTGAACCCTGCGACACCAAGTAAAAATGTTTTCCCTTGTCACATGTTTCGAAGCGAAGGCCTCAACGGATCTGCATTTCTGACGTTTCATTTTCTTCGTAACGAAGATAATTCTGGTATGAGTGTAGGAATTCAGGATGCAAGGTAAAATAAAATTTTCGCATGCGATTCTTTAACTTTTTTTTTTAACAAATGAGAAAAAACAGTTTTTTTTTCACGTTTTAGCGCGCCATAATGTTTGGGGACCATCAATCAAAAATTCCTACGCTCATACCAGAATTACCCTCGTTACGAAGAAAATGAGACGTCAGAAATGAAGATCTGTTGAGGCCTCCGCTTCGAAACATGTGACAAGTGAAAACATTTTAACTTGGTGTCGCAGGGTTCAGATGGCCTATATGGCTTTGAAAATTTTTTAAATGGTAGTAAACTGATTGTATTTCATGAGCATGAAATGCATCTGAAATTTAAATGAAAAAATTCGCCAAAAAAAAAATTAAAAATTAGGTGACTCAGCCCCCTTAATGTGTCTTTTATAAGTGTAATATTGTTCCTTAATTATTAAACGACTAAACGACAAGAAATACTCGAACTGCGTATTGCATCTTAATCGCTCGTAACCGGGACAAAGTAAGACGTTCTGGATCAAACGCTAGACGAACGCGCTTTTTTACCACCCTCCCGGTCACCAGCACCAGATAGCCACTTGCCAACTGCAGACCGGATGATAGCTGGATCACAGAAATGCACATCCAATAAGATGTCTGTAATAGATAATTGAACGAAGCAATAAGTGAAATGAAGTTTGAGTAACCACAAAGGGGTCAAGTTACTTGTGGCCGTCCGCATGAAAAGGGCCCATTTGGACGGTATGGAGTTATGCATATAAGCGTATTCCCAACTCGATCCAAACATTTGAAAGAAAAAAAAAACCTATACGTTCAGCAATTACGAAGTTATTCGCTTCCAAAGCCCAGAAAATGTGAGTTTTAGGAAATGTTTGTTAAAAGTTTGTGAATAGGATTGTTTGAAATTAAATAGATTATCGTTGGAAACAAACGGGGGCACTATATAGAAGAAGAAAATCTATATTACACATGTCTGGAACTAACGGGTAAAAATGGTAAATTTTTACCGCAACACAAAAAATGCGAATATCTCGAAAACTAGAACCGACCAAGTGGGCTCTTTTCATGCTGACGGCCACATTTTATCAAGTTATCAAGCTTAATACATTATTAAGTAAATCGTTGAAATACCTTTCATAATGGCGAATGCGTATGTTGCGCTGTAGTCTCTCTTACCCCCCCCTCTGACTTTCCGTCCGGATCCACTGAACTGCAGCTGAACGGATTTCGAAATATACTCTGTCAAAATCTTAGAGACCGAATCTTTCAAGTCGCGACCACCATTCTGCATGAGTAGCATCCAAGTTTTCTGAAAAATGATTTATTAGAATTCGAAAATCCATCGCCTTATATAAGTGTACCGATTATTTTTTACCATCGCCTTTCGACACTCATCCTCTTCGCCGAGCTTTCCCTCCATGGCGTCGAATTCTTCAAGGGTGCAGCGTTTTATTTCATCTACTCCCAGAGTTTCTTTGCATTTGGATATGGTTTCACCTATCGACTTAAGGCTTGCAGACGGTACCACAACTCGAAGCAGATTCTTGAATTGACTGCGGACCTCGAAGAGCACGTTTTGCTCAACACGACTCATTTTCTTTCGAAGCCTTGTTTCTACCGCAGTTAGCAAGTTATTCAAACAGGATACTTCGTTAGGAGGGTGTTGATCTGAAAATTATTTTTCTTTTAGTAACGAACAAAAAAACTTCGAACGGTCACGACGAATTGCATGCTCAATAAATACAAAAAATATATTAGGGTGGTTGAAGAAAAATCAATATTTTATTCGCGGGCCTCAACGGAAAATGTTAGTACATTATGAAAAAGTAATTTTAGCAAAAGTTGGATGGTCTAAACATTTTTTTAGATACTTTTCTCTATTTTTCGTTGATAATCAGGATATTACATTTTTTTTTCTCCCAATGCAGAAAGTGTTAGTGCTTGATGGAACTGTAATTTGTTCAAAATTTTGAAGCTCAAAATTTATTTAAAAACTGCATCAAGTAACTTTTGGGGAATTTCAATTATGTTCTTACTCCGGAACTTTGATAGGTGCTACTCTGATATTTTTTTTATATATATACATATATATATATATATGTGTGTGTGTGTGTGTGTGTGTGTCAGCGCAAAAAATGTAAACATCCATAACTTACGAACGACACGATGCATCGAGCTGAAATTTTGCATACAAGTAAATTAGTAATTCCTCTTTGATTGATGTGATTTTTAACAAAATTTATCCACATATACCGATTTTATAGAATTTTTAATTTTTCGAAACAATTTTGTAATTTCTCTAACTTTCGTAACAGTTCGACGATTGTGTTAAATAGTGCTTCATAATTGCGGGTTCCTATTGTGCTAAATAGTGCTTCATAAGTCGATCTTGTTTGGTATTGAATTTCAACAAAATCGGTATAACGGTTCGGATTTTACATCATTTTGAAATTTTCGTAATTAAAAAAAAAATACTATAACTCGAGAACGGTACAAGTAAATAATCTAAAATTTTGCATGAAATTTAAATAGAGTGCTTCAATGTTTAATGCTAAATTTAGTCGAAATCGATAAAGTAGTTAAGGTTTTATAGAAATTTCCGTTTCGTATTTTTTTTAAAATGCTATAACTCTAGAACCGTTCAAGCAACTGATCTAAATTTTTGCATAAAACTTAAATAGAGTGTGTCAATGTGTGACCCTCGAACAAAAGGTTATAGTACAAATTTGACGCAAATCCGTCGAGCGGTTAAAATTTTAAGGCGTTTTTAAAAATGTCGGTTGCTCAGTAGCTCGCGCAAATTATGAGATATTTTATGTTCTCGTAGTGAAAAAGAAGTAAACCAAAGCTGCAAAGTCGAACTTTGCACATAGCTTCCTCATTATTTTCCATTTGCACAAAGCTTCTTCTATGAGGAAGCCACCGTTGATCGACATACTTCTACATAAAGAATGCTTTGTGCAAGGTGGAAGATAATGAAGAAGCTATGTGCAAGGTTCGACTTTGCAGCCTTTTTTTCTATGACTTTAATTTTTTAAGATATATTGACTAACATTTTTAAAGAAGGTTAAAGAAATACACAATTTTCCGTAATATTAGATTAAATAATCTGAACAAATTATGAGACAGTACTTTCAAGTGGTACTAAAATGTGTTCAATTATGGATATAACTGAATTATCTCTTGAGACAGCTTTTAAACATTTTTTAAAGCGTCAACATTTTTAACAAATTATAGTTCTATCAGGCACTAATACTTTCTGCATCCAGATAAAAAAAAATAATATTGTGATTAACTTTAAAAAAGATAGAAAAAAAACCGAAATGTCGCGTGAGCACTGTCTAAACAATTTTCTAGACCACCAAAATTTTGCATAAATTATATTTTCAGAATGTATATTTTCCGTTGAGGTCAGCAAAAAAAAAAATCATCGATTTTTTTTAGCCACCCTAGTGTATGTTGGGCTAGACTGCCTCAAAAAATATAATTTCCAATGCACTTGGTCAATTTCATAATAATTTTTGGATTGATTCCATCGAGGAAGTTGGCATTATGTCTTGGGTAAGGGTTTTTTTTTTTTTTTTTTTTTTTTTTTTTGCAGAAGTGCTCATTTACATACTTACGCGAACTTTAATATATTGGACACCGTTTAGTTTAAAATGTTCTACGACACGCCGAATTAACAAGAATTGTATAAGCTATAAAACGTCCCAAACAGAGTACTGTCCATAGTGTAGAACAATTCGTAGATCCATTTGAACGGGAGATCCGATTTTTCACGTGTTAATCAAATGGAAAATACACAAGGCCGATGTGAGCCACCTTTAAATATTTTTTGCCGAAACTCTCCTTTCATGAGATTTAATATTAGGGTCCAAACTATAGTTCCACGATGTGGCAAAGGACAAATAAATAAAAAGGTTTGTTTTGCGGCAGTCTAATATGGGGCATTCCACCGGTTATCGACAGGGTCGTGACCCTCATATTTTTATTTTTTTTTCCTTTTGAGATGTTGTAGGGCAATATAAAAAAACACTTAAGAATTTTTTTCAGATAAAAAAAAATTGTGTTTTTATAAGTACAGTGGAACCTCTCACATTTTACTTAATGCGGGGACAAGTAAAATGTGAGAGGCTAAGTGAAGGGCTAATCCCATTCACGATGCGGCACGTCCCCTTCTCGCCAGCTTCAATGCGAACCAATGCGAACACTAGAATCGTCCCCACCACTTGCCTACGTAAACTAGCTGGAAGTAAAATGTGAGAGTTTCCACTGTACGTAAAATTTGAATATATTAAAAAGTACGTCCTCGATTTTTTTACAGCAAATTCTGTGTCTAAAAACAAAATTTTTAAGACTAGGCTCATAGTGGGGCGCAGCCTGGAATAGCAGCTAAAATAATTGTATTTATTTCCCCATTTCCATTCTAGTCATAAAAATGTTGTTTTACGACACAGAATTTACTGCAATTTTTTTTTATTCGTCGACGAACTTTTTGAGAGATTCATGTTTGGGGTATTATTCTACATTTTTTAAAATTAAGTTTTATTTTTAGCTTCTATTCTAGGCTACGTCCCAGTATGGACCTAAGCTCAACAATTTTGTTTTTGGACACAGAATTTACTGTTAAAAAATCGAAGACGTACTTCTTAGAAATTCAAATTTTAGGTAATTATAAAAACAATTTTTTTTAAATCTGAAAAAATTCTGGAATGTTTTTTATATTGTCCTACAAGGTCCCAAAAAAAGAAAAAAAATTAGGGTCATGACCCTGTGGATAACTGGTGGAATGCCTCATATAAACCCTGTATACGGGCCATTATTATACACCGATCGGACCACCTTTTACTACGACCATCGTCGATATAGTTGATTTTTTTTAGTCATTCACCTCAATGGATGGAGCATTCTCCATTTTTTTCAAATAAAAAATTTGAAAAAAATGGAGAATGCTCCATCCATTGAGGTGAATGACTAAAACAAATAATCTACTATATCGACGATGGTCGTGGTAAAAGGTGGTCCGAACGGTGTATCATGCCCCATACACTAATAGTATGTTTATTCAACGTTTTATATTGTTTTTGATGTAAAAAGTCTTAAATTTCACTTGAAAATTTCTATCTGCTAAGAAAAAATAACCATCAATTCAAAATTTACCTCCGACCAATTCAGTTGCTGGTTGCAAGCGACGGGTAGAGGCGTCAGTGCGTACGACACCTGTTACTAAGTTCGACCGCGACTGTTTTTCTTCCACGCGCAGTGCATTTATCGACGCCGTAGATTCAGAGCCAGAGAAATAATCCTCGTTGTCATTATATTGATCGATAGCCTCGTCTTCCTTTCTATGTAATAGCAGGTTGGATCCATCAGCATTCTTTGATTCACCTTAGCATAAAGTTGAATTTCCGTTGAGATTACAATGTTCTATAGCGATATATAAAAAATATTTAATATTTAACGAATTAAGAAAAAAGGATGCAAAGTAGAACGTTGCACATTGCTTTCTCATTATTTTTCATTTCTCACAAACCCACCGCTATGAGCAAATATGTTCATAAATTTTGGCTTCCCCATAGTGGAAGATTTATGAGAAACGAAAAATAATGAGGAAGCAACACGGTCTACTTTGCATCCTTGTTAAAAACAAATAAATAAATAAATGCTTTGTATAATTGTATATGTATATGAGGTATTCTTGGCCAACTGACTAGGCCTTGAACCCTGACCCTCTCCAATTCACTCGATAATTTTTTTTTGGCTCTATATGTTTAAAAAAAACACTCCAATTTAAAAAAAAAAAAAAATGTCAAATTTTTTTTTTATGAATTTTTGAAAAAAAAGTTTTGGCCCCAATTTAAAAATTCCAAAAAATTCTGTGTCAGATATGAAAATTTTCGAGCTTCGAGCCAAAGTGGGCAGACCATTTTGGCGCGTAACTTCTTCGAAAAAAAGCTTTAAAAAAATCGATAAAAATGTCTATTATTATCCATAATGCAAGAATACTTTCGACTTTATCAAACTTTTTTTTTCATCGAATTAAAAAAAGCGTATATTCTATTTAATATTTATAATTAATATTTTTTATTAATATAAATATCGATTTTTTTTAAGTTTTTTTTTCGAAGAAATTACGCGCCAAAATGGTCTGCCCACTCTGGCTCAAAGCTCGAAAATTTTCATATTTGACATAGAATTTTTGAGAATTTTTCGGAATGTTTAAATTAATACTTTTAATGATTATTTATATTAATTAAAAATATTAAATAGAATATACACTTTTTTTAATTCGATGAAAGAAAAAAGTTTGATAAAGTCGAAAGTATTCTTGCATTATGGATAATAATAGACATATTTATCGATTTTTTCGAAGAAGTTACGCGCCAAAATGGTCTGCCCACTTTGGCTCGAAGCTCGAACATTTTCATATCTGACACAGAATTTTTGAGAAGTTTTGGAATTTTTAAATTGGGGCCAAAACTTTTTTCTTTTCAAAAACTCATAAAATAAAAAAATTTCGAAAAAAAAAATTCAAAAAAAAATTGGAGTGTTTTTTTTAACATATAGAGCAAAAAAAAATGATCCAGTGAATTGGAGAGGGTCAGGGTTCAAGGCATAGTCAGTTGGCCAAGAATACCTCATATTTTTTTGCTTTCTTTTCACACTTCAATTTATTTAGTGTGAGTTGATCTGAGTTAGAGAACATTAATTTTTCAAAAAAATTAAAAATCCCATAAAAACCGAACCTATTAGTCGATTTATCCCTAATTCAATACCAGGCGTTCTTTGACACAGTTTTATTTGGAAAAACATATTTAGCTGGATAGCTAAAAATTTGCGAGGACTAGATCGCGGACAGACATTTTTCGAACAATGTAAATTTGAATAAAATTTGAACAGATGTTTGAATTTTTTTAAACTTCATAAACAAAGTTGTCTACCTGCCCGATATATATGCCAAGTTTCAACTCGATCGCTAAAGCGGTTTTGTGATATAATGATTTGAATTTTACATGCCACACACACACACATCCATGAGAACATTTTTTCTAAACCAGTTATCTCGACATTTTGGACCATTCTGAGTGCCCTGACATATAAAATGTCACGAAAACAGAGCTTCCTCTATGAGGAAACAAAAAAGAACTTCTGTTGGTGAAGATGAAACATTGCAACATTATCACAAGAAAACTAAAGGTTAGAGATAAGATAAAATATTGATATAATTGTTGCATATCGTACCTACGATTGGAGGCGGTATCTGCGATCGATGCATGAAACTCTCGACCCTGGCGGGATCTACACCGTCCACCAATCTGTTAAGACGCCGGATTCCTTGCTCATAATGTGCTAGAATAGTAACCAGGGTGACAAAATATATGAATTTTCGAGGTTGGTTTGCGTGCGTGTTTAGGTACTTTTCTGACTTTGCATAGTCAATCTCTTTATAAGCATGCCACCTGGGTGCAGATCGCTATGCGCATATCTAGCGTGAAAAACAGGGTTCTTGTTCGCACGCCGTGCGAAAAAAGAAATTTTTTCATGCATTTATTATAAAAAATACTGTTCGGTACAAGGCCGAAATGATGCGATTGGGCTCGTACGATGTTTTCAGTACTCACTTCCGTCTCGGTTTCGGCGACGCCTCCGCCTCGACTCGGGTTCGTGCTGAAACAACCATCGTACGCGCCTAACAACGCATCATATTTCGTCCATGTATCAAAAGGTAATAATTCATATGTTACGGAATAAGAGGTTACAATGTAAGAAAATGTTCTTACTTGCTTCAGCCATTATATCAACTTCATGTTTTGCCCACGATTTTTGTGAATTTTTTCCACTCTTCACATAGTCCTCTGCAAATTGCATGTTATTTCCCGTCGGCCAGTAACAATACCACCTTCGTTTTTCGCAGACAAGCCAAGAACGTAGGGCAAGCTCAATTGATTTGCTCCCTTGGTCGTTGAACTCGACAACGACGTGCGTTGTTTCATCATCCAAAGAACTGTAATATAAACATTTCAAACACAATTAGAAAACCCATAAAAATCCTGCATGTAAAATATACCAAAACGAAGTAATTTATAAACACAATCTGTGATTAAACCTTCTCAAGAAAAAAGTACTCACCGTAATTCCTTTGACTTTTTGGGTGCGTTGTCCCAGTTATTATTAGAACTTGCCATTTTGGAAAGGGAACCTAGGGAGGTAGATAAGAACACGGAAATCAATTAGTTACGTTGGTAGACCCTTATCCTTAATACAGAATTGTCTAGTAAGCGTTTGCTGTTCGCAAAACTACGATGTTTTAAAGTGACGATAATTATTATTAAGCTAAAAAAAATATCGAGTATTGTATCTAGTTTAAAGTAGAAAATATTGAGTTCACTAAGTACGTGCACATTTATCTCATTAGAAAAATTCACCAGAACTACATTGCAATTCAAACTGCATTAAAAGCCCGAAATGTGCCATCATAGACATTAGGGTATTTAAAAAAATCACTTTTTTAAAAAATGTTCTCCCACCATACGTTAAAGTGTAGATTTTGATCTTAGAGTAAACCTTGCAAAAGGGCGACACTGACAAAAAATTCTAAAAGGTCTTTGTTTATACCCAAAAAATGCGGCACCTTTAAAACTTAATTGTAATCGTCCTCTTTTTGCGAAATGCTCTTATAAATTGAAAACAATAATTTTACCAGGTGGGAACTTTTATTGTATTTTACGTACTCTAAAAAAAAGAAAAAAAAATGATTTCTTTTTTTTTAATATATATATATATATATATATATTTTTTTTTTTTTTCGATAAAAATAAAGCGTAATCTCTTTTTTTCTACCTGTTTTTACTTACGGACAGAAAAATCGTATTTTTTTTAAACTACATTTTTTTTTTAAATCATGGTTTCTTCTACTTACATAATGAATAAAAATACAGATTTTACAACTTGAAAAATGGAAAATTCTGTTTTTTCTGTCTTAAAATATAAAAAACGGTTTTTCGGAATTTTCGGGTTATGAATATATATATATATATATATATATATATATATATTCTTTCAACCTTTTTTAAATTATGTTTATTCTATAACATTCATGAATTTTCTCCTGGAACTTTTGAAAATCGTAGAGATATAATTTGATAATTCAAAGTATTTATTGAGTCGCAAGGTTCAGAATAATTGACCACCAAAATTCACACCGATGAGTTTAAAATAAAAAAATTTCCCTGTCTGCTAGCTAAATTGTAAAAATGGATTATATCTATAAAGTTTAGCGTAGAACTACACAATAAAGAATTTATCATTTTCATTAAGCTGCAGAGCTCAGTGTAGAAATAAAAATAAAAAAACAGACTAGATTAACAAAATTTTTAATGATTTTCCTCTGCGGTTGACTAATATTCTTGAGCAGCTCATTAATACCTGTGAGAACTTTACTCTCTCAATATGTGACACTAAATCTTAAAATGGTTCCGGAAGAACAGAATTTACAACGTTACCGTCAAATCTAACAAATGTTGGCTATCTATATTTCGTAATCTCCGAACGATTTCTAACAGATTTTTGTTCTCGAATAATCGAATTGAATTCGAAAATAGAGAAGTCAAATTACGTTTGAAATTTAAGATCAAAGGTTTATACCGGATTTTTTAGGTTAGGAATCACAATTCGTTAATATATCTGACAAGAAAATCAAATGAACTTCATGAATTTCGAGAATTTTCGGAAACCGTGTGCTTTAAATGAAACAACACAAAAATCTTTGAACACTGTGCTAAGAAAGCACTACAATGTTTACCTTTATTAAACCTTATGCAACCTGTACACACGAGAAGAATACGCAGCGTTCGAGAACTCGGCAGAAACACGGCGTGCGTGTGCCGGCGTATGCCTTTGACCACTTCCGGAACAGTTTTGAGGCCGTACCGGCTAACAGGACGAGGACGCTATAATGTCGGCTTCTCGCGCCCACTAGCAGTTTCTCCTGCATCTAATATGCTTCAAACATTTTCTTGTGTATTTTCCAATTTAATTAGATATTACAAAACGTTTCTGCAAATTCTAAAAATGTATGAAGCTCACTGGATTTCCTAGTCAGTTTGATTACCGAAAAGTCTCATCCAAAAAATTCTGACAAACTATTATTAACCCTCCGTGTGTACACTATATTTTTCGAGACACGTTGTGTAAACTGGGTCTTTAATGCCAGCTTAGGTTTTCAAAGTTTTCTGGATTCTCAAAATATCGGAAAAATCAGGGTTCATTCTGAGAGTGTCTACTATATTATAAAAAGAATCAGAAAAGTTCAATGTATAAAAGTTTTTTAATAAAAAATTAAAAATGTTTCGTAGAAATTTGAAATCGAAATTCCGGCTGTTCCTTTAAAGACCCAGTGTACGCACGGAGGGTTAATACTTTAATGAAAAAACAGGATTTTCCATTTCTCAAGTTGAAAAATCTGTATTTTTAATTTTGTAATTAGAAGAAACCATAATTAAAAAAAAATTAGTTAAAAAAACACGATCTTACGTTTTAAGTAAGAATAGATAGAAAAAAAAGAGATATCTCATTTTCTAAATCGAAAAAAAAGACTTTCAACCTTTTTTCAAATTCTATTTATTCTATAACATCAGCTAGACTTTTTTTGGCCCTATGAATTTAATCAAGAAAACCTCCATGAATTTGTTGCTTTTTGTAATTCACTAGAATTTTTGTGATGTCCAAGTAGAACGGTAAATGACTCTATGTATTGTATACATTCACATTAAAATCTCAAATATATATATAAATATTTACACCTTTGTTTCTTTAGGTATTCTTAGGGTTGGGATTAGGATTCTTAGGATTACAGAATAACAATGGGGCCTCAAATTTAAATTAGACTCAGTCAAATAGATTTCGAGATGTTTTTGTGTTTTCTCATCAAATAAAAAAAAAAGTGTTAGTTAGATACACGATTTATGAGTTTATAAGTTTTTTTTGTAACAAAAATATTCATTAATTCTGAAATTTATAGCGTTTATAATATTCACACGCTAAATTGCTTATTCATACGCGCCGGAAAACCCCAAGTTCACCCGAACTGGATTACGACGTCACGATGTTGTTGATACCATTTTTTATGATTTAACAAAATGAATAATCATGGTTTTTTTTTTAAATCGAAATCAAGGTTTTCTGCGAAAAACATGTAAAATCCTGTTTTTTCTACTTATTAAATGAGTACTCATGTTTTCTTATTTAGAAAATAAAGAATAATGGCCGTTCGCGGTTGTTCCAAACGTAGAGTAAATAACTGCCGATAATAATATAAATAGTCGCGGTTAGTGACTTGTTAAAAATTTGGCTACTTACATGGTTATTTTCCGTGCTCGCATCACTAGCTATCATTCAACCAGTGTCAACCAGTATTTACCGGAATTTACTGATGTCTTTACGGATTTGTCCATACATTTTTTTTCAGAATATTAACATTTTTTGAATTAATAATATAAGACTTCAAAACTAAGATCAATTCATCATTGCCTTGCCGCACTCATTGATCAGGAACGGTTTTGAACTTCTCGAATCTCACACTGGATCTTGTCCGATTATTAATCATGTAGCAGTGTAATGGCGTACGATGATTCATCGATATCGAACTTTATAACTTTCCTTTTAATAGTGGACAATAGATATTTTTTCATCTTTCTTGAACTGCGTCCCAATTTCATTATTCCAACCTCCGTTGATGAACACGGTTTGCAGAATACTTCCTCTTGCAATATTTCGATTTTGTATCCATAGAAAACTGCGGTCTCGCTCGATGATTCCATGTAAATGTCGCTCCAATTCGTAGGCAATGTAATGTTTTCAATGCGCACTATTTTGTTGTTTTCGGTAACCACAATATTATCAGGCTCAGAAGTACTAATGAAGACGTTCCCTATTTTTATTCTTGTCCTTGGTTCATCGTTGTCTTTCATGTCTTTGCAATAATACTTGGACAATTTTGGCGCTCGCTGGATACCATTGTTTTGGGATGACTCCACTTCCGACAATCTGCGAACCAATTGTGACAGTGGTGCACGAGGAGTTCGTATAAGCTTTTTTAGTTTGCCTAAGTAATTTTCGAATGGAAACGACGAAAACGCTGACAATGGCATTTGCAAATTGACAACATCGTCTGCAACGTGAATAAGATTGTGCATATTCATCGTCTGGCAGCAATCTCCATAATATCTGGGCATTCTATGGAAAAATTTCCGCAAGAACAATTTGGCTTCTGCTGCTCTATTCACGGCAATTTTGTCATCACAGAGTATCCTACTCGCAGTAACCAGAAGCAAGAAGTGATTGTACACTTTGTCGGATAAGAATTTTTTCATGATCACGCACGCGTACAGTAGGAAGAATCTAGACTGCGTTGCTTTCCAATTAACTAAGTCGCTCAAATCGTATTTTTTACGTTGGAATTCATCAGGTACTCTCGGAGTAACGAACAGATCGAGTTGTTCTTGTAACATTTTTATTGCGGCTGGTGTCATCGTATACTGATCTCGTCTGTTTCCGTTGATCCATTTCTCTAACAAATATTTCATTACTCCCACGCATAGTAAATGCATATAATCGAGCGTTACATGATTAATCAAATCAAACTCAGGAATGTCTATCAACGGTGAAATCAGATTCTTGTGATGGTGATCAGGCTGACTTTTTTCCCGAAACGATTCATTCGTTCGCAGTGGACAATCCATTTCCGGAAAGACACGTGTGTTCGTTCCTCGCGTTTCGCCTTTCACTTCACAACGTTCGCATGAATAGAACCCGGTATGTCCTTTCGTGCACTTTATAAAGCTCCGCGCTGGCGTATCGCAAACGAATGCGACGATTTTGAACTTATAGTGCTTTCCTCCTATGTCAATTCCGTTCTTTATAAGCTCGCTAGCTTCTTCGACAAAGTCTTTTAAGTAGTCATCGGCACGTTTTGGCTTCGAGACCCCACAAAAAGCTCCTACCATTATCGGATTGGTTTGAAAACCTGCCGCGATAACATGTATTAATATCGGCCACAATGTTATGGGCGATCGATCGTATAGGGGAGTTCCATCAACGTTGACTAAAATATAGATAATGTCTTCGGTATATATATCCGGCAAAATCACTTTTTCCAATTGCTTTTGTATGCCGATATATACATACTCTCCAGTTGCCTTTTTATTACCAGCCATTGAA
Organism: Perithous albicinctus; assembly: GCA_964016905.1. Lineage (NCBI taxonomy): Eukaryota > Metazoa > Arthropoda > Insecta > Hymenoptera > Ichneumonidae > Perithous > Perithous albicinctus. Next base: position 20,835,640 of record OZ024688.1, on the reverse strand, counting down.
TGGATTGAATAATCTTTGCCACGTCTAGCAGTGCCGAGGAGGGTTTCGGCCGTTTTGGGAAGTTCCGTAAATCCCTCTTCTCTTAAAATCTTTAAAAGGTCGCTAACGCAAACGTTAGTTACGTGCGATACATGACGCCTCGTCCATTCTCTCAATTTTATGGTCAAACTAGGTGTTTCGTTTTCGCAGTCCAACGCAGCAGCTCCTGTTCCGGACAAATCATCTTGAGAAATTCCATAACTCGACCCACTAGAATCTTGTTCTTCCTGGTCTTCAGAATTTAAATTTAGTGAATTTTCTGTCGTGTTTATCATGCAACTTGTACTACTGTCAGATGAGTGCAAACGGTGATCGATAACCAGCGAGTCATCGATTTTTATTCTTTTGGCTATATCACTATCCTGACTGATTTCGGAATCGTATTCTGTACCACTTGCACTCGATTCATTGTCCAGTGCTTTCTGTACAGCACGATATCTCTTCGTACGAAGTGCGGACATCTTCCAATGAATCAACTCCGGTTTTTAACGCTTGAAGTGAGATTTCTGAAGCAAACGGTTTAACGATATAATGAAAAATAATTTATTACAAAATAATTTTATTTTTTTTTTAACTTCGATAAATGAATGATCGAAAATAATTGAATTACTCAAATCTACTTTAAAAAACACCAACAATGTGAAAAGAATTGTCTTGAGGAAAAATTATTTTATGCGGTAGTTAATTGAAGCAAATAATTTTCCAATTTTTTACTCACCGTAGTTTTGAGATTGTACTGCTGAACTAAGCTGACTGTAAACTTTCACTTTGCAACACCATTTTTTATACGTGGAGTCTCCTATACTCCGCACCTGAAAAAACGTGTTATGAAAAAAACGAGACAACGCAGTAATGTTGGTTCAGCGTTGCGAACTGCAAGCTTCAAAAAATTAAAAAAAGAAATAAGCCTGCAAAGTAGAACGTTTCAAATAGCTCAATGTTGATTTTTTGTACCCTCTCCGATTTCTCCCATAATTGGACACATTTTAGTACCACTTGAAACTACTGTTCTAATTTTTTCAGATAAAAAAATCTAATCTTACGGAAAATAGTGTATTTTTTAAAAGTCAACATATCTTGGAATCTTCAACGAATAGAACAAAAATGTCTCAACATAAAAGTTGTACTTTCATTCAATTTTTCAAATAATTTTATAAAATCGATAACATTGATTTTTCAGAAAAAAAAAACTTTTTTTTATAAACAAAACCTGTTTTATTTGGCTGAAAATATTACAGAATCTTTCTGCCTATGGGTCGATAATGTAAAAAAAATCGCCAGAGTAAGGCACCGACCTAAGTTCCGGAGTAAAAATCATTTGTACAAAGCACTTTTTTTATCGAAAAAATAAGAAGGATACACCTATTTAATTTGCTATTTAAATTGTTCAGATTTTTCCGCACTATGCACATATTTTTTTATATTTTTTTAAAAGTGACATACAAAGAAAAGTGACATATAAAGAAAACCCCATAATTTAAAAATCTGAAAAAATTCTGAAAAATTCGGTTTTACATAAATAAACATTTGACCAATCGCCTGTAGTATATTAATTATTTTTTTCTATTTTTTAATAATTTTTTTTTTTAATAAAAAAAGCTTAAAAACTGTAAGAAGGAAAATCTTCCCCACTTTGACTATAACCTAGATAATTTTGTTATTGAACAAAGTATTTTTCAGAATTTTATCAGATTTTTAAATTATGGGGTTTTCTATGTCACTTTAAAAATATATTTAAAAAAAATGGCCTTAAAAAAAAATTGTGCAGTTGAGGGTCCAACTAAGCCTGTAAAATATAATAAACCAAATCGGAGAGATCGAGGTCAAATCCAGGTCGAAACGGGGTGGAATGCCCCGTATAAATATAATTAAGATTTAAAAAAATGTCGAAAAGTTATATCTCAGGTGAAGTGTTGAAAAAATCTAAAAAAAAATTTGGCACGTGTTTTTCGACAAGCACTTTCGTATACAAAATTACGGAGCCGATCTGAGGTGTCATCGTCAGATCTTGATCGAGATGTCCTGTATACATAACCAAGCCTGCAAAGTAGAACCTTGCGAATTGCTTTCTTATTGTTTTACATCTTTGACGAAGCTTCCTCTATACTTCCTCAAAGGGGTGGCGTTGTCAAAAATATTAAATAATGAGGGAGCAATCTGCAAGGTTCTACTTTGCAGATTCCTATTAAATTATATGCGAACATAATTTATTGTATTCTTATAATTACCTGATATTTGTCGAGAATTGCGATGGTCTCACATATTTTTATTATTGTGAAACGAATACAATTTGCGTCACACACACTCGATGTTGTCGAAACTGTGTCCGAAAATTTTTGGTTAGGATTTCCCGCTGGATGATAACCACGATTATAGCGATCGAATAACAACTTTCCAAACTCGCAAATTAAAGACCGAAAAAGGTTATACTTAATTCTACCCGAGATATTCGAGTAGAGCGATAATGAGCCGATTTCCCTGTTCGTAGACTCCGGAACAAGATCCACTCCGTGGATCCGCTCCGTGGATCCGCTCCGTGCAAGCCTTTGGCGGGGATAAACGAATCGACGTGCACGCGCTGAGTGACGAAAGTGAGAATCAAATTTGGAAACTTCGATGCACGAGAATCGTGTTATTTAATAAAATGAGACATTCTACTTGTTATACATAGAATTGTAAAAAATAATAATGTAAATAGCGAATGCAAATTCTGCCAGTTCTCGACAGCGAAATACATACGTAATCCCAAAATGCATCGAACAATCATGCAAATATGGATAATGAATATAATTTACTCAAGTGTTTCATTAGATTATATTATAACAAAAAATTCTGTACACAATCATGTGAAGTTCATCCCGAAATATGTCTTTAATTTCATTTTATCACATTTTTTAACGCTTTTCCCCACCCATTTACGGCCATAGTCTCCAAGTTTTTCGCATTTTCGAGCCAAGTCGAAAGGATTGAATAGCCGAGTGGTCTAAGGCGCAGAGCAACAGTCAGATGGTCCCGGGTTCGAATCCTGGCTGTGACAATTTTTTTTTTTTTTTTCGAAATTTTATAAAAAAGGGGTAATTTCGACGGTCATTTTCCGATTTTTTGTGACCAAGAAACGACTAATCAAGAATAATTTCAATGGTCGTTTTCTTGGTTATTTGGCTCTTTTCAATGGTTTTTTTGCATTTAATGACCGATCGCTTCTTCGGTCATTTTCGAAGTCACAGGGATTGCTAGGGGTCCATCTACGCCAATATTGACGGGGTCGATGTTTACTTTAAGGGCGGGGGGAGGTCCGCCAGGAGAGCTAGCTATTAGGAATAATGATTTGAAAAATTTGAAAAATTCACCTACATACATGAACATGGGTTCTGTAAAAAAATATATTTTGGACCCAAAAAAAACAAAGATTTTTTTAGCACGGTCGATTTTTTTAGATAACGCAAAAAAATGAAGATAAAAATCTTATATGACTGATTGTTAAGAATGTATATATATAAGCACAAAAAATTGATAGGTCACTCATTAAAATCATGAATTAACTGTTCACTGAGGACAAAATATGGGACAACTATGCCTAATATAGTGAGTTCTACTATGAGGCATTCTCTGTCAATTCAGCCACTTTTTTTCGACCATCTCAGATCTGCCCCATAATTGATTATATCAAAGTACTACTAAAAGGCATTCTATGTGAATTTGTTTAGATGTTTCAATCCAACATTTTAGAATATGCCGATTTTTCAAATGAATATATCTCGGAAACTTGAAGTAACTGAGAAAAAGGTCTTCACATAAAAGTTCTTCACATAAAGTAGTTTTATGTTAGCTCTCGAGTGGACGACTTGAAATAATTTTTACGTTCCGGTATTAACGCTGATTTTTTCTAAAAAAAAGGGGGAAATTGTTTTTTTATTTAAAAAAAAAAAGCCATTTTTTTTTGCTGCAAAAAATTACAGAGTCTTCCAGTATGTCTGACGTTATCGCAAAAAAATCGCCAGAGTGGCACGGATCGAGATTCTAGGGTCAAAAAAATTAAACCACACGAATTAATTTAAAAAACAGAATTGAAACCACACTAATGAATTTAGAAAAATTCATTTGTTATTGCACATGTGTCACATTATCTTAAGGGATTATCAATAATGATAAAAACTAAACGGAGTTTTTGTACTTAAAAAAAAAACTTGTGTTTTTATATTACAACATTTTTTTGTATTTTTTATTATATTTAATAATTGAATCGATTGAAAATATAAATTTGTCATTTCTGTTTCATTTCAATTTCATTTTCAAAAATAATAACGAGTTGATATTAATTATGACTCTTGTGTACGTATGTACAATTTTTTTTTTTTAACAATAAAGTAGTTGATACAGAGGTGATGTGACGTAATTTCGACTATGAGCTGCACGCTCGGTCATAGTCCAAGATTAGGACCAAGTTCGGCACGGATTGCTTCTGACTTTCTGTTTGCAACTATCATGCCAATCATTGACCAGTCTTAAATCGATCGTGAACAAATTGTTTGAATTTGTGAAAATACCACGATATCCCATTAATTGTCCCATTCTTTGGCCGAGCTTGATACGATTATTGGTGCACAACAAAAATAAGGGATTGACGGTCATAGTCCAAGAATATTACCATGTCTGGAACGGATTCTTTCAGCCTGTCGGTTTAAAAAAATATCAATTGTCTTGACATTGCTGAAACATCTATCATACCAGTCATTGACCAGTCTCAAATCGATCACGAACAAACTGTTTGAATTTGTGACAATACGACGACATCCCATTGATTGTCCCATTATTTTGCCGAGCTCGTTACAATTATTGGTGCACGACAAAAAATGAGGGTTTGACGGTCATTGTCCAAGCATAGAACCAATTCTTGCACGGATTTCTTCCGACTTTCGGTTTAAAAAACTATCGATTATCTTGTCATTGCTGCGTCAACTATCATGCCAGTCACTGACCAGTCTCGAATCGATGACCAACAAATGATTTTTATTTGTGACTATACGATGATATTTCGTTAATTGTTCCATTCTTTTGCCGGTCTCGGTCCATTCATTGGTATACGCATTATAGGATAAATTATCCGAGATCATTACAATAACCATACATTTCTGACCCAGTACTTGCCCATGGATAGGTTTAAATCTGGAAGTAAGAGCATTTTCGGTATCGGCCCAAAATTCGGGCCTGTTCTGGCCGATAGACTTGTCTGCTCTCGGGCCAGCCTAGAATACCGAAGATCAACTGCCAATAATGGGCCAATTCTCAACCGATTGTCCACGGCTGGCTTATCGTTGGCATTCGTACATGGGAATCATTAAATGAAGTTAAGAAAACGCTAGGCAAAGCGAAAGCGGACAGACAAACAATAATATCGAAAAAAGGTCGATAATGCTGGAAAAGAAGCAAGAGAAATTCGAAGAAATATTCAATGGGATGAATGCGAGACTAACCAAGGTCGATGAGCAAAAAGTGGAGGTCGGCGGCTTGATGGAGAGACTCAACTGGATGGAGAAGAGCAACGAGATAAGGAAAAAAAGAGAGAGCAAAAATAACATCATAATAAAAGGATGGGAAGTACCAATCGCTCTGATACTGATGAAGGCGGTGGAAAATATGCCGAAGGCGGAACTGGACATCGAGACACAAGTTACTGAAGCAAGGTGGATTGGAACGAACGGAACAAGAGGAAGGATGGTGACAGCCACCTTGCAGAACTGGGAAGAAAAGGGGAACATAATGGCTAAGATGAGCAAACTGAAAGGAAGGAAAATATTCATAGATAATGACGTAACGAGAGAAGAAAGGAACATACAAAGGCAGATACTGACACTTGCGGCGACGGAAAGAGAAAACGGAAACGTAGCCAAAGTCGGCTACAGGAAGCTGACGGTGAGTGGCACGGTACTAGTGTGGAAGGACGGTCAAGGGTTAAGAGAGAGACCTTTTTTTAGCAGACAGAGCTCTGCAAATCTCTGAGCAATCAGAGATACACAGAGCTCACGGAAGCGGGCCCAAGAGCTCTGCCGACCTCTGTAGAAGCAGAGGTCGCGGAAGCGTCAGCCGAAGAAGAGACACAACCGAATAACAGAGGAATAAGAATTGTATTTTGGAATGTAGCAGGACTAAGAAAGAAGAAAGACGATTCGCAATTCTCGGATTATATCAAAAGCTTCGACATCGTGCGATTAACGGAAACGTGGGTGGAGGAGAAATCATGGGAGCAAGTAAAAAACATGTTACCGGAGCGGTACAGATGGAAGTGTGAAGCCGCACGAAGAGTACACCGCAGGAAGAGGTATCCGTGGAATCATCACAGGCGTCAGACAAGGATTGGAAGAGGCCAAGGAGGAAACGAGGTCAGCAGAAGACATAGAAGAAAGAAGAATAATGATAGCGAGGAAAAAATGGAGAACTGTTGCAGTATACAAAATCGAAGAAGAGGAACGATTTTGGAGGGAGATACAAGAAATAATACCAGAGATGGAAGAGGAAAACGTACTAATAGAGGGAGACTTCAATGCGAGCATAGGAGGAGAAGGCAAACTAAGCATAGATGAAGAGGAAAGAACACGGAAGTCGAAGGACGAAACCCTGAATCAGGAAGGTAAGATACTCCTCGAAGAAGCAGGAGAAAGGGGATGGCACATCCTCAACGGCAACGTGTACGGAGACGAAGAAGGACAATTCACATTCATCGGAGCAAGAGGATGCTCGGTAATTGACTATGCACTGGCGAACACAGACACACTAGATAAGGTGCACCGCTTCAAAGTAGGAGCAAGATCAGAGTCAGACCATCTACCAATCGAAGTCACGCTAAATGTGGAGTTTGAACGAAAGGCAGAAACCGAGGATGAAGAGGACAAGACAATTCAGTCATGGACGGAAGATGCTATAACGAAGTACAGAGAACAAACAACGGACGCCAACTACGTGAAACAAGGAATTTTAAAGAAGGGCTCAAAGAGCTAGAAGAGGTGGTGGAGAAGGCCACGCAGAAGCGGAAATACAAAGGACGGACAAACAAGACAGGGAGATACGCATGGTGGGACACAGAATGCAAAAACAAAAAAGCCGAGCTCAATAAATGACTTAAAAAAGCTCAAAAAGACAACATTTATATGGAGACATCCAGACAAGTAAGGAAAGAATACAAGAATATTTGCAGGAAAAAAGAAGACGACAAGAGGAAAGAATACGCAGAAAAAAATCAAAAACTTAAAGGCAGAGACACAAGCATGGCAGTACATCAACAGAGAAAGGAAGAGGAAAACTGGGACAAGCAAGAATATTTCATTAAGTCAGTGGAAGAAGTATTTTGTCGATTTGATAGAAGGGACGGAGGAGAGAACAACCCCCAACGAGGGACAAGAGGTGCAAGAGATAGATGAGATCGAAAACGCAGAAGACTTAACGAACCGGGAGATAGATTGTAGTGCCCGTCGACTAGGTAGGTGATCAAATTACCAGTCGAGGACTGAAATGTCGTTTAATAGGGATCGTTGCCGTAAGAACTCGAAAAGACGATATAAATAGTTTAATATTATTTATTTAATTGAGAAGATAGAACGTACAAAGTATGAATGTAACATTGTAATATAACTTCTTGGTACCCGAGTCTAACGAGCCCGACCGTTAGGCTTCGACCTCTAATTTAGACTGCCGGTGAATTGTCGTGGTTCACGGCGATTCACCGATGAAATTTAGTGCGTCTTGCAGTTTTTTCGTTCGTCCGATGATCGCCTGATTTTAAGTCAGCAAATTCCTACACTCCTACTAATTAATTCCTAATTCCTACTCGATTTAAGGCGATGTAATATTTAACAATGCCTGGAATAAAACTTGAAAAATCTGAGGTGTAACAGATAAACAAATAAAATGACTTAAAAGAGAAAAGGCCCCGGGCGAAGACGGGATCAGGCACGAGGCGTCGATATATAGCGAGGGAAGAGCGACAGGCAGAGTTAGAGAACTCATCAGAGAAATATCGAGAGGAGAGGGATTCCCCCAAAAATGGTGCAAAGGAATAATCTGCCCAATAGATAAAAAAGGAGATAAAGAAGAAGTGAAAAACTACAGAGGAATTACCTTGCTGAACACGCTGTATAAAGTCTACGCAATGGTGCTGGAAGAAAGGCTGAAACAGGAAGTAGACGCAAAGGAAATACTACCGGAAACGCAGGCGGGGTTCAGAAGAGGCAAGAGTGGCATAGACAACATCTACATTTTGAACTACGCAGTAGAGAAAACACAAAAGGAGGTAGGGGGAAAGCTCTACGCATTGCTCATCGACTTCACAGCAGCATTTGACACAATAGACCGACAACTATTGTGGACGGCGATGGAGAAAAGAGGGGTAAATCCCCATTTGATAAAACGTATTGAAGAAATCTACGAATCGACAAAATGCCAAGTAATTGTGCGCGGGAAAGCTACAGAAGAATTTTGGGCCAAGAAGGGAGTAAGACAAGGATGCCCACTGAGCCCGACGTTATCCGCAATATATATATATCCATATAAAACAACGGCCAGCTAGGGGGAGGTGGTGTCTACCAACAGGCAAAAGCTGTTCCGTCGACGGGGAAAACGTCAAAATACCGACGGCCGTCCAGCTGGCGCAGCCAGCCCAAGGAACCCGGGATGGTTCGGGAGAGTGTCCCAGCGGGAATCTTTCTCCCAAAGGGAGTCGCGACTGTCCCTCAAAAAGGCGCGGCGCAAACGGATTTCGCTTGCCATCTGAATTAACCTAACCATCCACTCAGAATGGCGAGGACGACGGGCCTCGAGCACTCCGGCCTAAAAAAAAAGAGAGAAGGCGATTAATAGAATAAATAAATAAATAAATATTATATCGTATTCGTAATATTTAAACTTACCAGATGACGAAGCACATCCGAAATTACGTCCATATCTTGCAGGTAGTGGGCCATTTCGATGAAAGAATTAATTTTTTATTTTTTCGTTTTTCGTGTGTTCTTGACATTTCTCGAGACGAGAGTTAAAGTCGAATGAATAAGAACGCTCATCGCCGACAAAACCAGGCACAGAAAGACAATCGGAGGGGAGAAATCTGGCCGAGTAGGCAAAATCACAGCCCCATAGCACTACTAACCGCTGGTATTATACCATTGCAGATTAGCATTTTTCTATCTGAGTGCGATCCGCGCATCCGAGACAGGAAAGGGATATTGGATTTCAACCTTCGCTACTAGCCCCTGGTATCTACTTCGAGGACTCTGGTAGGCTATATGAAACCAGAGCTGTCTGACGGTTGGTAATTCGCATGGACCTAACAAATATGATGACTAGAGAACTTAGCCTAAGACTCCTACTGAAACGATTAATAAGCCTATGCGATCTGGAATTAGAAACGGATGATCTATGCACCGTTCTTCGTGACGCGGTGACCCGCATGGCACAGAAGATCGATGATAAAACCACCACGATACGTGACCTCGTTCAACCACGGAAAGAGCGTAAACGCCGTGGACTCATAGACGGATTGGGTTCTATAATAAAATCTATCACCGGGAACTTAGACGCTACGGATGTAGAAAAAATTCATACAGAATTAACCAAGATAAGCTCGACCCAACAAATGCTGAAAGAAAGTTTAAAGAACCAACTCCAAGTCGTGGAATCTACTCTCGAGATTTTCAAGAACAGCACCGACGACATACAGGCGAACGAGCAGGCTTTAAAAGAACTCATCGCTCACGTATATGATAGCCTTACGTCGGACTAACGCAAGCTAGACCACGTTTGGATGAGAGCCTCGCCGCGATAAGCACACTAGTGGAGGCGATGCTCGATGCGACGCGATGTGACGATAACACCACGAAGGCTCGTGCAATATCTCACGGACGCGTTACCACACTTGCCACCGGGCAATAGTATTCCGGTAGCAATAACGACGGCCCAGGCGCCAACACTTATCCGGCTGGCCGATACAATGGCTTATAGCCAGGGTAAATGCGTAATACTATACCGACACGGGCAGTTAGCAACTCCTTCTACTATATAGAAAATACAGAAGACCTAGTAGTCGTAGACCTAGACATCCGACTTTAACTGCGCATGACCGGTAGCGAGTTGCAAAGTTGCAAGAAAATCCCCGGACAATATATATGCAGTCCGAAACACCCATCTATCCCGCTCACAACCACTGCACCGTGCGAAGTGCTGACGTTTGCAAAAATGGACACGGGCAACGACCTGCGCTGTCCCAAGCGAATTATCACGTTCACCCACATCCTTATCGTCACAATGCAGCAACCCGAAAGATGGTTATTCGTAGCACCGACCGAAGAACGTATCGGTATAGATTGCGACCATGAACCCGCACACCATGGCATGCTAAAAAATTCAGGTATACTGGCTTTGGTAGGTAAATGTAAAGTAACCGCCCAAGATTTTAATCTCCGCACCGTCCAGAGAATCACCCAAACATTCTACGAGGACTATTTGCCAGCGTTCAATTTGTCCTTGTCACCTCCAGTGGCCAACGAAGTGAAAAATATGCATCTGATAACAGTGTTGAGTCATCGTGAGGAGTTTAAATACCTCGGAACGCGAGTGGAAGTGATAAAATCTAATCTGGGTACCGTATTTACTCGTAGCGACCAAACTTATCATAACATAGGGTTGTACTCAATGGGCACGATAATGCCTGTAGTATTGGTATGTTACGTGGCATACAAGTACTACAAGCGTTGTGACGTATTTTTCTTTCACCGATAACCGCGAATTCAAAAACAAAAAAAAAACAGAAAAAAAAATGGAACCGAAACTAAATTTAAGCTCAAACCCCAAAGGGAGCAAAAAAAAAAGAAAACACGATACCGAAACTTACGTCACCTTCGGCCGTTTGCATCCGCGAGTGCAACGAGATACCGGGGGCGCCAGTTAATTTTATTTCGCCGGTATTAACATCCCGGCTAAAACTGGAGGTCGGTGGAACCGATTGCCGACCTCCGCAAGGACGAAACGAACACGAAAATCTAAAACTAATCACCGAAACACTCGCGAGCGCAAACGGTTGCGGAAATGCACGACTGCTCAGGATGCGGGTTATGGTAGAAGGGTCGCGATCCGAGGTCAATAGAACAGCCACGAAAACTCTAATCGGAATCTTAAAAACCGGAAACTCTTAAGAATTGGCTGTAAAGCCACGGGACCGCACACACGTGCATCGAGAACGCTCAGCCGACCGAAAGATCGAAGCGAGCAAGCGAGAGCGAAACGAGAACGGATCTATACACGGTCGATAATTTTCTTGTAATTCAAAACTCACCGAAAACTGCATATTACTCCAAAAATGCACTGGAATCTGCATCTAACGATGCACGCGAACTGCACCACGTAAACTTCACTTCGAGAGCGTTAACTAGAACGTCTCAACCGAAGAATCCACTCGAAAGAATTTCGTTCAAAATTCTATCGAGGATAGCACACGTAAAATCCGAACGATAGCCGAACGCAAACGAGAGCGAGACAGGTAGACCGTACTGTGAGCGTAAGTGAGACGGCACTACTCTAACGCGAACAATAGGCTCGAACCATAACAACACGGGAGCGCGAGAGAAGTCCGAGTTGTCTCGAGGACACCTCTCGGTAGACTAATTTGTCTACGGGAACCATTGAAAGCAATTATTATCATTATCACGAGAATCGTAACCGATAACTACTGCCCTCTCAGCTATTTCGCGAGATCCTCGAAACGAGAGAGCGCGAAACTATAGCGCGGTAGTATTAAAGGATCTTGACGATCGCTTCCCCTAATCAATGCGCGAAAACAAGGCCCCACATCATCAAAAAAAAACGAAAAGACACAGCACAAGGGGTTCTAACCTTGCCCGGAACTATACTATAACTCCGCCTGTTCTCCAGCGCATTGCATTATCCGTCGGGGTGCCAGGATTGCACCGGACTTTTGCGTATTCGTACTAAACCCTCGTCGAGTCTCTCCTTTATTCGGGCTGCTCATTACCTCGAGCTACACACCACCGAATAAATTCAAGAACCTCGACCCAAAACTGAACGTAAGGTGAGAGAGAACAAAAAAAAAGGTTAACAGAATAGTCGAACAAAACAAAAAAAAATAATATCTCGATCGAGAGCGTACGGGAGCCGAACGGTAACGTGAAACAGCCGAGGTAAGATAAAGCGAGATCCACAGGAACGAAAATCGGTAGTGACTTACGCAATTTCGTTTGCTTGTGATTTTTGTGACGCTGATTTTTAAAAAATCACGTCACAGCGTAAAGGTAACTCCAGACCGGCCGCGCCAGCCGCACCAGCCGAGTCAGCACCTCGAATAGCGTCCTAAACCCTGACACTACCTCACGCAGTTGTTAATATTAATCTCGAGTCACTCACCCAACCGCGGGAAAGACTACGAGTACAATTAAATCGCAACTTTGACAAAACAAACAGCCAGAGAGTATGACGCACATAAATACCCCAATGCTACAAAATAGTAAATACAATAAAAACTGGTGGAATGAACATATGAAAAAAAAGGTTTGTATCACAGTATGGGAAATGAAAAATACACCTGAGTGACCATTCGGTAGCCATAAAAGAATAATTCAATAATTTCCTAAAAAGAAAAATCCCTTACCACATTTTTCTATTTTTTAAGGGGGGAGGGATGTATTGCCCCGGAATTTATTTAAATTTTTAAATTTTTATTCAAGCCTTAATTCCGTTTCCGAACAGAATTAACGCAAGGTCGCTGGCACGGCCAGTGGAATTTGCCGACACTGCTAAATCAATAGCCAATCGAGGCACGCCAATACTATGCAGACGTTAACAGTTTTCAGCAACTAAAATCGGAACTCACGGATAGCAACCGTGATTCCGGCGGTCTAAATTAAAAACTCGAAGCGATCGTATGGTCTCATCGGATAGACACATCAAATTCTTGTAAAACATACTCGAATATCAAGAACCTACCTTTTCTAAATTTATTCAAGAAATAAGTCTACATTATTTCGGATTACGTGAGTTTCTACTCTTTAACCGGGAACGATCCCGCAACAATAAATTAACTGAACCCGGAAATCTGGTAATTTGATCACCTACGAAGTGACGGGCATTACACCGCACACCGACCGCACATTCATCAGTGTCGGTTTAACGGCAACGGCAACGGCAACGGCAACGGCAACGGCAACGGCAACGGCAACGGCAACGGCAACGGCAACGGCAACGGCAACGGCAACGGCAACGGCAACGGCAACGGCAACGGCAACGGCAACGGCAACGGCAACGGCAACGGCAACGGCAACGGCAACGGCAACGGCAACGACAACGACAACGACAACGACGAAATTTTATTTTACAAGATGTGTAAATGGGAGTAAGTGCGTTTTACGTACGGAGTGAAATAAATACAGATAAAAGCCGTAATTATTTATTTTTGGCTGTACTCGCCAATGGACCATGTATGGGTGCTAGGTGCTAGCACGCCAAGTTTTTTTTTGGGTCATCTCGGTCCACTAACGAGGCGTTTCACTTGGCTAATATGTTGATATCAATTTGTTTTTGTAAAAGATTTTTATGGAAACAATTTTTTTTTAAAGATTTTTTTTGCAAGCACGTTTCTATTTTTAAAAGATTTTTGCATGCAATTTATTTTTGTTTTTGTAATGACTATAATTTTGGGACAATTTTTTAATGTTTTTTTTACGAGAGTTTTAATTTCTTTCTAATTTTTCAAACTCTCATTAAAAAATTAAAACATGTATCCTACACCCAGTTTTTTGTCCCAAAGTGGAACTATTTTTTTCGGTTCTCTATGAGTTTTATTTTTTTATTTAATTTTTAAACTCTCATATAGGATCGAAAAAAAGATTGTCTCACTTTCCTTCTATGCTTAAAATGTTCGTCTTTATGAGTATTCTTTAGGAGATTTTTTCAGAAAAAACAAAATATGTCCAAGTTTTTGAAAAACCAATTTTTATGTTTATTAACTAAAAATTAATGCTTCGAACGAGTTAAAGAATTTTTAAAATAAATTTACATCATAGTATACTTCAAAATAAAAAAAATATCCAATAAGATAAGTGCACTTGAAAATTTATAAACGCAATTTCTAGAGCAATTTTTAGAAACTCCAAATGGGAATTCCCAAATTCCGAATTATACGATGAAAAATTTGAAAAAAATGGCGTATGCTCCGTCCATTGAAGTGAATGACTAAAAAAATGATCAACTATGTCGAAGATGGTTGTGGTAAAAGAAGCATGATGCCTCAAATACACAGTAACACAATAATTTTATTTCTGTTTTTTGGATAAGCAAACAAATATTATGCGACTTTGGCTAAACTGGGTTGTAGCGTTATCTTATTACGTGTATGTAAGACATTTAGTCTTACTTTAATTTCACCTTTAAATGAACTGAAACTTTATTATACAACGTATGTGTACTGTACAACGATATTTTGTAGTTGAACTATTATTACAAAGGTATGTCGAATATCAATTGTCGTTCTATCGTAATTATCGTCCTCTTAAAAATAAGATAGAGATAAATACTAAGAGTAGAAATAAAATAATTGCTGTGGGAATACATGTATGGGACATTCAACGAATGATCCACATAACACTCATATTTTCTTTTCTTTTTTGTACGTTGCAGGGAAATTCGAAAAAGGGCATTATTACGGTTCCCGATGCGCCCAGTTTTGAAAGGGTATCTAGCATCTATGGAGTGAGTTGAACAAAAGTTGAAGAATGGTAAAAATTGATATCTGCATTATTTCAAGAGTTATGATTTTTTTTTGGTAAATATTAAATCGAATATGTTGATTTTAAGTAATTGTGACGAAGGCCAAAGTTTGTAGTAAAACATAATTTATTATAAGGCTATAAACAAACCAAGGTGAAAAAAAAAATACCGACAATGTATCGTTCGATATATTGAAACGAATCGATTTTTCTAGCTCTACTTAAATAAGTGTTTCTTATTGTTTTGATGTCCCTTTGGAAACTAATGAAGCGAATTGATGATTAGCACTTATTTTAAATAACTGAATGATGTGTAAAATTCTGTCTGCCTCGTAGAAAAATCGAATTATTGTATCCGTTAAGCTAAGCGTATTGTGCGAACAAGATTTTCCTGATATAGCTTTAGGTGTACAGGCAACAATTAAATTATTCGTTGTTTCTTTATAGTCGTGATAGTCGACGTTCTTTCCTGACGAGATGCTAGCTATGGAACCGAGTATCGTATTAGTAGTAAGTGGTGCACTATGGCGACCCCCACTCCTAACCCCTCCACTTCGGTCCCGTTTTGAGCTCGGTTCGAAGTGGTGGGGGTAAGAGTAGGGATAGGTAGGAGCCAATCACAGTGCACCACATTGTTGTCTATTAATTTTTCCCCCTCTCCACACTCCCACCCTCTTTTTAATTTCTCCACCCCAGCCTCCCATGAAGTGGGGATAGGTTGCGGGAGGATATGCTATTTTTTTTAATTTAAAAATTAAAAAATTGAAAAATTAATAAATTAAAAATTTTTTTAAATTTAGAAAATTTAACAATTTGAAAATTAAAAAAGATTGCCACATTACCTTTGGGTACACTTATCCGCTTCAAGTGTACCAGGAATGTCTTTTATTGCTTTTTCAACGTGCACACACTTTCTTCTCCCACACACACTCTGTCACTTTCTCCTGTCTCTCTTTCTCTCTCGATTCACTTTTTTCATTCACACGTCCAAGTACGCGTTCACCGATTTCTACGAAGGCTCGATCAAACAGTCGTATGACAGGCCAGTTGTACGTGATGATCCACCATGGCTTAACCCGAATAAAAAAATATCGCGCACAATTTTTAACAATATCCCCGAGTAGCACCTAAGATGAACTGTCTCGTTCAGAGACGAAGGGAAAATTAATGACGTGATTCATATACCAGGGGATTCAAGTCGCTCATGGTCATCTCGCGGATTGTTTTCCCCAAAATGCAGTGTCAGCGCATTCCCAGGTGGTCTCGCGGCTGCAGTTAGAGCTCACGGTACTAGTACATACAAGGCGTGTTCTTTATAGAGAGGGACAGCGAGCAACGAATTTTTATAAGTCCGTCAAAAATTGACTTGGCGATAAAATTAAAAAATTTAAATCATTCGTTCTTATTGCATCTCGGTTGACGAGAGGCACGTGCTGCAATTGCAGCGTCAGCGAATTCTTAGGTGCGAACTCGAGAGCATCTCGCAATGCATATATTCTCATAGCCAACGACGAAAGAAAAGATTAAAAAATTCAGCCAAAAATTCAAAAATTCAAAAATTCAAAAATTTAAAAATTCAAAAATTCAAAAATTCAAAAATTCAAAAATTCAAAAATTCAAAACATGCTGTTTTCTCGTCAGACGCTCGCATCTCGGTTGACCAGAGACACGCGCCGCAGTTCTCGTATTGAATTGAAATCGAAAGAAGATTCTTCTCTCAGGGCCACGGATTACTTTTCCAAAGACGCAATGTCAGCGATTTCAATGTTAGAGCCGAACGTGGTTTTATCATGAATAAAAATGAAAAACTTATCAGTAGTGATTCAACTATCTTGCGAATCAAAAGTGACGAGCACTTCTTAATCGAAAAAAAAAAAAATGTCTGACCAAGCCCTTCGTAAATGTATTTTAGATTTATTAAAATTAACAAAATTGCACAGTGTTAAATTACGACGTCGTTGTAATGAACAATGGTGTAGAGAATTGCGCGATTTATCGGGAAATAGCCTTGTAAGACGTTTGAGATTTATTGTATGGTGGTCTCCCGTACGCACCATTGCAAAAGCATACAAGAGAGGGATGCTGAATGGTCAACGA